>CM028380.1:119180731-119218735 GCA_013146195.2 Codonopsis lanceolata
GTTTCTATGCTAGGGCAAGTGAGGTTAAAAGACAATGTTTCTTACTTGAGCCCATGATCGTACTTATGTATCGAAAGGCATATTTGAGTACTAACGATGATTTACTTAACACTTTTCCTAGTTGTATATCTTATGTCATACAGATTTATGAGGACTTATTTCCTGAAGAGATTCCAAGTGGGTTACCTCCAGTTAGAGGTATTGAACATCAAATCGATTTTGTACCTGGCGCATCGATTCCTAACCGACCAGCCTATAGAAGTAACCCCGAAGAAACTAAGGAGCTTCAAACACAAGTTGATGAGCTCCTAATCAAAGGACAAATTATAAAGGAAAGTATGAGTCCTTGTGCAGTACCAGTCTTGTTGGTACCGAAGAAAGATGGATCTTGGAGGATGTGTGTGGATTGTCGAGCCATAAATAACATCACGATAAAGTATCACTTTCCCATTCCTAGACTAGAGGATATGCTTGATGAATTGCATGGAGCTCGATATTTTACAAAACTTGATTTAAAACAAGGATACCATCAGATTAGGATAAAAGAATGAGATGAGTGGACAACTGCTTTTAAAACTAAACATGGATTATATGAATGGTTAGTGATGCCTTTTGGGTTAACTAACGCACCTAGTACTTTCATGAGATTAATGAGCCATATCTCACGTGCATACATTGGTATATTTGTGGTAGTATACTTTGATGACATTTTAATATATAGTAAAGACTTGGATGAGCATGTAAATCATTTGAAATCTGTTTTAGATGTTTTGCGAAAAGAAAAGTTATTTGTTAATCTTAAAAAGTGTACTTTATGCACGGAAAGTCTAGTTTTCCTTGGTTTTGTTGTTAGTTCACAGGGTATCTAGGTTGATGAAGAAAAGGTGAGAGCTGTACAAGAATGGAAGAGCCCAATCACTGTGGGAGAAGTTCGTAGTTTTCATGGCCTGCTAGTTTCAATAGAAGGTTCGTGAAAGATTTCAGCAGTATTGCTGCTCCCTTGACCGAAGTAATAAAGAAAAGTGTGGGATTTAAGTGGAGAGAAGAACAAGAGAAAGCGTTCGTGACGCTCAAATTAACAAATGCACCACTTCTCGTCCTACCAAATTTTGAGAAAGCATTTGAGATAGAGTGTGATGCATCCGACATTGGAATTGGAGTAGTCTTGATGCAAGAGGGTAGACCAATTGCATTCTTCAGCGAGAAGTTAAGTGGGGCATCGTTGAATTACCATACTTACGACAAAGAATTATATGCATTGGTACGTGCTTTAGAGACATGGAAACACTACCTGTGTCCTAAGGAGTTTGTCATTCACACGGATCATAAGACATTAAAGAATTTAAAGGGACAACGCAAACTTAACCGACGACATGCAAGATGGATGGAATTCATCGAGACGTTTCCTTACGTCTTCCAGTACAAGAAACGTAAAGAGAATGTGGTAGCCGACGCCCTTTCTCGAAGGTACACTTTAATTTCTGCTTTAGATGCTAGAATTCTAGGATTCGAACATATTAAGCAACTATATCGTGATGACCTTGACTTTAGTGAGGAATATAAAATTTTTGAACGAAATGCATGTGGAAAGTATTATAGGTGTGAGGATTTCCTGTTTAGAGAGAATAAACTATGTATACCTCATTGTTCCTTGAGAGACTTGCTAGTGAGAGAATCCCATGGTGAGGGATTAATGGGTCATTTTGGGGTGGCTAATACCTTGTCAATTGTACAAGAACATTTCTTTTGGCCACACATGAAACGAGATGTAGAGAGAATTTGTGGGAGGTGTGTGACTTGCTTACATGCTAAGTCAAGGGTGCAAGCCCATGGGTTGTACCTACCTCTACCTATTCTAGATCATCCTTGGGTGGATATATCCATGGACTTCATGTTAGGGATGCCTAGAACCAAACATGGGAATGATTCTATATTTGTGGTAGTTGATAGGTTTTCAAAAATGGCACACTTTATACCTTGTCATAAAACCGATGATGCTTCACATATTGCGAATTTGTTCTTTCGTGAAATTGTTAGACTCCATGGCATGCCTAGGACTATCGTGTCTGATAGAGATTCCAAGTTCCTTAGCTACTTTTGGAAGACCTTGTGGGGTAAGCTTGGTACGAAACTTTTATTTTCTACTACATGTCACCCCCAAACTGATGGTCAAACGGAGTTGTTAATAGGACATTATCTGCATTGTTACGTTCTATACTTTCTAAGAATTTAAAAGCTTGGGAAGACTGTTCGCCTCATATTGAATTTGCATATAATAGAACTGTTCATTCAGCCACTAAATATTCTCAATTTGAAATTCTTTATGGTTTTAATCCTTTAACTCCCTTGGATTTATCACCATTACCTGTTTGTGAGTTTGTGAATTTAGATGGCAAAGCAAAGGCAGTTGCATGAGAAGGCAAGGATCAACATTGAGTGAAGAATGGAACAGTACGCAAAGCAAGCCAATAAGGGAAGGAAACACTTGGTGTTCGAACATGGTGATTGGGTTTGGTTGCATATGCACAAAGAAAGATTTCCCCAACAACGAAAGTCAAAATTGATGCCACGAGGCGATGGACCGTTCCAAGTGTTGGAACGAATCAATGACAATGCCTTTAGGATAGATCATCCAGGTGAGTATAATGTTAAGTACTACTTTTAATGTTGTTAATTTGCGTCCGTATGATGTAGGTGTTTTGAGGACAAATTTTTTTCAAGAGGGAAGGAATGATGAGGACATCCCCAACAACAACAACACCGATGCCGACAACCAGTGGACCAGTCACAAGAGCTAGAGCCAAGAAAATACGTGAAGAAGTCAATGGCATGGTTCGTGAGACAATGGAGATGGAAGCACGGACAATGAGCCATGAAGAGAAGACTCCAAAGGGTCAAAGGAAGCTGCTGAACGTGATCCAAGTCAAGAGGGACTATTGCATGCCTTGTAATTACACGAGCAAACATTCCGGAAGGCTTGCGGACGCAAGGTCATCATAGGCTTGCAACCGCAAGGTGTGTCAATATACGGACCAACTTTCTTCCGACCTTGTGGATGCAAGGTGTCAAGGTGCTTGCGACCGCAAGGTCCCCCGAACTGTCGTTTTTATTGCTTTGTAAATTAGGGTTTTGTCCAAACTTTACCCTAATTCTTTTAGTACGAGTTTTCAGCCTAGTTTAGGTATAAATAGGGGTTTTCTTTCTATTGAACAACAACTTTGAGGATTATTATTTTGTGAGTTTTATTAAAACTTATTGGTTCTTCTTGAACTATTGAGAATATACAGGTGTGAAGCTTGTGTGTTCATTCTTGAGTTATCAATTGATTCATCTATATCAATTGTGGCATCTTTCACTATATTTAGGTTCTTCAATTGCTTCGATTGCGGGTTGCAGCTGTACATGCCAAGGTTCCTGTCGTGCTAATTGTTGGGTTGAGGTGTCACCCCCGCAAAACATCCTTCGATCCTAAGCTTCCGCCGCATGAGTAAATCGTTCTTCAACGAAGCCTTCCGAGAAGATCGTATCACCCAGGAGGACCCACTAGGAAGAACCTTCCTAGGATACACATAAATAAGGTCGTTCTTCGCTGCCTTTGATACACCTTATTTTCCTCACACTCTAAGAAGAGACTAGGAAAATAAGTCAAATCCAGTAGATCCCCATCGATCGGTCCAATGATCCCAATCAGATCGAACCCAAACATTTCCCTGATAGCCATAAAAAGGAGTGCGAGTGATAGAGGGAATAGCAACACTGATTTATGTCCCCGTAGCAGTCATAGCACAAAATTCTTCATAAGTGGGACACATTTCATTCATGGAAAAGTTAAACAAATGAGAGCTTGTTGACCAAAAGCGGGAAGTTGCGTAGAGCATTTCTGAATTGATATGTAACCCTCTCCAGCCAAAGATACAGTGAAACTCATACGCTTCATGAAAGCGTTGGCTTTCGTGCCCACAGATGGAACTTATCCACCGATCCAAACTAGTCTCATACATTTTGAGACGTGTCGCAGATATGAATGATTCAGCCATGGATTTATTCCTACATTAGTCAAACAATAGTATAACACCCCGCTCCTTCGTTAGCTCGGTTTGCGTGCCATACTTGCATTTCTTCCTTTGTCGACTGTATGTTTGGTTTACGAGAGGGTATAGATGTGTATGAGAGATCACATTAAGACCAAAACACTATTAAGAAATGTCATATAGTTGTTGACTTGCTAAAATCACAAGTCGTGACTCGACGATAGTCGGAATGCGACGAGATTGAGGGTTTGCTTGCGTTTTGCGTTCGTGACCTCGGTTTGGTCCTAGAACCTTATATGATGATTGATTAACATTTTTAGATGTATTAGACTTCAAGTTGGAGGTGTTCCTTAAGTTTATCGATGATTTAGAAGCTTTGGAGATAGCGTTCGTCTCTATCGCGTAGTTCGGGGATCGAGTCGCGTAATCGTCTCTCCTTTGGAATTCTTATTTCCCTATATGTTATTCAACTTTCTAGTAGTATTAAAGCTTCTTCATTAGCCCTTAGACTTGCCTTAAAAGTCTCCTTTCATTGCTTGTTTGATTGCGAGTTCATTAGTCGTTTCGGTTGCACGTGGTTGCACCTCTTCCCGGTTTCGCTCTGAGTTGTTTCGGGAGTTATTTGTGAGTGTTCTAAGGGAGTTCTAGACCTACTTTGGATGAGTTTTGAACCTTGTTAGGTTTGGTTAAATGTTTGGGGGTCTTTTAGGTTGAATTTTGAGCCATTTCGAGTTGCCCAGGAGCTTGCCCTCGCAAGGTGGAATGGCCTTGCCCCGCAAGGTCAATGGAAGAAGTCACCTAGAGAGGCTGGAGAGCTTGCGATCGCAAGCTATAGGGGACCTTGCGACCGCAGGTGCCAGATCTGTTTGCCTGTTTTGTGTTTTTGGCCGAGAAATACCTATCCTACCCTCATTAAACCCCCTCTAAACCCTTCCTAACCTCCCATACTTAGCCCTAAACATGTCCTAACATTAGTTGGAAGTTAATTAAGGTTAGATTAGTGGGTGATTACTCCTAATCTCTACTAATTATGCAAGGGAAATGACTATTGTGCCCTCTTTATTTTTGGGGGTATAAATACCCAAACCCATTTGAGAAATCAGAAAATCCTCTTTATTTCTCCTTCTCCACCATGCGTATTATAGAGAGAGAGAGTCCATGGGAGATTTCAAGCCCTAGCCTTCTTCTCTCTTCGATCCAAGACGATCCAACCGTCCGATTGCCTTCAAACTTCAAATTCGTGAAGCCCTCGACGAGTAGAACAAGTTCCCGATTTGTGTTCTTTGGAGTTTTCATCCGAGCTAGGTAAGTTACCTTCTTTTTATTTTGGTTCATTGGCCCTAAGGAAAACAACTTATGTGCTATTTGTGGGCAATGAACACTTGATATGCTATGTATGCCCATTTTGGGGATTTTTGGAAATATGAACTTGTTAATAGCATGAATGAAATGATTTGAATGATATTATGTGTTGTAAGAAATGGGTTATGATTTTATGTTGGGTATTGTTATGAATTTTAGGGCTTGAGAATCAAGCCCGAATTATTGGAGAAATTGTTGTTAATTGAAGTGGGTATTAATGTTGAGATTGATGAAATGTGTAAGAAATGAAACTTAGTATTTAGACTCAACGGAGTCGAAATAAGTTCAATAATGCGTTAAATGAACTCGGGTTGAAATCCTACGACGTTTGGGTTTCGTTTGACTATGATTATAATGAGTTCTTGGGTTGTTAGGCTTGGGAATCAAGCCCGAATGAATTTTGGGATTTTATTGTATGTTCGAATAGAGTGTTAAATTGTGGATTTATGAAACCCATAAAGAATGAAATGTAGAATTAAGACTCAACGGAGTCGTTGTAAGGTCAATAATATAATAAGGAACTTTGGGTTGAAACCCTACGATGTTCAGGTCTTGCTTAGTTATGTTTGTGCGTACCCGAGTATCTCATCCGGTGTCCAATTGAGACACTCATGTTATAGAGACCTATTGGGAGTATGTTTAGAGCGTGCTCGTTAGAGCACGGAGCATTAGAGACTAACCTATGATCTCGTATTACTTTAAGAAATGATTATTTGAATGAGTTCTCTTTTAGGGAATTTGGTCGTGTGCACATGAAAGCACTTGCGAGGATATGACTACGGCTTAGTTTTGGTACCCTTGAGATTTGCTTTGAGGATGTCGATTATATACGACAGTTAGGACTATGGTTGAGTCTGTTATGCTTTTATGAATAGACTAAATACTAAGTCTTGATTAATGGTTGTCCATAGACTAAATGATAGTCTTTGGTTTAATCCCGAGTGGAGGACTACGGTAGACCTCATGTTGTGATTTCTTGAGCTTATATGCTACTTTCGATTGGGTGATAACTTGATGATTATGAGTACCTCATTATGTGGTTCTTTGACTAAACTTACAAGTTAGTTGAACATGTTAAGTGGGTACATTTATGTGCATTGTTTATTGGGTTTTGTAGAGCATTATGACCTACTTGATTTAATGAGTCCTTTTGTGATGGACTTGGTTCTTATTGGTTTAATCAAGTAAATATCTACTTGAGCATCTTGATTTGAGTCCAGCTGGCGTCTTGGTCATTTTGTCGGCAATGGGACGATTCATAGCCTTTGGAAACATTCGCTATGAATCACCGCATTGGTACCCTTTCTCCTCACTATTTGGCCAATCGTGGGATGTGGTCTCGTATTAGCGCCACCTAGCCTGATATCGAGCTCCCATTTCTCATCCTATGGTGGATGAATGTAACGAGGTACTCATTAAGAAAACTGATGAGTTGTGATCATTTGAGGATTGAAACCCATATTATGATCATTTGAGGGTTGGACCCATGGTTTGAATATTGAGGGTTGGACATGGATTGAGCATTGAGGGCTGGGCCCATATTCTGGTTTCAAGAGTTTATGTTTGAGCATTTATGTGAAAGAATAATATGCTATGTGGCTTATGTGAGATTATGTGCTTTGATAACTAAGTACATGTTTATTGTTGGTATACTAGTATGATACCATGATTTTTATATATACTTGTGCATTATGCCATGCCATGACATGATATGTCATACAGTTGCATTTAGTAACTTACTGGGTCATTATGACTCACTACGTGTGTTTGTTTTCCTTAGTGTGTACAGTGATCCCGTTAGTGCGCTTGGCGGCTTCGGATAGTGATTTCTAGCAGGTGGTCTTCCGGGCTTTATGCTTGGAGTTATTATTATTATTGTTATTATGTATTTGTGAGACACGGCTGTAAAGTTATGTAGACTTTACTTGGGTAGATTATGTTAGTATTTGTTATCGTATTATTTTGGGAGCCGACTTGTTTGGTCGAGCCGTTGTATCTCTTAAGAGTTGTTCCCTTTGTTATTTCGAGAATGCTTTAGCTCACTCATTCTAGTATTGTTGGTATTGTCATCTCCGAGGACGTTAGTCGAGAGACTTGGGTTTAGTTGTTAGTATTTAAATATCTTATTCGTTTAGTTGATTTGTCCCTCCGGCATGTTGTAGCCGTTGAGTGGGTGTTTATCAGGTTGGTATTTTGTTGATTCGCCGGCCTTAGGTTTGCCGATGGTTTGTTGCCCGTGCGCAATGTTACGTCACGCGCGTCGTAGATTTGTCGAGAGATAGTTATCTTTCAGCCTTGCGTTCCTTTGTTTAGGATTAAAGGCTTGGGTTCCACTTATGATTTGCTTCCGCAGATTTTAGTTTTTGTTGTTCCGTGTTGCCGTTATGGCTTTACCTTCCTGTTCGAGAATGATGGATCATCTTTCGATTCGCACCATTATGCTTAACAGGTGCTTGTCCGTCTTCTAGCTTGTCTTGACGGCACGACCTTGGGACTTCGCATTGGAGTTCGGGTCGGGCTGTTACAAATAGAGAGTTAACATCACTTTTTTGGCGATTAGCAGACTTCAGATAAAATAGAACAAACCATAGACTGAGGGTTTGAGAAAGTTGTCTTACCAGCTTTTGCAATCATAGAGATACAAATAGAAAAAGGAACACAAGACCGAATTGTGGCCTTGGATAGTAATGATATTACAGACATGACAGCGAGTTCGCAGCTGCAAATAAGTCTATAGATACAAATACGTACACAAAGAAGATGTAGTGTGTCAGTCATTTTAAAGAAAAACTGAGAACTATCCCTGAATAAGTGGGGAGGGAATGGAGCCACTCCCCACCATTAGCTGCTGCTCCCCCTTTGCTTTCCAAAGGAGTCACACCTTTCCTCCAGGAGCTGTACCCTTTGACCCTTTGGTCTAGCCCAGCTTTTCAGCCATTCTACCTGACAGTTTGACAATATCTGTAACCTATCCACAGGTTACGCTCGTAGCCCACTTATTTGAGATTGTTCGACTGCCCCTCACCGGCGAAAATAACTTCTGTCTCCCATCCACTCAACAGCCAGAGCAGCTGCCTACGAGCCCCTGCTTCCCCAAAATACAGTGTGTATAATAAATGGAATTTTTTTTTTCCAAATAAAACAACACAAATTTGTTTCTTTTACGTATATTTGTGTATAAATTGCTTGGTACAGTGTCATGTCAGATTTATTGGACATACATCATTTTGTGTTTTCCCCAAATAGCTACACACCGCCGATAGTTAATCTTCTCTTTTAACTTGATTTCTTGCAGATATTTAATTCCTTTGAGTTAAATTATGCATCTTTTATATTTATTTTGCTCTTAACATAATCTCCTGCATGCATTTAATTCTTTTGATTTAACTTTATGCATCACTGATAGTTAAATTCTTTTAACATGATTTCTTCCAAACATTTAATACTTTTGAGTTAAATCATTGCATCTTTTATATTTGTTTTCTTTTAACATGATTTCTTGCTGATGTTTATTTCTTTTTTATTTAAATTATGCATCTTTGATAATTAATTTCTTTTAACATAATTTCTTGCAAACATTTATTTCTTCCGAGTTAAATTATGCATCTTTGATATTTGATTTCTTTTAACATGAGCTGCAACATTTAATTCTTTTGAATTAAATTACCCCTCTATGATATTTATCTCTCTTGACATAATTTATGCATCATTTAATTCCTTTGAGTTAAATTATGCATCACATATGTTTTTTTTATTCTCTTAATATGGTTTACACATCTGCATCATTTAATTCGTTTGAGTTAAATTGTTCATCTCTGATATTTATCTCACATAATATGATTTATAAATATGCATCATTTAATTCTTTTGAGTCAAAATATGCATTCCTAATATTCACTGCCCATAACATGATTTTCTTGCAAATATTTAATTCCTTTGAGTTAAATAATGCATCTTTTATTTCTTTTGACATGATCATGCATCGCTAATGTTTGATTCCACTGAATTAATTATGCATCGCAAATATTTTGATATTTTTGAATTGATCATGCATCACTGACACATGGTGTATTTGTTTAGGTATTTGGAAGTGTTTTGGTGTATGGTGGGAAGCGCCCAAGGAGCTACTAATGGCTCAATCGCAATGGATCGAAGATGACCATCCACCACGACAAAATGTTGCTTTAGTGAACTCACATTTTTTAATGGTTTTGGGTCCATATTTTGAAATGAATCATTATCAACTCATGTAGTTTTATCATTCTTTTTGATATGCTCGGCCCTAGCCGGGTCACGAGCAAGGCACGAGCTACTATCACGTGCCGGTCATGAGCGTAATCAAAGTGGGGCCCGCCCACCTAGCGGGCAAAATGATGGAAGCATTAAGCAGCGGGCAGTGCAACTCCTGTACAAACCTGGTCGGGCGCAGACCTTGCTTGTCCGACCAGGGGCCATGCCCGGGCACCACACTCACACGTAGCAGAGGAATCAGATTTATCTCGTCCAAACCTGGTCGAGCATTGGCCATGCATGCCCGACCAGGGGCCATTCCTTGGATCTACACTAACTTCAGAGCAGTGCACAGCAAGCAGCCGGGTAGAGCTTTCCTCGCCCGGGTACATATCGAGAAGGAAGTACCGGAGGCTTGCTCTTCAAGACAAGTCAAAGGTTTCCATGTTTGAGCAGGGCACTTATCATATTTGCTCCTACATCTACGCTGCCAGCTGCCAATCGTGCCTAAAATCAAGGGATTCTCTCCTTGATTGATTGGGTATCTAAGGAAACTGAATCCTAGACGGATTCAACCACATTCGGGGCCTATAAATACCTCTCCATAAGCCATAACAAGGTACACACACACTTTCTTGAGCCTTTGCACTCTGTCAATTTGCTTTCAGAACCACACACGATACTTACTCTCACGCCGGAGGGGATTCGCGAGGCCCTACCTCGCACTTCCACTCATGTTTTCTTGTGTTCTTAGACAGGCTCAAGGAAGGAGATTCAAGCCCAGATATCCTACCCAACATACGAACGGCCCAAGCTGTGATTTTGCCACATCACTTTTACATGAGTTCATTCATCTTTTTTTTTACAATTAATAGACACTTCGGCGATAGGCGGTGCTCAAAGATCGGGAAGAACACTCGACAAGCTAAAAGAGGAAGCACAAATTTACCTGACTTTAATATATATAAATTTGCAAACCCTGATTTGAGGACTTGGTTGGATTTTTTTGAAAGAATTGAAACCAAATGGACTAGCGAGGATAACCTGCAAGGCTAGGCTGTAGGTAATCAAAATGGGGGGAAAAAAAGGGGCACCTGGGGTTTGAAAGATCCCAGTCTTGAATTGTTGCTTATGATCCTTGAGTCGCCTTTTTTGGATTTCCCAGCTTTCCATTCTTCCTTGTCTCCCGATCGATCTTTTTTTTTTTTTTTTTTTTGAAGAGGTAAACCTCAACATCTCGAAGTAGGACTTACTAAAATTTGTTTTTGAAATCAAGAGTGAACGATACACTAATCAACTAGTGATGCATTTATGAAAGGTTAAGAAAGAAGATGAATTTGGAGATGGCAATTGAGCAATGGTGAGGAGATTTCGTCCTATCTTTATATGTTTTGGAAAAAAAGAAGAAAACACACATAAAACACCTTTTTTTTTTGAAGAGTAAATCAAAGTATTTAACCGGACCTGAAGGCTACCTATGTTCTTCATTTCGAGGCTCAGGTCATCGTAGTTCAACTCTGTTTACGAAATTTTCTTCTTTTCAAAGCAACTTTTTTTTATTTGAAAGAATAGATATTTTTTTCTTGCTTTGAGAAAACGAAATCCTTTTTATTTATTTTTTAAAAAATGATTTTTTTTGGCGGAAAGAAACGATTTTTTTAAAACAAAAGAGAACTAAGTATTACACATGAATTTTTTCTTAAAAAAACCTTTTTTTTTTTGTGTTCCTTGAAATGAGATGTGACGATTACGTACCACTGGATAGTCTTCTCATGAGAGAAAATGATAAATAATCAACTCTTTTCTTTTTTAGCCCCTGCAAAATTGTTCGCGGTACACAAGGAAAACAACAAAGATCCCAATATGTATGCAAACAAAAATGGATTAATGGAAAGAAAACTTTTGGTTCTGATGATATTTTTTTCATTTTTGATTTATATGAAAGATTGAAAATTATATGCATAAAAGAAGCCAAAGAAATAGAATAGAGAAAAAACAAGCATTGACAACCCCATAGAAAGTGAGTCTAGCCCTCTTTTGTTTGTTTGTTTTTTTAAAACTATTAATGTCCCCAGCAGAGTCGCCACTGTGGGTGCCCGTTTCGCACCTTCCCGCTACTAAAAAACAGGTAAGTTTCAAAACATCGAGTGCGTGGAATACGCTTGGCCTTGTTGCGGACTCAAAAAATGTGTTAACAGAGTCGTCACCTCTATTTTAAGGTTAAACAGAGAAAAAACCAAAAATACCATAATGTTAGGGTTGAAGGGCTTAGATACGAGTTAGGAATGGGTTAGGCACCCAACTCGTCATTTTGGTCTCACAATGAGTTTGTCAACATGTTTGGTTTATTTTATATGATTTGGTTTAAAAAGAAAGATATATATATATATATATATATATATATATATATATATAATAGAAAGAAATAAAGAGAAGTTACGTTACACTTTACTAAATAAAAGAAAGTAAAAGTATAATTGAATTAATAAGACTAGAGAATAATTACAACATTTTTATAAGCTATTTAAGAATAAAATAGCTATACTAACAATACAACTTTATTTATGTTAACATGTGTAGACAGAAAAGAAATTGATTAAACAATAAGAAATATACCTATTTTACATTAAAGGAAAAAATGTAAAAGAAACTATTTCTACATTTAAAGTATAAATAGAAAAGAAACTAGTTAAACTGAAAGAAATTATAATTATTATTACATTAAAACAAAGAACGGAAAGGAAACTAATTAAGCAGAAAGAAATTATAACTATTATTACATTAAAGCAAAGACAGGAAAAGTAAAGGAAAACTTGTAGCAATTACATTTTAGAGATATAATTAAAGTATATATATTTTTAGACTATAATAATGACTTATTTTATAGCCATTTTATAATAGAAATTTTACCATCATAACGACTTAATTATTTTATGTCATTATTATATTTTTATGTTACTCGGAGATGAAAATAACTTTAGTACCTATCTCTTAAAGCGTGAGGGTTATAATCCGAACCAACTTCGCTTAGGCATGCTTTTAGGTGTGCTCGCTATGTCCTTCTAGGAGAGGGAGTCTTTTTGTTGTTGAAATTTGGGTAGCGTAGCTGCTTGTTTTAGTTGCTTTTCACCTCGGAATCCGGTTGGCACAACTGCTTGTATTTATTTGAATTGTCTTGATGTCGAGTCTGAAATCGGGTAGCGTAACTGCTTGCTTTGGCTTTTTTGGAACCGATGAATAGGGCGAGAATCTAATCAGCAAGCTAGGTTTATATTTGGATGGTGAGTATAAGTGTTTAGGAAAGATTTTGGCAACTTAACAACACTCTGAGATTTCTCACTGTAAACTCTCTTTGTATAAATTTCCTCTGTTGCGTACTATCTCTTTCTTAATGCACTGGGTGGAGGCTTCTATTTATAGTCCGATGAAACTTAACTGCGAAGGCAACATAAGATATTTTAAGATTGTTGTTTAATATGTTGTACACTATGCTAAAAAGCTTATACCAAATAGCAAATCAATTGATGTAAACAACAATTTTGGGAGCACTCTATTACACTTTTGGGCACTGCACCCAAAACTGTTGTTGACTGCTCCCAAAACTGTTTTGTGCTTTTGGGATTTTCATTCTACCCCCTACTGTTCTTTGTTTGTCTATTTTCTTTTATGTTTCTTCCTTTGATACTTTGAACCCCTTGAAAGTTAATGTCCGTTGGTCCTTTTGATTGATTTAACATTTTCTAAAATATGTCAAATAGGGGTATGAAACTGGGGTGTCTACAATGTGGCTTGAAAATCATTTTAACTAGATCCATCTGTCGGTTTTGTGTCATAGATGCTATGATCCTTCTAGTTATAGGGCCAGGGGCGCCTATGAAAATGTATTTCCAACTGAGCGGCACTGGGTTTAGCATTTTGCTCATGTCAACTCTTTGGATATCATATGGGTAATCACTCATTGGCAAATCGAGGTATTCCACATGTATACTAGTGTATATGCACAAGTCATCTTGGTTGGTCTTTGCAGGACGATTTTCTATCTACCGTATAGGATCTTACGGCAATTTGGTAGGGAGCAGGTTGTACCATACCGGGATCGTCCCCTGATGGCACTGCAAGGATGTGAGGGTGACATTCCGGAGTTAATTCGTGATCTGTGGGTCTAAGTTAATCTAGACGTGCCACTGCCTATATATTCTCGGAGAACATACCATTATCACGTGTCTATATCAACTAGGCTGTTATGATGATGGAAGATCATTCTCACATAATCATGTGTACTCTTCGGGTCATGTTGGAGCATCGATTCACAAACAAGTTGGATGTTTGTCTTTTAGAGATTGGTGAAGATCCGGGGAGCTCGGGTCCCCGTGTTTCCGTAGTATCACGTCGGTCATCTCGAAGTTTCTAGGAAGGCTATGGTGACGCTGGTGCTAGTCCTAGTATATAGGAAGACTCAGTAATGTTGCGCGATGAAGTAATATGGCTAGGTTAAATGATGGCGCGGGACCTAGTAATGTTACCGGACCTGATAATAGATTTTCTGAGAGCAATGAAGGTAGCTCGGTGCCTCCTTCTGAGGGTGATACAGAAGCATCGAGGGTTCTTCAATGGATTGTTTGGTCTTGACTGAGGCGTCGATAACAGATGGGTAATTGGTCATCGGGGGATGTTAATGACTGCCCCGGGGATTCAGTGTATGGGTTAAGTGTTTAGGGGATGTTAATTACTACTCCTAGTGTTCCTAACATGTACTCAATGGTTGCCTGTGGTGGACCTTGTAATATATTTATATTTTATGTTTTATTATGTTCTATAGTGGTTTTTCTTCCCGTTGATCAAAGACCTTGTTGTAATGTTCTAGCACTTATAATGTATCTTTGTTGTGAAGGAAGAGCCTCCTGTGTTATGAAATATCTCACCCTTATGTTGCTGTCGATGGTTTCAATCTCAAAGTTTTGCAGCAATGCTGTAATATTTCTGTGGTGAAGGAGGAGTTTTCTATGTGTGTTAGACCGCATCCTTATGTTTTCTGTTATCAAGGGTTCTAGACTCAAACTCTCGCAGTCATACTGCGATACTTCTATGGTGAAGGAGGAGCCTTCTATGTGTGTTAGACCGCACCCTATGTCTATTGTTGAGGGTTCCAATCTCAAACTTTTGCAGCGATGCTACAATATCTCTATGGTGAAGGAGGAGCCTTCTATGTGTGTTAGACCGTACCCTTAGGCTGCCTATGGTCCTCATTGTGAGGCTCAGGTCTACGTAGTTCTTACCTATTGGGACCAGTTTGTTGAAGACCGTATGATGTAGACTGTATGTTTTATGTTGTATGTTGTAGACTGTATGATGTATCTTGTACACTGTAGACTGTATGTTGTATACTGTATGTTGGAGACTATACGGGAGATTTTTCTCTCTCTTCTTTTTGTTTGGTTTTTTCTTTTTTGTGTGCTCTAACTTTTGCCTAGGTTGCCCTTTCGGGTTTTCGATCTACCGAGCCCTTATTTCTCCTTATTTTTATTCTTTTTTGGTTTGCTTTAACTTTTACCTAGGTCGCCCTTTCGGGTTTTCGATCTAGTGAGCTGAAGAGAGAGATAAAGTGTTTGAGTCATTATAGCATGCTATATTAGCACTACCCTGGCCTATGCATAGTATCGTTTAAGTTTATCCATATTGAAGGGCTGAACTAGATCTTACCCATCTTGGTTTTGAGGAATACTATGTCTCCTGACTGTAGGTGTATTACTAAGTAGGGACCCATCCATGGAGATTTCCACTTTCCCCTACTATCGATGTAACTTGGGGGGTTTTTCTCGAAATACAAGATCGCCCACTTGAATGTTTCAGCTTTTGACCTTTTTGTTGAATGCTCGGGCGATTTTTCTCTGATATGCTCGAGTGTGTTCTAAACCAGTAGTCGGCGTTCATGTAGGAGAGTCAACTCATCAGTTTGTTGTCTGATCCAGTCAATTTTGGCTATGTCTGCTGCCATCATTACTCTTAATGAAGGAATTTCAATTAATCTCAATCGGCAATATGACTTCCATGCCATAGGCTAGAGAATACGGTATAGCCCCAGTAGGTGTAAGAGCCAATGTGTGATAGCCCCAAAGGGCTAATGGTAATTTTTCTGGCCAGTTCCTTCCAGTTTCAGCCATTTTTCTGATAATGTTTTCAAATGTTTTGTTGGCTGCTTCGACTGCCCCATTGGCTTGTGGTCGGTAAGGTGAAGACTTGTGTCGTTGTACTTTGAATTCATCTAGTAAGCGATTAACTTCTCCTTCAAAGTGTGTACCATTGTCGGAGATCATCTTAAACGGTACCTTATATCTGTATATGTGTTGGTTCGGATGAACTGTGCCACTTTCTTGGCGTTCAATATTCTTTAGAAGGTTGTTTCTACCAATTTAGTGAAGTAGTCGATGGCCACTAAAACATATTCATGATTGTTTTATCCTTTGGGGTGGACTTGTCATATGACATCGATTCCTCAGGTTGAAAAGAGCCAAGGAGAGATTGAATTGTAAAGTATATGTGGAGGCACGTGCTGTAGTTAGCAAAACGCTGGCTCTTGTCGCAATGGCATACCCACCAAATGCAATCCCTTTCGAGCATACTCCAGTAGTATCCTTGTCTGATGGCTTTCCTAGAAAGCATATGTTTGTTCATGTGTGGTCCACTGGTTCCACCATGTAACTGATCCATTACTTTTTCTACTCTTGTTTGGTCTATACATAAAAGATTTAGACCCTAGTACTATCTTTTGTAAAGGCGGTTTCCGCTGATGACAAACTGCGTAGCCTATCATCGAAGAGCAATTCTTCAATTCTTATGTAAGCCGTCTGGATATTTGCCATCTTTAAGAAAATTCCAAATGTCCAAATACCACGGCTCAGTATCTGTTTCTGAGGCCGTGCTGACTGTGAAACAGTAGGCATGTGTGACCTTTTTCCCTTCTACAAAAGTTTGTACTGTTATGTCAAATGAAACTTTGACCAATGAAGCCAAAGTTGCTAACATAACTGCAAATTTGTTTCAGTCTCGTGGAAGATAGTGAAATGATATGTCATCAAACTCTTCGACCAAAGTGGTCAGATAGGCATGATATAGCTGTAGGCGGGGGTCTTGGGTTTTCCATTTTTCTTCGACCTAATTTATGATTAGAACTGAGTCGCTGAAGACATCTAACGCTTTTACGCCTCTTCGAAGGGCTTCTTCTAGACCAGTGATGCATGCCTCAAATTCTGTGGCTAAAGGTGTATGAGAGTCTACTGGATCAATGAGCAGTATCCCTATGCAGAAACCTTGTTTGTTGGCAGTCCCATCAAAGAATAGTTGCCACTTTGTGTTTTGATCTATAATTTTAAAAAGGCCTTCATCTGGGAAATCTAGTTCCTCGGCACTTTCTATCTCCAATGGCAATTCTGCCAGATGGTCTGTAATTATGCTCCCCTTTATAGGCTGAAGGGTAGCATATGTGATGTCAAATTTATTGAGTAGGAAACACAATTTGGCTAGCCTACTGGATAGTGATGGATTCCCAAAGATGTATTTTATCAGGTCCATTCTAGAGATAACTTTGACTGGTCGAGAAAGTTGACATCACGCACATCAGAATTTTGTGCTCAACTATGGCTGGATCCAATCCAGGCATGTCTTTGTATGACCATGAAAACACATCTGTGAATTCTGTCACCGAACTGATCAAAGATGTTCTGGTATGCCTTTGCAGATAGCTGCCTATTCGGACTTCTCTGGTCTCGTTGTTCAAATTTTATTTATGACAGACAAGTCCTCTTATGTTGTTGCTAATATATCCTTTCCTTGTTGCTTGACTAACTGGGTGAGCTCGATTAAATTTTCTGTATTTTGTGGTCCGCTTTGTTAAGTAATTCATTATTAACTAGGTTAATTATGTTTTTATTATTTTTGGTTAATTCATCTTTTAACAAATTGGTAACTAACGAGGACATGCAAACACTGAGACCTTCGTTGAAAGTCGAGGTTACGTAGTTGGCTATTTCATCAAGGTCTTCGGGAATAAGATCCTTGATATGGGTGTCAGGAAGCAGGTAGGTGATCGGTTTGTGGCATAATGGATATGAGGGGTATGGTGTATCCAAAACGATCAACCAGGTCCGCAATAGTCAAGAGAGGCCTAGTAGTGGTGTATCGAATCTGTAGTGGACTATCTACGATAGCCACAAACTCCGTTGGTGGTTCGATATAATCAGTGCTTCCGTAGATTTTTCCCAGGAAGTTGTCTCCTATGAAGTCTTTGCCAAGCAATGCCAAAGCATAATCATTTTGATCAATGGCTCAAGTATTTTCAACTGTCACTGCTCTATATGCAGGGTCACGAGGTTCAAGGACTATATTAAGCCCCTAGTTACTTTTTCTTCCCCATACATTATTGTTCATGCTTATGGCTATACCCTCTTTAATAATATCTTGAATGACATCTTTAAATTTGAAGCATGTGTCAGTAGCGTGTCCACTGCATTGGTGATACTCACAATACTAGAAGTAATTCCAATGGGCAGGTAGTGGATTTGGGGGTCTATAATTCTTGAGTGGCTCGAGCTTTCCCTGGGTTACCAATGCTTGAAAAACTATAGATCTTCGTGCAAGCAAGGTTTCGTAATGCCTATGTTGCCATTTCTTTCATGTAGTGCTTAATTTGGATTCATCACCACCATCCTGTTTGATTGTTGACAGCTCTGTACTAGTCCTTGGATTTTTTAATTCCTTAGCCTTGAACTCTTGATCAGATTGACATTGTGTGGTAGGTGGATTGATTTCTAGAGTTTCTTGTTTTGTTTGAGTATTGTGCGGAGAAACCGTGCTGGCTATCCCTTCTTGTGTTTTACTCATCACCTTCCTCGTGACTCTTTGGTTTCTTCTTTCTTTCCTTTTGAGCGGGACGTAGCATTTGGCTTGGACTTAGCACTACTGCCATCATGTTTGAGCGTTGACTGTTTTGTATGGCTATCTAGGATCTTTAATTTTTTAGTCTTGTGCTTCTTATCAGGCTGACATTGTACGAGAGATGGACTGATTTTTCAAGGTTTGTGTTTCTCCTAAGTAATGAATGGAGGAACCTCATTGGCTACCTCTACTTGTCTTTCACACGCCACATGTTGTACCAAGTATTCTCGTGGTCTTTTGGCCTTTTTATGAAGGATGATTCTTGGTGAGGTGTTTGGGAATGTAGTTTTTTGTAGTGTGGGATTGTCAGTGTTTGGACGAGGGTTGGTGTTTTGGGATTGAGAGTTGGTGCTCGCCATGTTGGTGTTTGAAATTACAATTTAGATTAAATGTAGAGCGTAGGATTTAAGTTAAAAAAATCAATCTTAGCCTGTAATTAGCTTTTACCAATTGCATATGTGTTTTGGGATCTCTGTTGTAATATAGATATTTCAGTTTCTATTGTTGAATTTAAGTTGATTTGATAACAATTGTTAGATATTGTAATCTTGTTTTTTTTTTTTTGTACATTGTCTTTTGATTAGTAATTCAGTTTATATATAAATACATTTTAGTGAAGCAAATTAAATAGAAATCATAAAAACTTAGAAACATGATTGAACTTCACTGTTACATTATGTTCACAATTTAAGTAGTTGAATTCAATTTATAACATAAACAGTTACAAACTTGAACAAAATCAAACTCTCTTGCTTAGTATTCTAAATATATCATATTTAAACAATGAAATTAGTCTTTTTCTTGTTTAACAATAAACTTGATTCTCTTGTCACTTGTTGTGGTAGAAAACTTATCTAGTTGTGATCTCTTCAAACTTGAATCTTGGTCCTTGTTGCAAGTTTCTTCTTTTTTATCCTTGTTCTTTAGTGGGGTAGTAACCTCATCCTCGGATGAATTGACCTACAAAATAAAAATGAATCAAAAAAACTCTCAAATTACGTAGTTTGATTTTGTTGAGAATATACTTACATCAACAACATTTGTATTAACTCTTTCCTTCAAATTTGAATATAAGTTTGAATCTTCAGCATCATCTTGGAAAATTCGATATTTGTCTATTATATCTTGATCTGTGGATATTTTGAGCACAGAAAAAAAGGTTTTCTGGATCTCCATATTGTCCAAATGTTGTCGACCAAATTTTGTAAGAGTCTGCAAGAAAAAATATTTTAATTAATAGTTTTAATTAACAAAAAGTTTATCTAAATTTAACAAAATTGTTGTAGATTTTTTTATTTACCCGCTCAACACTCTTCAATTTCAAAAAGTTTACTGATTTGCCAATTAGTTGAGTGCCTTCTTTGTCCCAGATTATGAACCTTGCATTTCCGGTTCCATCAACAACTCGAACGTGCAACTTATATCTGTTGAGAAAAATAGTAAGAATTTTGTATCTTAATCTTAAAAAAACTTTAAAAATTCAATAATAATATAATAGTTTATATCCTACCTTATGTTCACATTACTTGCTAAAACTTCACATCTTTCGCAAAAAAAAAACTGGCATTATTTTCCATGGACATTTTTTGCACGAAACATACCATCAATCTCCATTCGACTCCACTTCTACAATTTTTCCTAACACCCAGAACCTACCATCCTAATCAAACAATTATATGTTAGAACATATGCAAGCTTTAATTACCATTAGAAAATAGTTTAGAAGATTGAAGTTATTTCTTCAATGTCATGAATTGGGTCAATAGTTCGAATTAAATGCTTTGAGGTCTCTAATTCATCTTTGAGCGTAGTTGATGGGGTTAAAGAAATGTTGTTGATTGGAGTTATTGATTTCCTATTAGAAACCAAACTGTCCCAAATAATTAACGGTATTGTATTAGATATTTTGTATATATTATAAATAGATACTATGCATGAGAATTTATATGTAATATTTCTATATCATGTTTTGAAAATCACTTATCTCGATATATCTTCATTTATAATAATCTTTGAAACATGAAATGTACTTGATAGTCAAGCCTCTCCCATAAAAAAATTTACTCGAAACATTTGAAGTATTAAAATAACCATTCGATCAATATTTGTTTCCAAAACATTCGCAAGTTGATCAACTAAATCACCCCATAAAGTGCAAGATACAGACATGCATCTACAAAAAGTTATGCAAGAAGTTAGATATGAATTTCAATAATATAAGATTAATGTAAAATAAACAATATATTATTTGTCATAACTCAACATCTTCAAGAATTGTTGACTATCCATTAATTTATTTGATTTGTGGTGAATATTTCGATGCTAATTTCCCAAAAACATCTGCAATGAAAAAAAAATGTGGATATGGAAGTTTATAAATGTGTGCATGTGTATGTGTAGAAATAAACAATAATCAGCTTACCAAATATGTCGTTCTCATCTTTAACGTCCAGTTTTGAAATTTCCTTAAATGTTTTAAATTCAAAAACTTTTCGTAGGAAAGTTTTTTCAAAGATTTCAGTTACTTGTGTTTTGGCCATAAAAATAATTTTATACTTCGACATGGTTAGGCTAATTCTCCATGAATTTGCTGCACCAATAAAATTTTTGATTGCATACAAATGAAATGGTTTCAAGTTTGACTCATATTTTTCAATATGTGGGACTTTAATTGTTGCGACAATCCGGGAGCCTTGTGGAAAAAAAAGATATTAAGGGAGTTAATGAAATTAACAATTATTTACGATATATTAATTTGAACATACCTGTTCATCATAAAACACACATTCAACACTATAAAGACTTGTGTTATCTCTAAAACATTGGCGTTTGAACAATCTACATAGTTGTAGTTTCATTGCCCCTTCGGTCTTGTTGGGACTTATAACGGTAATCATGCAAAAGAGTGGAGACATCTTGGTGTAAACTTTGTTTTTGCAATATATGTTAGATGATGACTTATTCCAAGTAAATGCTACTTATTTATATTGAAGTTATGAATTGAATACTCAAGGATTGGTCCATATGCCCAAGCTGTCCATATTCATCTAATAGAATTCATTTATGATAATGCATGTATTTGTTTTAGTATTCCTTTCCTAGTCAATTAATCTATGTATAATTCAATAATTTCAAATAGTTAAATTTTGTATTTTTGCAATTCCACAACAGCTAAACAAAATTAAGAACATTTTTATTTCATTTCAAGAATGGTGCCAAAAATTGAGATTGGTAGAAATGGTGTTCAGTAATTTATGTCATTAATATACTCAAACCAATATAAAAGAAGTTAAATAGTTAATCAATTATCAATTATGAATTAGTTAAAAATTTCAGATTACTTTTCCAAAGCAGTATTTATTAAACTTATTTCTAAAATTAAAATGTCACTTTTGGTGGGAACTTTCCAAATTTTGCTCCTCTCTTTTTATATATGTATAGATTTGGTCTCAAAACACAAAAGACACATAAGAAAAAGTTAATGGAAATTATTAACTATTGATGATGAGCTAAATGTAAATCACAAACTAGAGGGAGAGCTTGAAGTCACTGAATTGAGCAGCCAAGGGAAGAAAATCATATGATGAACGATTTTCGACACTAGTTGTTGGAATCTATTTGTTATAGTTCTTATTGGACTTGATTTGAAATGCTATAACAATACATAGAGAACTTAAATATTGGTTTGTATTATTGAACTATTTATACTTTATTTTTATTATAAATATTTTATTTTTGGAATATGTTTAGAAATTTTTTTATTTTGTAAAAATAAATATACTTGATATTTTTGTATTTATATTTACTTTAGTATTACATAACAAGTACTTCTATCACTATATATTTGAAGGTATATGTTTTAAATTAAAAGTAAGACATCTTTATAAAATGGTAATATCTTCCTTTTTTATAACTACGTAGTTTACGAAAATAACATTTTGAAATAGTAAATGTGTTTAAAAGAGAAAAATTGTGTTTCAAAAATGATGTTTCTTTAAAAAGCTGCACGGACTCTAAGTTTAGAAGGTTCTAAGTTTTTGCACCTTCCATATCAGAGGAATTAACTTTTTGGATTCTCGAGTTGAGCATACATGTAATATGAAGTGATCAACCAGATTGTATGTTTTAAAAAGGCAATTGGTCCATCTATTCCGAAAAGGAAATTATAGAGACATCGGAACTATAAGAGTATGTACAATGAATTAGCTTTGCGGTAGCAATGTGAGATTCTTTACTACAATGGGGGAGCAAGGTGGAGCTTAAATTAAAAAAAAAAGTGATTTGGGCAGTATTATAAGCTACCCAATCTTATGAGGAGCTTAGCATCTTTTTTGGCCAAAAAAAAAATCATTTTCTTTGGTTTTTGGACATTTTCACCCAAATTTTTTTTATTGATTGATTTATTTTTTCATTTTACAAAATACACATTTTATTTACAAATAGAGGGTTGGTTTGTTTCATTTGGAAATTTATTTGAAAATCCGTTAAGTAGTTAACAATATTAATTTAATAGATAAATTTTGTAATTAACAATCACTAATTAATATATGTAATATAAAATTAACCATAATAACATTGAATTAAATCAACACAATTTATTTAGTATTAATATTTAATAATGAATATTAATTTTTGAAAAATATTATTATTACAAATTAATTGAATTTTGAAAAAGGGATCGTCTAGAATTTTACCCTACTAACTATACTAAACCGTATGAAAAACGGTTTTCGGTTCAACCCTAATGATATTCTGTCTAGCCCTAGCTAATGAGGCCCGGCTTAAACGGTCCATCTAAAATTACAACCCTATCAATTTCGATGCGGCCCTGTTAACATCTCCATCTCTAATCTTAGATCTTCTCAAGTCTTTGCAGGATGTTACATGGTCCAAAGACAATGATTAAAGTTGACGATATCACAATTAATGATAAGGATATGGGTCATCGTGCCTTGTTGATATTGCACTTGTATGTAATAAAATATGTGCAGATTTTACCCAGAGAGGAATATGAGAAATCCTGTCCTATTCATAATATTGTACTTACATGTAATACGGAGTAAATATTGTCCAAATTTTAACTGTCGGCTTATGTATGGAGAAAGTTTTTGGACAGAGGCCTCCTCGCGGAAAAATATTTATATTAAAAATGAACTTATAAAATAAGAGTAATGTTAGAGCACTCAATGAACACTCAAATTTGTGCATCAAATGATGTGGTTTCCAATGTGCCATCTTATTTGATATTTTATGGGCTCCACTATAAGTTAAAAAGTTATGTTAACAATATGATACATAAGATGCCACATCATTTGGTACCCTAAATTGAGTGTTATTGTTAACAATATGACACAAAAGATGCCACATCATTTGGTACCCAAAATTAAGTGCTATTAGAGTGGCCCTAACATTATCCATAAAATAAAATATCTCAAAATAATATAGTGACTTTTTGACTATATATATCACGGTTCCAATATTTGTGGAAATTTTTTGAATATATGTATCACCGTTCCAATATTTATGGAAAATAGTTTTGGGGACTGGGACTTGGTAATAGAGAGATTAATAACAATTAGGAGAGAGATTTAAGGAATCTAAATATATAATAAAAAGGACTCTGATCCGGGGATAAAATCAGACAAGGATAAGGATTTTAGTCAAATTATATATAGAGGTTAAGAAATCAAATTTAATTAAAACTTGTTTACAGCTAAGCTAGCGCATGCATAGTATATATAAGAGGTAGCTAGCTATCAAGAAGCTGGTGCAATACAAATTAAGACGACAAGGAGAGATGACTGGCCCTGTTATGGCGGTGGAAGGTGGCGGGGCTGAAAAGGACTTCCCAGCGAAGCTCACAAAGCAGGTGGTTCTTTGTTCTATCATTGCTGCCTTTGGTGGTCTTATGTTTGGGTACGACATTGGTATTTCTGGTACGTACTTAGTTACTGCTCATCTCATCCTTAATTTATTCTTGTTTCGGTATTTTTGTTTTGTTTTGTTTTGTTTTTGAGATCTCAATCTTTAGTGCTACATGTGCATGGCAAGATCGTTTAGGTTCAATTAGAGCTTAATTACCACGTACTTACGCCGTGGCAGCCTATGCCCGTAGCCTCTATAAGTTAAGAGCTCCAACAATTACCAGAAATCGAATGGAATCGAATTAACCCCTGACTCGCTCTATACCAATTCTTAGATCAAGCACACAGCACTAAGTTAATAGTAGCTACTTTAAATTTTGGTTCTCAAAAAAACTTAATTAAACTTTGATTTTAGAAGATTTACTTGTCCTTACGAAAATCTAAACCTTAAGTTGTTCATATGTCATGACAAACACCAATTTTGTGCAAGAAACACATGTTCATGCTCATGCATATACAACGAATTTAGCATTATATGGATCTGTTCACATCATTTGATTTGATGCAGGGGGAGTGACAGGGATGGATGATTTCTTGACAAAGTTCTTTCCAGCTGTGTATATCAAGAAACATGAGGCAAAAGAAAACAACTACTGCAAGTATGACAATCAGCTTCTTCAACTCTTCACATCTTCCCTCTACCTCGCTGCTGTTGTATGCAGCTTCTTTGCATCCAAGTGTTGCAAGAGATTTGGTAGAAAGCCCACCATGCAACTTGCCTCTCTCTTCTTTCTCATCGGAGTCTTTTTTAACACTGGGGCAGTTAACATCATCATGCTAATTATCGGAAGGCTTTTTCTTGGCGCTGGAGTTGGATTCGGTAATCAGGTAGTTCATTTCTACCTTTAAATCATACTCGCTTGGATATATAGTCATATCTGACTGATGAAATGCATGATTTTGTATCCATTAATTTTTCTGTAAACCCTCTTTGTGATGCACTAATTCTAGCTGTACTTAATTCGCCATCTTAACATAAACTCCAGGCAGTGCCATTATTCATATCGGAGATTGCTCCAGCAAAGTACAGAGGAGGCCTGAACATCTGCTTCCAATTGCTAATCACAGTAGGCATTCTATGTGCAAATTTGGTTAACTATGGCACGTCTCACCTCCACCCCCAAGGGTGGAGAGTGTCATTAGGTGGAGCTGCCTTTCCGGCCATTTTTCTTGGACTAGGTTCTCTACTGATTGTTGAGACACCCACGAGCCTAATAGAGCGTGGGAAGACTGAAAAAGGCTTAGAAACTCTAAGAAAGATAAGGGGGGTTCAAAACGTCCAGAAAGAATATGATGAACTTTTGCGTGCAACCGAGGTGGCTAAACAAATCAAACACCCATTCATGAACCTAATGAAAAGATCCAGCCGGCCGCAACTTGTGTGTGGTACGATTCTTCAAGTGTTCCAACAGTTCACTGGCATCAACGTGATCATGTTTTATGCTCCGGTATTGTTTCAAACAATGGGATTAGGAGGAAATGCTTCATTGTTGTCAGCTGTTGTCACCGGTTGCATTAACTCATTATCAACATTGGTTGCTGTATTTGGCGTCGACTGGTTTGGAAGAAGATTTCTGCTTATCGAAGCTGCCATTCAAATGCTCGTTGCTCAGGTACGTTGAAGTAAACTTGGTTTCTGATTAAATCAAAAGTATAGTAGTCTTGTAGTAATAAAATTAATGACCGCCTTCTTATCTTATCCAGTGTTTTACTGGAGTAATACTTTCAGAACATTTAAAATCTACCAACGCCATCCCCAAGCATTACGCATTCGTTGTGGTAATCATGATCTGCGTTTTTGTTTCTGGTTTCGCTTGGTCTTGGGGTCCACTCGGGTGGTTGATCCCGAGTGAAATATTCCCCTTAGAGACTAGAACAGCTGGGTTTTTCTTTGCTGTTAGCACGAACATGATTTGCACCTTTCTCATAGCTCAAGCATTTCTGACCACGTTATGCCATATGCGATCGGGGATATTCTTCTTCTTTAGTGCGTGGATTGTTGTTATGGGAATGTTTGCCTTGTGCTTTCTGCCGGAAACGAAGGGGATACCTATAGATGAAATGAACGAGAGGGCATGGAAGAAACATTGGTATTGGAAGAGGTACTTTGATCAGCAATGTGTTGAAGGAGATGAGAAAGGCACCCAAAGCCAATGCTAAGAATTGAAGGAAGACAATTAGTTTAGGCCTAGATAGCTAGTTCTACTTTTACACTATATGTCGATTAGCGTTACACAATGTCAAACTCTTTGGAATTTTGTTTTTCTTTTTATGAAGACTTTTAGTTACAATTTTTTTTATCAATACATTAATTTGCATCAACTGTTAATAGTTCATGGAGGATTTCTGGATTGGTATTTGATTTTTTTGGTTTGTGCGTACGTGTGTTGCTTGAACTTTGAATGAAGATGGATGTGTGTAATGATTGTGTTTGCTAACACCTAACAAAAGGTGTAGTATAACAAAAGGTGTAGTAGAACCGAACCGAACTAAATCCAAGGAATGGCCAAGCTTGTTGGAGCGGTCAGCAATAGTAGAAATTAACTCGCTTGGCGATTTATGAAAGCGATCAGCCCAAGAAAGCTTTTTCCCATAATTTGTGACAAATTCAAAGATTTTTTTGAGACGCAGAATTTGACTTATTCTTGATTACTTGGTAAGAAAAGAAGAAGCTAAAACTCACCCCCGTCCCCCCTTGATGATTAGCAACCAAAGCATCCATGAGAATTGAGAAGGACCTGACATCCAATGTTTCTGTTTCATTTGAGGAATCATCCTCCGAAGCATTGGCTGTTCCCTTGCCTGAAAAGGCACATATACAGACAGGGGAATTGGGGGCTCTGATGGTGATTCTGTAAAACCACAGGTTAGTAAGTTTCTCGTTAATGCAATCCTTGAATGTATTATTGTAAATATAAACATTTAAGGTGAAAGGAGAAAAAAATTCGTTATTGAAGTGTCATTTCCATATATTTATACACTACTAGTAAGGTTCACGTGCGTTGCACGTGGTTAACGCACTTGGTGTTAATGAGTTTTTAAAGTGATTTGTCAGTTTCTTAACTTTTTTGTTTACTTTTAATTATTGGATTCTTTTTGTTTTTTAATTGTTATAGTTTTGAGACTTATAAATTGTGTTGTTGTGTGTTTAGGTTTTTCGATATTTTATTTTTCGGTAATTTATAATGTAAGCTTTTAGTCATTATATTGCAACTTATCCTACACATTTGTCTTTTTTATTAGTTATTTTTAAATCTTTTTTTATTACCAAACATGAATTCATTCACTTTTATCGGTGTTATAATTGAAAACAATTCAAGCTTACTTTCTTAGATAAGCACATTGTTGTTGGAGACTTAGCTTATGTCGTTTATGAAATTTATGACTCTCTTTGGAAAATAATAAACTGTTTTATAAAAATCAAACTGACAATCCCAAAGTATATACTTACACTCTAAAATACAAAATTCACCTAGAGTATGTATAAAGTCTCACTTTACCACCCAACCTAACTTTTGTGTCATTTTCATATGTCATTGTATAAGTTTTTTCTAGTTTGCCCCCTAGACACTACTAAGGTTACCAATATGACGTTAAGGTGCACATGGTATTTCACGTGAAGGACATTTTGGTCATTTTTAACAATGTTTTCTGTGTTTTTATTACCCAAAAAAAACTTCATTTTCTTATTCTCCAACAACGCTTTCTCTACTTCTTCTCCAACAATGACATCTTATTTAAATTTTAAGTGAGATAAAACTCAAGAGTGTATAAATCTTTTATTCAAATTTTTATGTAGAAAAATAAACAAAAATAGTGCGGAATCATATCAGAGAGAGATAAAACACAAGAAGATGATCACATTCAGGTGTCAAGGCCGCCATGAATAAGAACTCACAAAAAATTAAACTTATCAGAGCTGCCTATGTTAAATGACCAAGCCACAAACACTATGCATAAGCATACACGATGAATTTCAAAACTCATATTTGAATTCATCACAGATGCATACGACAATGATGAGGCACGTCATGATTCAATCCGTCTTCATCGTCCCTAGCTTAAACTCCAACAAATTTCTCCTTGACACCATTGATATGGTTTATGGTTTGAATTGAGAAAATTCTCGATTTTAAACATTATTCACTATCATTTTTATCACTACGATCACCACACGTTACATCACAATCACCAAATTTGATATGGAATATGGAAATGCTACAAAATTACATTGAGGGCCAAAGTGGATTTGGTGGATATCTTAGCGGACAATGTGTATTTTAGACTAATTTTGATGGGTCAAACATATGATTAGCCCCCAAAATTACACACTAAATCTCACATTTGACCTCAACCTACGAAGTGTCCCACTTTCATACCTTATTTTTCTATTTGTCTCACTTTACTCCCTCCCGTCTATGGGTGTTAAAAATAGTAACGTACGGAAAATGATATGTGCATGTCACATAAATATTATTTTGATCATTTTGCTGGGGGTGGAAAATAAGATTTAGTTATAATTTTATTATATAATTAACCATTTAGTATTTAAAATATGTTTTTAAATAAAAATAATAATAAATAATTGTTTCAATAATTCAAAAATAATTATATGACCAAATTACAATTTCCCCCAAGGTATCCACCAAATCGTATAATGTACCCTAACCTAAGGTTTGTTTCATAATGATATCTGACGTTACATTTTTTTTTCCATTTTCCAACCTATCAGTGATGGACGCTAGAATATTCACGTTAAATAGCACATGGTCTTCCACGTGCGGGGTAAAAATGACATTTTCATTATCTGCTTTAGGGATAAATGTGTTAAAAGTAAAAAATTATAATCTCACACACTCTCCTTCCCTCTTCTCCCGGTGCAAGTGCCCATCTCTCGCTCCACCAAAATAGCCGCCATCTCCTGCCTAAACCCTTCCCACTTCGGTCACACTTATCACAACTTTGGCGTTGTCCTTCTTCGATTCTAGCCAAACTCCATCCCTAATCTTCCTCATTCTATCTCATGCAAAACTTGCGCCTAAAGTAGAAATCAGAGGGTATATCCTTAAAACTAATTATACTACATTCCATACAACTATGCTTTGAAGAAGTGCAATGTTGTTTTGAACAAAGACATTTTTGCGCTTGAAAGCTTAGTAGTAAAGAAAATTATAAAATTAGTTGTAAGGCTAACAATGTTGTTATTTTAATTTGTCTCATAATTAAATTTAGAATTTATTTAATTTATACACTCATCACCATTACCATCACTACCACCTCAAATAACACTATTAGCCTAGAAATCAATTTTTTTAATTTTATCTTATTTCGTTGTTTAATTTCTTACACATTTATTTAATGTCGTATTCCACATAAATCACCACTTTCATGCTTAAAATCGCCCCCACTACTACCAGCATCCCTGCAAATGCCGCCACGGCTTTCACCACCATCAAGAAACGTGTCCACCTTGCCTTGCTGAAATGGAAATATAACATATCTTTAGCTTCCGTTAAGTGGAACTACTTTCTTCAAACGACTTTCCTATCGATTCTAACTTAATCGCTTCTCTAACAAAACGCAAAGATTTGTTAACTAAGTTCTCTATTTTTCTTTATCTTCTTGACATTATATCACCTTTCCTTAACACGTTTCTCTTAGCTTATTCATACACAATTACTAAGCACGCTATAGATTTGCTTAATATCTCGATTCTCACCAACCAATGTATTATTATAGTTACAATTTTTCATATACCTCTAATAATGTCATTCCCAACATATGATGCCTCAATTTCCGACATCTTTTTTCTATTTGTCCTCTCCCGTCTATGGGCATTAAAAAAAGTGATGGAAAATCGTGTGCCTGAGGTTTATTTTGGTCATTTTGCTTGTGGCTCAAAGTGGGATTTGTTATAATTTCATCATTTAGTTTGCCATTTAATATTTAAAATATTTTTTTAATTAAAAGATAATTATTTAAATAATCTAAAATTAGTTATACTTTGTCTGATATTTAAATCCAACGTTAAAAAATGCATTACTCCAAAAAATGAAATTTAAAATTTATTTTTTAGCCCTCACTTTCTTTCGTCAACCCCATCATTTATAGACTCACCACCACCACCACTAACACCTCAAATTTTACCATTAGTCCAAAATTTAATTTTTTGATTTGATTTTATTTCCTTTTCTAATTTCTTAATCTTTCCTTCGAAGTAACCAATTTGGAAAACCCATCAATGATAGACACGCCACCACCACAACCTTAAATTTCACTTTTTACAAACTCAAATTCAATTTTTTTGAATTTTCAAACTTTCAAATTGAATCTGAAACCCATGTAGTTATTTGAAAATTTGATGATTAGGAAATCTCACAACGATGTATTTCATCTAATCCACTACTGTCATCCCTAAAATTACTATCACCACAACCTCTAACACCATCATCCATGCGGTCGTAAGCACCGCCATCACCATCACCGAGAAACGCATTCACCTCGCCTTATCAAAATAGAAACAAAGAATCTCTTTAGCTTCTGATAAGTCGGACTTCTTTCTCGAACGTCTCTCATTTCTTACCTCCTATACACTTTTGGTGTCAAATTACTAAGTAAGGAGAGAATCTAATTTAGGATGGAGCTACTTGAAAGGATGTTGATTGGTGACAATTTCTTTCAATTAAAGGAGAGTTGTGGTAGAAGAAAAGGAAGTTGATAGCCAGGGGAGGGGAATAGAGAGATTCTCACACGTAACTACTCCGGGTTCTATGAAGAGGAGCAAGCAAGTTAAGACCAAAAGAGGTTAGAAGTTTGGAACCCTATTATGGGAAGGAGTAAAATATTTTAAACCTAGTTATTTGTGGTTACTAACAGTGGTTTGTTTGTAATATTTATAAGTTAGAAGCAGTATGATAGTTTTTAAGGTTGCTTGTAGTAGTCTGAATATTCAAATAAGTAAACTGTAGATTATGGCTTTCTCTTGTAAGAAAACGCACAAATTCATCAATTGGTTCTTCATTTTCTTCATCTTAGTGACATTATGACACATTTTCTTAACCCACTTCTCTTAGCTTATTCATGAATAATAGCTAAAGACGCTACATATTTTTGCTTAATATCTTGATACTCACTAACAAATCTATTATTATAGTAACATTTTTTCATTTACTTCTATAATGTCTTTACTGAGTAAAACCATATTATTTAAGAATGTAATATCATATTATTTTTTAGTTTCAAATAAATTTTTAGTCTCTCGACTGAGCAAGGGTATTTTTGTTATTTTAGAAAATATTGGACGACATTTGTAACGATAATGGTAGGAGGGGGAAACTGATAAGAAAGTAAAAATACAAGACGAAATAAATAGAATTCAAAACTGTAGGACCTAACTTTAAAACATGTACAAGTCAAGGGATGAAGTTATTATTTGATTATTAATGGAATTAATTAGTCCCTAATAAATTTACTTGTTTGACCTTAATTAATGGTAGATGATTTATTATATTTGAGGCTATTTTTGTCCAAACATTATTTGTTGTCATGGTAAATTTACTTGTTTTGTCGTTAATTAAATGGTGGGTGGTTTATTTGGTGAAGGGTTATTTTTGTCCATCTATTAAATTGTAAGAAATAAGCTTTACTTTTATAGTAAGAGAGATGAGGGCTATATGGTCCAATGAATTTATTACAATGAAAGCAATCTAGACAAAATACAATTAATATGAGAAATATAACTAAATACTGTGGATCATGTGGAAACAATTAACCATGTGAGAAATGTTTGTTATTAATCGTCCCCATTATTGATGAATATTTTGTGTTTTTTTCGCCAACATAAATACACATATATATTTGACATAAAATTGTAGGCATAAAATTCAATTCACTTTTCCGCTATTCATGCCATTTTTATCTTCGCTTGTGTTGTTCATAGATTCTTTTTGGTAATTGATCACAGAAAAATCAAAAAATCTAAAGAAGATGAGAAGAAGAACGGTGGTGTTTCGTGCAGGAACCTTAAGTTTGTTGAAAATGATATTGCTATTGATACAAAGGGTAGCTCTTCAGCTGAGACCACAGGTAGACGACGAATTGCCAAAGAGGGAAGCAAACAAGACCGTGCATCTACTAGTGTTGAGGACAAGGACACAGTTTTTTCAAGGACTATCAACAGCGATGTGGTTGATAAAAGTGCATGGGCATAGAAGAACCCCAAAGAACTTTGAGAGGTGAAAGTGGATTCTGTAATTAATAGAGTGGAGTGTTCCTCTTCGAATCCATCTCAACCTTCAAGGCCAGATATTGGTGATGGTTCTAGTGAAGGAAACCAAAAGTTAACAAATGGCAAGGGAGAAATAGAGAGAGAAAGTCCGGATGATTCAAAAGATGAAGATGAAGATGAAGAAGAGGAACAAGAAGAAAGGAATAAGGCAGTACAGTGGACAGAAGATGATCAAAATAATTTAATGGATCTTGGACTTTCCGAGATAGAAAGGAATAAAAGGCTAGAAAGTCTAATTGCAAGAAGAAGATGAAGAAAATTTATGAGTCTGCAAGGGAGAAGGACAATGGATAGTAACAACTTAAATGCTCATATATCTTCCCTTCAGATTCGTAAATATGACCCGTTTCTTGAGGACAGCTCTAGCTATAATACCTCGATTCCCGGTTAGCTTGAATTGCGTGCAATGCTCGCATTTCTTCGTTGGTTGATTGCTCGTTGGGTTTGTGAGAGAGTCTAGATATGTATGAGAGATCACATTAAGACCAAAATACTTTTAAGAGATGCCATATAGTTGTGGACTTGCTAAAGTCACAAGTCTAACTCGACGATAGTCGAAATGCGACGAGATTGAGAGTTTACTTGCGTTTCGCGTTCCTGACCTCAATTTGGTCCTAGATCATTACATGATGATTAAATAACATGTTTAGATGTGTTAGAATTCTAGTTGGATGCATTCCCTAAGTCTTGTGAGGTTTTGACGCTTCGAGGATAACAATTCTCCTTATCGCGTAGTTTGAGATTGAGCTGGGTGATCGTCTCGCCTTTCGGGAGTCCTTTTCTCCTATCTGTTGTTCATCATCTGAGAGGCATTCAGGCCTATTCTATATCCCTTTGAAGTGTTAATAACCATGGGTTGTTGCCCGTCGGTTTGTGGTTTCATTCGACGTTTCGTTAGCGAGATGTCGCGCCTTGTGTCGGTTTCGCTCCGGGTTGTTTCGGGAGTTGTTGTGAGGGTTCTGGACCTACTTTGAGGGTGGTTTGAGACTTGTTTTGTTTAGATAAGAGTATGATGACTTTAAGGGTTCAATTATAGGCCATTTCGAAGCTTTAAGGCTTGCGGTTGCGTGCGGGAAGGATCGCAACCGAACGAAGGAAGCAGAAAATTGGAAGCTTGGAAATGATGGAGCATGCGCTCGCATGCAGCAATGACCAAGCGACCGCATGGTCCTTGGTCCCTGTTTCGGGTAGATTTGCTCTTTTTACCAATTTGTCTATCCTAACCCTACCCAAACCCATCCTAACCCACTCCTAAACCTTCCTAACTATCATATAATCTATCCTAACCATCTAATTGAGTTTTAGAGTGGATTAGTTGGGGCTAATCAAGGGGAAAACAATCACATTAGTTGTAAACACAACCCACTTACTTTTTAACCTATTTGAAGCCCTAACATTTCACTTAACCTCCCATATTCAACCACAACTTCTAAAAAACGTGGGAGAGCCTCTTGAGAGATGAAGAGAGAGTCTTCTAGGGTTTCTTGGGAGTTCTTCATGGATTCCATAGTTTAAGAGCTCCATTGCCCAATCCAAGCCATAGAATTGAAGAGGAGGTTGAGGGGAATCTTTCCTACCGATTGGAGTTTCGATTTGGTTGCTTGAAGGGGATGATTTAAGGTAAGTTACTACACCTCTTTCTCTTTGTTTTTTCCCCATTGACCCTAGGGAAAACAACCTTGGTGCTATGTGAGGTCAATGGGTGCATTTTAGGGCTTTTTAGATATGCCATGAACCCTAGATGTCTAAATGATGATTTTGCTTGGATGAACTTACTTGAGACCTTGATTAGCATGATATTCATGTGTAGAGTAGTGTATTCATCCATGCTATGTGATTTATTCAAGTATTGTAAGCATGATTGGTGAGGTGACTTGAATGGGTATATGCCTAAATGTTGATTTTGGTTGGTTGGACTTACTTGAAACCTTGATTGGTATGATATACATGTGTATTCTAGTATATTAATCCACTCTATGTGATTTATTCATGTTTTGAGGGCATGATTGGTGAGGTCACCTAAATGGGTTTATGCACAAAAATGTGAATTTGCCCTATGTTGCCTTGTTAAGTGTTTTGTTGGGATTATGTGGGTTTAATGAACTTGGGAATATGGTTATTGATGATAGTTATGAACATAAGAGGGTATTGTAGCCCATGCTTCTATGCCCTAATTTTCGGAAAGTGAACATTAGACTTAGCGGAGTCATTATAAGTTCGATAATGTGCTAAACGAACTTGGGTTGAAATCCTACGACGATTGGGTTTCGTTTGATTAACGTTGTGAAATGCATAGTCTCCAAACTTTAAATGGAATTATGATTATGATGAGCTTTATGGATTTTTAGGCTTGAGAATCAAGCCCGAATGAGTTTTGGAATTTTGTTGTGAATTCGAATGAAATGTTAAGGTGTGGATTTATGAGACACATAAAGAATGAAACGTAGTATTAAGACTCAACGAAGTCATTATAAGGCCAATAATATGATAATGAGCCTTGGGTTAAAACCCTACGATGTTTGGGTCTTGGGTTGATTATGTTTGTGCGAACCGAGCATCTCATTTGTGTCCATATGAGACACTCATGTTATAGAGACTTATTGGAAACATATCTTGAGCATGCTTGTTAGAGCACGAGTATATTTAAGAAATTATTTAAGAAAGAATTCTCTCTTTAAGAATTTTGGTCGCGTGCATATGAAAGCACTTGTGAGGAAGTGGCTACGGAGTAGCCATGATGTTCTTGAGTATAGTATTGGAGATGTCGACTATATACGACGATTAGGACTATGATTGAGTCATGTGTGCTTTAAGTGAAGACTAAATACTAAGTCTTGAGATATGGATGTTCTTAGACTAATTTAATAGTCTTGGGTTTGATCTTGAGTAGAGGATTATAGTAGACCTTACCTTGTGATTTATTGAGTTTATATGCTATTCTTGATTGGTTGATGACTTGAGGATTTATGAGCACCTCAATATGTGGTTCTTGAACTAAACTTGTAAGTTAGTTGAACATGTTTTTTATATGCAAATATGTGCATTGTTCATGGGATTTTGTAGAGCATTATGTCCTACTTGATTATATGCAAATATGTGCATTGTTATGGGAGTTTGTAGAGCATTATGTCCTACATGATTTGATGAGCCCGATATTAATGAACTTGGTCTCATTTGGTTTATGCAAGTAAATACCTAATTGAGCATTTTTTGTTTAAGTCCACCATGGTTGTCAAGTGTCGGCAATGGGACGATTCATAGCCTTTGGGAACAATCGCTACGAATCGTTGCATTGGTTCCTTTCTCCTCACTATTTGGCCAATAGTGGGATGTGATCTCGAGTTATGCCATCTAGCTCGACATCGAAGCTCTCATTTCTCATCCTAGGTTGGATGAATGTAACGAGCACTCATTAAAGGAAAACTGATGAGTTGTGATTATTTGGGGATGAAACCCAAGGTATGATTGGTTGGGTGTTGAACCCGGATTTTGGTTTGAGGATGAATCCCATGGTAAGTTTGGTTGGGTGTTGGACCTGGATTTGGTTGTAACGGTTCGATTTACGTTTCTTGGTACACATGTTTAATTATGAGCATTTATATGAAAGACATTATGCTACATGGTTTATGTGAGTTTATGTGCTTTGATAATTAAGTACATGTTTCTTGTTGGTATACTAGTATGATACCATGATTCTTATATATGCTTGTGGATTATGCCATGCCATGACATGATATGCCATACGTTGCTTGCATTTAGTAACTTCATCGGGTCATTATGACTCACCCGTGGTGGTTGTTTTCCCTAGTGTGTGCAGTGATCCCGTTAGTACATGGCGATTACTTCGGATAGCGATTTCTAGTAGGTGGTCTTCCCGGCAATAAGCTTGGAGCTATTATTATTGTTGTTATTTATTTGTGAGACATAATGTAAAGTTATGTAGACTTTACTTGGGTGGATTATAGTAGTATATTATTGTTATGTATTTGGGAGCCGGCTAGTATAGCCGAGCTATTGTATCTTTTAGAAGTTAATTCCGTTGTCATTTCGAGCAAGTTTGGCTCGTTTATTCTAGTAAGGTGTTATTGGTATTTCTATCTCCGACAACTTCAGTGAGATCTTGGTGTAGTTGTTTAGCATTTGAAATAATATTCTTATAGTTGATTTGTCCCTCCCGCATGTTATAGCCTGAGTGGTTGTTTATCGTTGGAATTTGTTGGTTTGCCGGCCTTTTGGTTGCCGATGGTTTGTTGCTGCGCATGTTCCAATGTCACGCGCCACGCTGGCCGATTTTTGGGCCGAGAGATTTACTATCTCTTTGGTTGTTTTTATTTCGAGCTTGTTAGCTCCTGTCCCATTTTTGCTTTTTGCCTCCGCAGTTTTAGTTTTTATTATTCCGTGACGCCTATGGCTTTTTACCTTCCTCAAGCTTTCGAGCTTGATGGCTCATCTTTTGACTCGCACCATTATGCTCAGGTGCTTGTTCGTCTCTTAGCTTGTCTCGACTCAAGACGACTGGGATCTGCTTGGGATCCGGGTCAGTCGCCACAACAACAACTGATCTCACCCATTTCAAAGGTTCAGCCTCCTTCTTATTCAAGCACAAGCAACTTTTTGACCTTCCCTATGACTGTTTGAGGAAAAGCCCAATCTCACCGGAAGTAGCTTCCATCAAGAGTTCATGGTTCTAACCGTATGGACATGGAGTCTTAAGATTGTTGAAAATGATATTATCGACAAATAAAGGGGTAGCTTTTCAACCGAGACCACGTGTGTAGACGACGAATTGCCAAGAGGGAAGCAAAGAAGACCGTGCATCTACTAGTGTTGAGGACAAGGACACAGTTTTTTCAAGGACTGTCAACAGCCGATTTGGTTGATAAAAGTGCATGGGCATAGAAGAACCCCAAATAACTTTGAGAGGTGAAAGTGGATTATGTAATTAATGAGAGAGTGTTCCTCTTGAATCCATCTCAACCTTCAAGGCCGAAATTGGTGATGGTTCTAGTGAAGGAAACCAAAAGTTAACAAATGGAAAGGAGAAATAGAGAGAGAAAGTTCGATGATTCAAAGATGAAGATGAAGATGAAGAAGAGGAACAAGAAGAAAGGAATAAGGCAAAGCATGTGGATTTAAGATGATCAAAAGAATTTAATGGATCTTGGACTTTCAGAGATAGAAAGGAATAAAAAGGCTAGAAAGTCTAATTGCAAGAAGAAGATGAAGAAAATTTATGAGT
>CM028380.1:119218835-119260797 GCA_013146195.2 Codonopsis lanceolata
CATCTGGGAAGAGTTCTCAAATTCCCAATAAGTAATACAAGGACCGGTGGTTAATTACTACCCTAACTATCTGGCATATGTATAGTAATCTATGAAATACTAATAGGTACCACCTGAGGTTTAACCACTGGGCTCAAACGATATAAACGAATCCTCGCCATAATGATTAACATCACGATCACCCCTGGGACCGACAATCTAGCTTCTCCAATTCCAAAAATGGAACAAGGAACAAACGTTTCTTTCAAACGCGACACCCACTTCTTGGTATAATTGCAACTCATAAGCAATATAGAGAAATATAATACTCCTAAACACAAACCTTCACTAACAAAGCAATCTAGACTCAAACGAACTTAGTACCCAAGTCGTATTCATTCACGAAGAATCGCTAATAAGGCACCGAAACGTAACACTCAACGCCAAGATTCACACAAAGAACCAACCCACCTAGGCCATGGAACCTATCCCGCCGATAGCTAACCTATAAAGCTCTGATACCAACCGTACTAACTAACTTTAACCCGAGTGGAATCATTAAGTCAAGTCCCAAATAGACAACAATACATGCAAAGACTCAATTATAGAAAACGACGTGACGCAACATTTCAGATGAAAGCGACTCGGCACCAAAAGGCCTAAAATTTTTAAACTTTTTAAACCTCGATATAACAATTAAAGACAAGTATATCAATTCATCTGGCGACTTTTACCTAACCCAACACTACACGCCTGCAAATATACCTCGACGGCTATAACATGCCTGAGAACAACATAATTAAATAAGAGCTAAAGTAATGCCCAATGAAGTTTAAATCAAATGAACCACACTACATCTATACAAGGCTCTACGACATGCGCCAAGACTCAAAATAGGATACATGAACTACAAGTATAGACATAAATCCAAATAAGAAGTTCCCAAGCAAAGTCTAAATGACTTGCTAAACCCAACGCCCTTACAAAAGACAAAATAAGGACATCTATAAACCACAACCTCGCCAAGGCGATCACTGACAAGCAAGAATCCTCAACACCTCAACGAGCTGCACTGAACCGCTTCTGGATCTAAAGCAAGAAAGGGAGGGGGTAAGTCATAAAGACTTTGTGAGTTAACAATTATGCATGTCATGGCATTATGCAACATACATAGCAAGATATCATCTTTAATATCAAGTCACTCAAAGTATTTATTTAATAAACACTTAAATCACATATCCATGGTAGCACATTGTTTCACATAAGTGCTATAAAGTAAACCACATAATAGGAGGATATGTTATGGAACCTGCCGCCACGTAGCTCCCCGCATACAAAGTTAACATTCGTGCCAATGATACCCGCGATGAGTGTATCAAAGTGCCGAAGCTCGCTGGGTACCAAGCTCTCTCCATGGTACTTAGACATGCCAATGTGCTCTTGGTTACAAAGAAAGGGCTACTTCCCCATCGGGCCAACAGTGGAGGCGTGGTGTGATAAAAACCCGGTGATAACAACCCATCACTATCACGAGTCCCATAACTCGTGACGGCGATGCATTGTCACACCAACGACTCAACCAAATATGCCACCGGACTCATGCAATGCCAAGTAGATGTTTACTCGTCATGTAATTCAATAAGGAACAAGTTCGACAAGAGCGAACTTATTCAACAAGTAGTTGTTTACTCATTTAAGGAATCACACAAGAATTCGACAAGAGCGAATTCAACATGTCAAATAGATACATTATTCTACAACATGCTCTCAATCATGCATTTACTTCACACGATCACATAAACCGCATAAGAACTCAATTGAGTCTTAAAAGCACACAAACATCAAGGCATAAGCATCAATCCATCTCAAAGTATCGTAAGCTAATTCATTAGTCTAACGAACTACATTCGTCGAGGGATTGATCGTGGAGTCGTTATTGTTCATAACTTCCCTAATTTCAACTCCGTGAGTTTTACTACATTTTAACCAAGAAGAGTATTGATACTATATGTATCACATTGCCCTTTTCTAAGTTCTCCGTTCATTTAGAACTTGATAACTAAGCCATTCATGTTCTTAAACTAGCCTTAAACACAATCCCGAGTTTCAAACCCTAGTTTCGGTGATTTTGTTAAACCTTGAATTGAACCGAATTCTTTCACAAGAGTTATTCCCAAGCTCATTATAAACAACATTCATGTTTTAAAAAATGTCAAAATCATAACTTCATAGAGATTTCATAAAATCATACTCACATTTTATATGTTGAATTGAAGGTTTTGTCTTCACAAAAGATGTTCACAATCACTAATAGAACAACTATAATGAAGGGGTCATGCTATTTTATTTAACATGGAAATCTCAGGGAATTGTCACTCACCTTAGTCCTATGATTAATGGAGGAAAGGTTGATTAGAGCAAGGATTGTTGTAGAGAAGATCGAGAGCTTCGATTTGGCGGTCTCGGTTCGTCGATCGGACCACGGATCTCCTGAAATGGTCCTTCAACCTAGGGTTTCTTCCATGGACGAATTTGGAGTTCAAGTCTCTGATTCTCTGGTTTGTTCTTGATCAAAAATGGTTGTAGAGCTGAATTTTGTGTTTATATACTTCCCAAGAAGTCCCTAATCCAAGTGATGGTTGTTATATGGCTTCTCATTGGCCAAGGAATGTGAGCCATTGATAAGCAATGATCCAAGGGTCTAAAAGGGTCTTAGACAAGTCAACAAAGATGGCTTTGAGTGACCAAGGTCGGCCAAGGGGCAAGGGTTCAAGAGTCAATAGCCAAAACCCACTCAAAACTCACAAAACCAGATTCTGGAAAACAGACAGTCAATCTTGTAAAATCGACCATAAATAGCTCACACCTCCAAATGAGTTGATTATTGATTTTTATGAAACTAGACTCTTTAAAATATAGTTTAGACTTTTAAATTACTCAATTTGGACTTATATTCATCAAAATATGGCTACTACAAGTTCAAGTACAGAAGCTGATTTCCTGAAAACAGAATTCTGGCACAGCCGTAAGTCAAGACCTAAATGAGGTACTTATTCACCTTCGAAAAATACCATATTTTACAGGGAGTATCCTACCATATGTAGGAAAAACATACTAAATTTTTAGAAAATTTTCTTTAGTAGATTGGTACCAGAATTTTCCCGAAGTTTACCCAAAACCGGACTGAATCTGTGAAGTAATATGTTGGTCATCTTATTTCCAAATGCAAGAAGTCTATGAACAATGATTATGCAAGCATGGGAAATAATAGTACACTTGGTTTAGAACTCAAATGAACTTCTCGCAAGTTGAAAACACAAACAATACAAGCAACGAAGGCAATCCCGAGAAACCCTAAGGCTCAAACGAAGCAACAATGCTTCTAAACTCTCAAAACCAACTCAATGCAAACATGGTATGAATGAAATGAAGTCTCTAGCATGTCAAGACCTATTATAAACATGTTATAATGATGACAAACACGAAATGGGTTTGGCTTCTCACAGCTATGGCCTATGTTGCAGTCTTAATGGCCTATGTTGCAGTCTTTTGCATGTAGAGCTCATTACCAACTTATTGTTGTGCCTCCACTGCAGCGTGCTAGTATAGTTAGTGTTCATCAGTAGATTTTACTTGGTTGTTGATTTAAGCAACTAGTTCTAGTGCTAATCAATAGTTATGTGAGTCTATTTATGTTGTTGTCGCTGTTGCTGAAGTTAACATGCTCTTGCTTCTTAAATGGTTTTATTTAAGCTCCGGTGAATACCCTACACGAGTAACATCTCTTTAGGTCAACACATATATCCGAAAACCTGAAAGAGACCACTTTAGGCCCGAAAATGAGCTCGTAGAGTTTAGTACTTCGAATACGCTTCGACTTGATGGATGCCCCACCGCCACAAGTATCCCATCCTGTACAAGTCTTCCCTTTTTTCCTTTCAGAAGTTAATTTTTAATTTTTATGTTAGACCAGTTTATAAAATCTAAGAGAGAGATGCAGGACTGCAGAAATCGTTTTAGTCTCTGATTTATGTGCATTCGTATGGAGTTTGGTACTTTATCTGTGTTGTCATTTTCTATTTTAAGAATGGTCCCTTGATGAGACATCTTTCTTGAAAAAGAGATTCAATAATGGCTAACAATGAAATATATATTTGTGATTCTATTTTTTCATGATTATGTCTGTCTAGAAATTCAAGTGTTTTGTTATGTTTATTTCCTTTCTTTTCTAAAGAGATCAGTAACATATACATTATACAGATATAATGTGTGTCTGAGTTTTCTTTTACTTCACTAAAGGTAATAGCAATCCATATAAACCTAAAATTAATCTCAAGGGTTTGATTCATCTCTCGTCCTAGTGCCTCGTTAGCGATGCACTTAAAAAATTTCTTACTTAGTATTGGTTTCTTGATGGACTTCTCTCGATATGCTTGATGCCAGTGATCAAAATGAGCAACTTATTTATTAATGTATAATGTTAATTATCATTTAAAATCATATAATTTGTCTTAATTTAAATGTTGACTAAGTTGATTAATTTTATTTCTATTTGAACCATGAAACAAAACCCACCCCCACCCCCCCCACCCCCACCCCCACCCCCCCCCAACCCCAACCCCAACCCCAACCCTAAACCTTAAACCTTAAACCTAAACCTAAAACTAAACCTAAATCATAATACTATCCCTAAACCTAACCCCAACCCTAACCCCAACCCCAACCCCAACCCCCAACCCCCAACTCCACCCCACCCCACCCCCACCCCACCCCCAACCCCCCCCCCAACCCCAACCCCAACCCCAACCCTAAACCCCAACCCTAACCCTAAAACGTAAACCTTAAACCTAAAACCTAAACCTAAACCATAACACTATCCCTAAACCTAAACCTAACCCCAATCACACCCCAACCCCACCCCAACCCCAACCCCACCCCAACCCCAACCCCCTAACCCTAAACCTTAAACCTTAAACCTAAACCTAAATCATAATACTATCCCTAAACCTAAACCTAACCCCCAACCCCAACCCCAACCCCACCCAACCCCAACCCCAAACCCCAACCCTAAAAAACGTAAACCTAAACCTAAACTTTGAACCTAAACCATAAACCTAATTTGTAACACTAAGTTCACTAACCTTAAACCTAAACCATAACACTATCCCTAAACCTAAACCTAACCCCAACCACACCCCCCAACCCCACCCCACCCCCACCCCCACCCCAACCCTAAACCCCAACCCTAAAACGTAAACCTTAAACCTAAACCATAATACTATCCCTAAACCTAAACCTAACCCCAATTAACCACACCCCAACCCCACCCCAACCTGACCCCAACCCTAACCCTAAACCTAAACCTAAACCTAAACCTAAACCATAACACTATCCCTAAATCTAAACCTAACCCCAACCACACCCCAACCCCACCCTAACCCCCACCCCCACACCCCACCCTGACCCCAACCCCAACCCCAACCCTAAACCCTAACCCTAACCCTAAAACGTAAACCTAAAACCTAAACCTAAACCTAAATCATAACACTATCCCTAAACCTAAACCTAACCCCAACCACACCCCCACCCCAACCCTAAACCCCAACCCTAAAACGTAAACCTTAAACCTAAACAATAACACTATCCCTAAACCTAAACCTATCCCCACCCCTACCCCAACCCCACCCCACCCCTAAACCTAAAGGTGTTAATATTTTTATATTTTTATTAAATGTTAGTTTGTAATTAAAATGTTATAATTCTATTTTTATATTGTAGATGAAATATACATGAAATATACATGTTAGTTTGTATGGTACGTATGCTAGTGTAAATTTAGTGTATTAATGTTTAAACATCGATTTATGTATGTTTGTTAGCTGGGTAGCCATGTTGATGCTATGAAATCCATGGTTTTAGTTTAATTGACTTTGAAACAAAAAAAAGATAACTTTATGTAAGTTTGGGGGGTGTTAGTGTAAATAGTAAGAAATAAAAGGGTGTTAGTGTAAATTTAGTGTATTAATGCTTAAACATCGATTTATATACGTTTGTTAGCTGGGTAGCCATGTTGATGTTATGAAATCCATGGTTGTAGTTTAATTGACTTTGAAACCAAAAAAGATAATTGTATGTACGTTGAGGGGTGTTAGTGTAAATGGTAAGAATTAAAGGGGTGTTAGTATAAATTTAGTGTATTAATGCTTAAACATCGGTTTATGTACGTTTGTTAGTTGGGTAGTCATGTTGATGCTATGAAATCCATGGTTTTAGTTTACTTGACTTTGAAACCGAACAACATAACTGTATGTACGTTTAGGGGGTGTTAGTGTAAATAGTAAGAAATAAACGGGTGTTAGTGTAAATTTAGTGTATTAATGTTTAAACATCGATTTATGTACGTCTGTTAGATGGGTAGCCATGTTGATGCTATGAAATCCATGGTGAACAACATAACTGTATGTACGTTTAGGGGGTGTTAGTGTAAATAGTAATAAATAAACGGGTGTTAGTGTAAATTTAGTGTATTAATGTTTAAACATCAATTTATATATGTTTGTTAGCTGGGTAGTCATGTTGATACTATGAAATCCATGGTTGTAGTTTAGTTGACTTTGAAAGCAAAAAAGATAATTGTATGTACGTTTAGGGGGGGTGTTAGTGTAAATGGTAAGAAACAAAGGGGGTGTTAGTGTAAATTTAGTGTATTAATGTTTAAACATCGATTTATGTACGCTTGTTAGCTAGGTAGCCATGTTGATGCTATGAAATCCATGGTTGTAGTTTAATTGACTTTGAAACCGAACAACATAACTGTATGTACGTTGGGGGACTTTGAAACCGAACGTGCTTACTTTCAAGCAACATTTATTCCATTTCTTCTCTTTCCATTCCTCTGGTTTAATACTCATATTGGGGGTGGGGGAAATAGAGTTGGACCATTTTTGTTATTATTATTAACTAATTGATTTTGGATAACTTGTACATGTTTAGGTTCATCCAGCAAAAAAAGCAAAGAAATGATGATTATGCCATAAATGTATTCCTATGGTAAGCTTCTAAAGCTTCTTGTTTGATCATATGAAAACAATGACTTACTTTTTCTTGTTGATTTTTAATCAAAATAGTAATTTTACTTGGACAGGTTTTCTAGCTGATTGCCGTGAAGATGAAGTTTTTTTTGATACTCATGTCGTAGGATTTTTTAATTTTCTTTTTAGTTTTTTTATTAGATATAGTTTACATGGATTTGTACAAGTTTAAATTTATAAGTTAACTCTAGAAATAAGTTTTTGGTATTAATTGTTATGTATAATTTACATGGATTGTTGTAATAATATTTACAGTTTGATGTTTTTAAATTGGTTTTATATTATTGTTTATTTTGTATCTTCAGTTTTGTATTAATTGTTATATTATCAGGTACAAAAATTTATAATAATAGAATTTTTGGGGTTTTTTTATAATTTTTTACATTATTAGCGACGGAATTTTCCGTCGCTGAAATTCAAATTTAATTAATTTTTAAAAGCCATTAGCGACGGAATTTTCCGTCGCTGAAATTAAAATTTAATAAATTTTTCAGAGCCTTTAGCGACGGAATTTTCCGTCGGTGAAATTCAAATTTAATTAATTTTTAAACGCCTTTAGCGACGGAATTTTCCGTCGCTGAATTTCAAATTTAATTAATTTTTAAACGCCTTTAACGACGGAATTTTCTGTCGCTGAAATTCAATTTTAATTAATTTTTAAAAGCCTTTAGCGACGGAATTTTTCGTCGCTGAAATTCAAATTTAATTAATTTTTAAACGCCTTTAGCGACGGAATTTTCCGTCGCTGAAATTCAATTTTAATTAATTTTTAAAAGCCTTTAGCGACATAATTTTCCGTCGGACATCAGCGACGAAGGATTAGCGACGGAAAAATTCCGTCGCTGGGGGCCTTTAGTGACGGAATTTTGCCTTTAGCGACGGAAAATTCCGTCACTAAAGGTCATTTTTCTAGTAGTTAGGAACATAGATTATCCATCCTCATGTTTAATAAGTCCATCGCAAGAAACATAGATTATCCAACATCATGTTTTCTAGCTCCACCCCTAGGAACATAGATTTTCCAACATTGTGTTTACTAGGTCCACCCCTAGGAACATAGATTTTCCATCATCATGTTTACTAGGTCCACCCCTAGAAACATAGACATTCCATTATCGTGTTTACTGGGTCAACCACTAGAAACATAGATTATCAATTATCATGGTTACTAGGTCCACCCCTAGGAACATAGATTATCCATCCTTATGTTTTCTATGTCCACCCCTAGGAAGATAGATTTTCCATCATCATGTTTACTAGGTCCACCCTTAGGAACATAAATTATCCATCATCATGTTTACTAGGTTCACCCATAGGAACATAGACATTCCACTATCATGTTTACTAGGTCTACCCTTAGGAACATAGATTATCCATCATCATGTTTAATAGATCGACCCCTAGGAACATGGACATTGCAACATCATGTTCACTAGGTCCACCCTAAAAACATAGATTTTACATCATTATGTTTACTAGGTCCACTCCTAGGAACGTAGATATTCCATCATTGTTTTTTTAGGTCCACCCGTAGGAACATATACTCTCCAACACTCACAAAAAACCTTCTGGGTGATACAACATAGATCAACAAAAGCCGAACTATGTTTGGTCAGATTCCTTCTATAAGGATACGTAGGCAGCCTATTCCGGTAGGTGCGACTATCACAACACAGATATCTGCATGCTTGCTTAGAAAAAAATGCTTATATGCTTCTATGTTTTCATCATCATGTTCTGTAAGGGCCTTGCCCTAGAAATAAGATCTTTATCAAATTGTCCTGCCATCGTGTTTCTGTAAAGGCCTTGCCCTAGAGATACGATCTTTGCCAGATAGTCCCACCATCATATTTCTGTAAGGGCCTTTACCTAGAAGTACAATTTTTACCAGATAGTCCCACCATTGTGTTTATGTAAGGGCCTTGCCCTAGAAGTACGACTTTTACAAGATAGTCCCACCATCATGTTTCTGTAAGGGCCTTGCCCTAGAGATACGATCTTTGCCAAATAGTCCCACTATCGTGTTTCTGTAAGGACCTTGCTCTAGAAGTACAATTTTTACCAAATAGTCTTACCATCGTGTTTCTGTAAGGGCCTTGCTCTAGAAGTACGTTTTTATGAGATAGTCCTACTATCGTGTTTCTGTAAGGGCCTTGCCCTAGAAATACAATCTTTACCAGATATCCCCAACTGAACTACGTTCAGTCTGATTCCCGAAAGGGATACGTAGGTAGATTATTCCAGTAGGCATGCCCATTATAGCGCAATTGTGTGCATGAAAATATGCTTTCAATATACATATATTTCCATATGCAAATACATACTCTCATGTTTTGCCATAGGTGCTTTTGTATGCATGCTTCCCCATACATGTCTTTTCCTTACATATACATATTTTTCATATGCATACATCACACTTTTCCATGCCTGCTTTTCATATACATATTGTGTCATATACATACATGATTTTTCATGAATGCTTGGCCATACATGCTTTTCATACATATTATGCCATATATGCATCATCATATACATGTCTGTCTTTATCTTTCATATTTAAATTTCTGTCGATTACCCATATTTACATTTCATGTCGATTACCATATTTACTTTCCTGTCGATTACCCTTTAAATTTATGCCGATTACCTTTTAATTCATGTCGATTACCTATAATCTTTTGTCGATTACCTTTACATTTCTGTCGATTACCATATTTACATTCCAATCGATTAGCATATTCACATTTTTGTCGATTACCCTTTATATTCCTGTCGATAATGTCTTTCAATTCATTAAAAAAAAGGAGGAGAAGAGGAGGAGAAATTCCACCACGCCCCAACTTGAATTGCACATGTTTTAAAACACATTTGATATATATATATATATATATATATATATATATATATATATATATATATATCAACCATATCTTTCTTGTGATGCATGTCTCGAAATCGAGAGTCTATATCTTGTTAACGACGTTCGTATGCATGTGAATTCGTGTTCACTTGCAAACTCTATCATTGAGGGGCTCTGTAGACACCCTAATTTTGTACCCCTGCGATATAATGTCATATGATAATAATTATATATATTTAATAAATATTTTGGAAGATAGTGAAATGATATGTCATCAAACTCTTCGGCCAAAGTGGTAAGATGGGCATGATATAGCTGTAGGCGGGGGTCTTGGGTTTTCAATTTTCCTTCGACCTAATTTATGATTAGAACTGACTCGCTGAAGACTTCTAACTCTTTTGCTCCTCTTCGAAGGGCTTCTTCTAGACCAGCGATGCAGACCTCATATTCTGTGGCTAAAGGTGTATGAGAGTCTACTGGATCAATGAGCAGTATCCCTATGCAGAAACCTCGTTTGTTGGCAGTCCCATCAAAGAATAGTTGCCACTTTGTGTTATGATCTATAATTTCAAAAATGCCTTCATCTGGGAAGTCTAGTTCCTCGGCACTTTTTGTTTCCAATGGCAATTCTGCCAGGTGGTCTGTAATTATGCTCCCCTTTATAGGCTTAAGGGTAGCATATGTGATGTCAAATTTATTGAGTAGGAAGGACCATTTGGCTAGCCTATTGGATAATGATGGATTCCCAAAGATGTATTTTATCGGGTCCATTCTGGAGATAACTTTGACTGGTCAAGAAAGTTGACACATATCTTAACCTTTCCGTTCGGTTTTGCTAATGTCATAATATTTGATAATCATATTGGTTTTTCCACCACCCGGATAAACTTAACATATTTGTTTCATGATCTCTTCTTTTCACTTGGAGAGACCATTTAGGCTCGATTCAGCGTAGTTTCTGTTTCACTGGCATAACATCACGCACATCAGAATTTTGTGCTCAACTATGGCTGGATCCAATCGAGGCATGTCTTTGTATGACCATGAAAGCACATCTGTAAATTCTGTCAGCAAACTAATCAAAGATGCTCTGGTATGCCTTTGCATATAGCTACCTATTCGGACTTCTCTGGTCTCGTTGTTCAGCCCCAGATTTATGACAGATAAGTCCTCTTATGTTGCTGCTATCTGTGCTTTCCTTGTTGCTTGACTAACTGGGTGAGCTCGATTAAATTTTCTGTCTTTTGTGGTCCACTTTGTTAATTAATTCATTATTAACTGGTTAATTATGTTTTTATTATTTTTGGTTAATTCATCTTTTAACAAATTGGTAACTAATGAGGACATTGGCTTTCATTTCATCATTTCAGGTCTTTGGGAATAAGATCCTTGATATGGGTGTCAGGAAGCAGGTTGGTAGGTGATCGGTCTGTGGCATAAGGGATATGAGGGGGTATGGTGTATCCAAAACGATCAACCAGGTCCGTAGTAGTCAAGAGAGGCCTAGTAGTGGTGTACCAAATCTGTAGTGGACTATCTATGATAGCCACAACCTCCGTTGGTGGTTCGATATAATCAGTGCTTCCGTAGATTTTTCCTAAGAAGTTGTCTCCTATGAAGTCTTTGCCAAGCAATGCCAAAGCATAATCATTTTGATCTATGGCTCAAGTACTTTCAACTGTCAATGCTCTATATGAAGGGTCACGAGGTTCAAGGACTATATCAAGCCCTTAGTTACTTTATCTTCTCTATACATTATTGTTCATGCTTATGGCTATACCTCTTCAATAATATCTTGAATGACATCTTCAAGTTTGAAGCATGTGTCAGTAGCGTGTCCACAGCATTGGTGATACTCACAATACTAGAAGTAATTCCAATGGGCAGGTGGAGGATTTGGGGGTCTATAATTCTTGAGTGGCTCGAGCTTTCCCTGGGCTACCAATGCTTGAAAAACTGTAGATCTTGGTGCAAGCAAGGTGTCGTAATGCCTATGTTGCCATTTCTCTCCTGTAGTGCTTGATTTGGATTCATCACCACCATCCTGTTTGGTTGTTGACAGCTCTGTACTGGTGCTTGTATTTTTTAATTCCTTAGCCTTGAACTCTTGATCAGACTGACATTGTGTTGGAGGTGGACTGATTTCCAGAGTTTCTTGTTTTGTGTGAGTATTGTGCGGAGAGACCGTGCTGGCTATCCCTTCTTGTGGTTCACTCGTCACCTTCCTCGTGACTCTTTGGTTTCTTTTTTCTTTCCTTTTGAGCGGGACGTAGCACTTGGCTTGGACTTAGCACTACTGCCATCATGTCTGAGCGTTGACTGTTTTTTATGGCTATCCGGGATCTTCAATTTTTTAGTCTTGTGCTTCTTATCAGGCTGACATTGTACGAGAGATGGACTGATTTTCGAAGGTTTGTGTTTCTCCTGAGTAATGCATGGAGGAACCCCATTGGCTACTTCTAATTGTCTTTCACACGCCACATGTTGTACCAAGTATTCTCGTGGTCTTTTGGCCTTTTTATGAAGGATGATTCTTGGTGAGGTGTTTGGGAACAGAGTTTTTTGTAGTGTGGGATTGTCAGTGTTTGGACGAGGGTTGGTGTTTTGGGATTGAGAGTTGGTGCTCGCCATGTTTGTGTCTGAAATTACAATTTAGATTAAATGTAGAGTGTAGGATTTCAGAAAAAAAAAAATCAATCTCAGCCTGTAATTAGCCTTCACCAATTGCACACATGTTTTGGGATCTCTATTGTAATATAGATATTTCAGTTTCTATTGTTGTATTTAAGTTGATTTGATAACAATTGTTAGATACTGTAATCTTGTTCTTTTATATTTTTTGTACAATGTCTTTTGATTAGTAAGTCTGTTTATATATAAATACATTTTCGTGAAGCAAATTAAATAGAAATCATAAAAACTAAGAAACATGATCGAACTTCACTATTACATTATGTTCACAATTTAAGTAGTTGAATTCGATTTATAACATAAACAGTTACAAACTTGAACAAAATCAAACTCTCTTGCTTAGTTTTATAAATATAACATATTTAAACAATGAAATTAGTGTCTTGTTTAACAATAAACTTGATTCTCTTGGCACTTGTTGTGGTAGAAAACTCATCTAGTTGTGATCTCTTCAAACTTGAATCTTAGTCCTTGTTGCAAGTTTCTTCTTTTTTATCCATGTTCTTTAGTGGGGTAGTAACCTCATCGTCGGATGAATTGACCTACAAAATAAAAATGAATTAAAAAAAAAACTCTAAAATTAGGTAGTTTGATTTTGTTGAGAATATACTTACATCAACAACATTTTTATTAACTCTTTCTTTCAAATTTGAATATAAGTCTAAATCTTCAGCATCATCTTGGAAAATTCGATATTTGTCTATCATATCTTGATCTGTGGATATTTTGAGCACAAAAAAAAAGGTTTTTTGGATCTCCATATTGTTCATATGTTGTCAACCAAATTTTGAAATTCCTTTGGAAGAGTCTGCAAGAAAAAAATATTTTAATTAATAGTTTTAATTAACAAAAAGTTTATCTAAATTTAACAAAATTGTTGTAGATTTTTTTATTTACCTGCTCAACACTCTTCAATTTTAAAAAGTTTACTGATTTGCCAATTAGTTGAGTGCCTTGTTTGTTCCAGATTATGAACCTTACATTTTCGATTCCATCAACAACTTGAACGTGCAACTTATATCTGTTGAGAAAAATAGTAAGAATTTTGTATCTTAATCTTAAAAAATCTTTAAAAATACAATAATAATATAATAGTTTATATCCTACCTTATGTTCACATTACTTGCAAAAATTTCACATCTTTCGCAATAAAAAGAATCTTGCATCATTTTCCTTGAACATTTTTTGCAAGAAACATACCATCAATCTCCATTCGACTCCATTTCTACAATTTTTCCTAACACCCAGAACCTACCATCATAATCAAACAATTATATGTTAGAACATATGCAAGCTTAATTACCATTAGAAAATAGTTTAGAAGATTGAAGTTATTTCTTTAATGTCATGAATTGGGTCAATAGTTCGAAATTAAATGCTTTGAGGTATCTAATTCATCTTTGAGCGTAGTTGATGGGGTTAAAGAAATGCTGTTGATTGGAGTTATTGATTTCCTATTAGAAACCAAACTGTCCCAAATAATTAACAGTATTGTATTAGATATTTTGTATATATTATAAATAGATACTATGGATGAGAATTTATATGTAATATTTCTATACCTGTTTTGAAAATCACTTATCTCTGATATATCTTAATTTATAATAATCCTTGAAACATGAATTGTACTTGATAGTCAAGCCTCTCCCATAAAAAAATTTACTTGAAACATTTGAAGTATTAAAATAACCATTGGATCAATATTTGTTTTCAAAAAATTCGCAAGTTGATCAACTAAATTACCCCATAAAGTGCAAGATACAGACATGCATCTACAAAAAGTTATGCAAGAAGTTACATATGAATTTCAATAATATAAGATTAATGTAAAATAAACAATATATTATTTGTCATTACTTAACATCTTCAAGAACAATGTCTAGCATCTTTGTTGACTTTCCATTAATTTCTTTGATTTGTGGTGAATATTTCGATGCCAATTTCCCAAAAACATCTGCAATGAAAAATAGAAAACACAAAATATGGATATGGAAGTTTATAAATGTGTGCATGTGTATGTGTAGAAATAAACAATAATCAGCTTACCAAATATGTTGTTCTCATCTTTAACGTCCACTTTGGAAATTTCTTTAAATGTTTTAAATTCAAAAACTTTTCGTGGGAAAGTGTTTTCAAAGATTTCAATTACTTGTGTTTTGACCATAAAAATAATTTTATACTTCGACATGGTTAGGCTAATTCTCCATGAATTTGCTGCACCAATAAAATTTTTGATGGCATACAAATGAAATGGTTTAAAGTTTGACGCATATTTTTCAATATGTGGGACTTTAATTATTGCGACAATCCTGGATCCCTGCGAAAAAAAATAGATATTAAGGGAGTTAATGAAATTAACAATTATTTATGATATATTAATTTGAACATACATGTTCATCATGAAATACACATTCAACACTAAAAAGGCTTGTGTTATCTCTAAAACATTGGTGTTTGAACAATCTACATAGTTGTAGTTTCATTGCCCCTTCGGTCTTGTTGGGACTTATAACGGTAATCATGCAACAGAGTGGAGACATCTTGGTGTAAACTTTGTTTTTGCAATATATGTTAGATGATGACTTATTCCAAGTAAATGCTACTTATTTATATTGAAGTTATGAATTGAATACTCAAGGATTGGTCCATATGCTCAAGCTAGCCATATTCATCTAATAGAATTCATTTTATGATAATGCATGTATTTGTTTTAGTATTCCTTTCCTATTCAATTAATCAATGTATAATTCAATAATTTCAAATAGTTAAATTTTGTATTTTTGCAATTCCACAACAGCTAAACAAAATTAAGAACATTTTTATTTCATTTCTGAATAAGAATAGTGCCAAAAATCGAGATTGTTAGAAATGGTGTTCAGTTATTTATGTCATTAATATACTCAAACCAATATAAAAGAAGTTAAACAGTTAATCAATTATGAATTAGTTAAAATTTTCAAATTACTTTTCCAAAACAGTATTTATTAAACTTATTTCTAAAATTGAAATGTCACTTTTGGCGGGAACTTTCCAAATTTTGCTCATCTCTTTTTATATATGTATAGATTCGGTCTCAAGACACAAAAGACACATAAGAAAAAGTTAATGGAAATTATTAACTATTGATGATGAGCTAAATGTAAATCACAAACTAGAAGGAGAGCTTGAAGTCATTGAAATTGAGCAGCCAAGGGAAGAAAATCATATGATGAACGATTTTCGACACTAGTTGTTGGAATCTATTTGTTATAGTTCTTATTGGACTTGATTTGAAATGCTATAACAATACATAGAGAACTTAAACATTGGTTAGTATTATTGAACTATTTATACTTTATTTTTATTAGAAATATTTTATTTTGGAATAGATAAGTATGTTTAGAAATTTTTTATTTTGTAAAATAAATATACTTGATATTTTTGTATTTATATTTACTTTAGTATTACATAACAAGTACTTCTATCACTATATATTTGAAGGTATATGTTTTAAATTAGAAGTAAGACATCTTTATAAAACTGTAATATCTTCCTTTTTTATAACTACTTAGTTTACGAAAATAACATTTTGAAATAGTAAATACGTTTAAAAGAGAAAAATTATGTTTCAAAAATGATGTTTTTTTAAAAAGCTGCACGGACTCTAAGTTTAGAAGGTTCTAAGTTTTTGGACCTTCCATATTTGAGAAATTAATTTTTCGGATTCTCAAGTTGAGCATACATGTAATATGAAGTGATCAACCAAATTGGCAAATTGTATGTTTTTAAAAGGCAATTGGTCCATCTATTCCGAAAAGGAAATTATAGAGACACTGGAACTATAAGAGTATGTACAATGAAGTAGCTTTGGGGTAGCAAGGTGAGATTCTTTACTACAATGGGGGAGCAAGAAAGGAGCAAGGTGGAGCTTAGATAACAGAAAGTCATGATTTGTGCAGTACTATAAGAGCATGTATAATGGGGGAGCAAATGTTGCTCCCCCAAGCTACCCAAATCATTAAAAATAAATAAAAAACATCTTCAAGCTACTCTAAGCTACCTAATAAAAAAACTCCTTACAGCGGTGGTACAAATCTCAATAACTTTACATACCCCACTATCTTTATCTAAATTATATTAAATCTTTATATATTATATATTAGTAAATAAATTTGTTTATGCAAAATAAATTTTATATTGCATAAATTACTAAATTCAAAATTCATTTAATAAAAATATATTTCAAAAATAATATTCATTATTAAATAATAATACTATATATTATATTTTACATACATTAAATTCAAATGATTCAATGTTCTTATGGTTAATTTTATATTACATATATTAATTAGTGATTGTTAATTATGAAATTTATCCATTAAGTTAATATAAACTACTTAAAAAAATATTAACTACTTAACGCATTTTCAAATATTATTTATCTGTTATGTAAAAATCACTACAATAATTCAAGCAATAAACAAAAATACAACGATTCAAATAGAAAATCCGCCAACAATAAAACAAGCATAATGAAAAATATGAATAATACAACGACAATAAAAGCGAGGATTATTCAAACACCAACATACTTGTTACCAAAAAGTCTCCAAATATTTTCAATCAGATCATGCTAAGAAACTTGAATTAGGAAAGCATATGAAATATTGAGAAAACATGTCTTTATTATTCATCAAAGGAAGATATATATACACAATCTTGTCTTGGTGACCAAGTCATATAATCCTATTCTAATACATATATTTGAACTGTAAATAAAAGACACTAATATGGAAAGAATATATATACACAATAATAAGAATATATCAATCAGGATTTAATGTATCTTTATCATGCCCCCGCAAGATGGACGGTCGGGAGAGAAGGCCAATCTTGGACATTACTGACTAAAACTGAGGACGAGCAAGAGGTTTAGTGAGAGCATCAGCAAGTTGGTCACCGCTAGATATGTGAGAAACTCGTAGTGTATTGTCTTGAACGTGTTGTCGAACGAAATGATAGTCTAAACTCAGATGTTTCATCCTTGAATGAAACATAGGATTTGCTGCAACGTAAGTCGCCCCCAAATTGTCACAAAAGATGGTAGGAGTCTGCGTGTGAGTAGCAGATAATTCCTTAAGAAGATTTTGTACCCAAAGAATTTCTTTTGTAGCGACAATGACTCTATACTCGCTTCACCGTGGAACGAGCGAGAGTACGCTGTTTACGAGAACTCCAAGAAATGGGATTATGACCCAAGTAAATAATATAACCAGAAGTGGAAATGAAGGTATCTTTGTCACCGGCCCGATCGCATCGAAAAGCATGGAGTACAGAACTAGTAGAACAACGAAGAAGAAGGGCAAGAGTAGAAGTACCCACAAGATAGCGTAAAAGACGCTTTAGAGCAACCCAATGATCCTCTGTTGGACAGTGTAAAAATTGTGATAAACGATTGACCGCAAAGAAATATTGAGACGAGTGAGAGATAAGTACTGTAAACTGCCAACAAGAGCTCTATATTCAGTCGGATTTGAGAGAGCGGAGCTAGATGAAGACGTGAGACAAGGATGAGCAAGCATAGGCGTGGAAACGGGTTTGGCATTTAACATATTGGCCTCAGAAAGAATGTCCTGGACATATTTATGTTGAGACAAAAGTATACCTTGAGGATGAGGAATAACTTCAACCCCTAGAAAATACGAAAGTGAGCCAAGGTCCCTAAGTGAGAAGCGAGAAGAAAATGCAGAGATAAAAGAATTTAGAAGAGTAATGTCTGAACCGGTGATAATTATATCATCAACATAAACAAGGAGACAAATAAGATGAGAATTATGACGGAGAACAAATAGAGAAGAGTCGGAGACACAATTAATGAACCCAAGAGAAAGAAGATAAGTTTTGAGTTCATTATACCAAGCACGAGGGGCTTGTTTAAGACCATAAATGGCCTGACGAAGTTTGCAGACGTGGGTAGGGAAGGAAGAATCGATAAATCCAGGAGGTTGATGCATGAAAACATCTTCAGTAAGAGAACCCTGTAAGAAGGCATTATTAGTATCAATTTGGCGAAGAGGCCAATTTTGCATAGTTGCTAGAGAAAGAACAGTACGGACAGTTGTGGGTTTTACGACTGGGCTAAACGTTTCAAAGTAATCAAGACCGGGTCTTTGATGAAATCCTTTTGCAACAAGACAGGCTTTGTGACGAGAAACAGTGCCATCTGGATTATATTTGGTGCGGAATATCCACTTGCACCCAACATGATTTTGAGAGGAAAAAGGGGGTACTAAGTCCCATGTGTGATTATGAACAAGAGCATCAAACTTAGCTTGCATGGCACCACGCCAAGTGGTGCTTGTGAGTGCTTGGGCTATGGTTGTGGGTTCAGTGGTGAGAGGCTGAAGGGATGTATGGAGGTTAAGTTTTGTGATGGGCTTGGTGATGTTATTTTGGAGACGAGTGATGGGACGTCGAGGGGCAGTAGTTGGGGAAGTGGGTCGTAGGTTCATCTTGGATAAGTGCATTTGGTACAGCAGGTATAGGCTCGGAAGGGCCTAAGGTGTGGGGACCGTGTTCGCCAAGGAAGAAGCAAATGGAGGGTAGTGGCCGGGAGGGTTGGTCGGGGCGAGAGGATGATGTTTGGGATTGGAGTGGTTGAAGATAATATAGGTAGGTGATGAGAGCACCACTCATCTGTGTTAGGAGAAGAAAGGTCTGATGTGGATATAGAACTAAAAGGAAAGGTTTGTTCCACAAATTTGACATGGCGAGAAACATATATTTTGTAGGTAGTGGGATCAAGACAAAAATATGCACTCTGAGTAGAGGAATAACCAACAAAGACACAAGGAGTTGACCTGGGATCAAGTTTGTGAGTGGTATAAGGACGAAGCCACGGATAACACAAACAACCAAAACTACGCAGTTTGACGTAGTTAGGAGGAATTTTATACAGTTTATGAAAGGGAGAGAGAAGATCAAGGGTGGGAGTTGGCATTCTATTTATGAGATAGCAGGCGGAATCAAAAGCAAGGGACCAAAATTTTTGTGGCATAGAAGAGTGATTTAGAAGGGTTAATCCTGTCTCACCAATATGACGATGACGGCGTTCCGAATACCCATTATGTTCTGGAGTGTGAGGAGGAGAGGTAAAGTGAGATATGCCTTGTGAGGCTAAGAAGGGACGAAGACCAAGATATTCACCACCATTGTCACTATAGATTATGAGAATAGGGTGATTAAAATGTTTTTCAACAAGCAATTGAAAGCGTTTGAATGTAGGAAGAGCATCATTTTTGTTTTTGAGTGGGTAGAACCAAATATATTTTGAAAAGTGATCTACAAATATAATGTAGTATTTGTAGCCATCAAAAGAAAAGAGGGGCGAGGTCCAAACATCACTATATAATATATCAAGAGGGCCAGTAGAAGTAACAGTATTTTCATAGAAGGGAAGTTTATGACTCTTATTGCAAGAACATGAATTACAATTCAAAGAAACTGAAGACGGAATGTTTAAATTAAAAGACTTGCTAATATGACTCAAAATATGAAAAGACGGATGCCCTAATCTATGATGCCAATCGGACGATGAAACTGAAGAAGAGTTGATAGTTGGAGAAGAAGGAAGCCACTCATAGACCCCGGATTTAGATAGACCTTGAAGAAGAATTTCCCCCATGCGAAGATCCTTCACAATGAAAGAAGATGGTAAGAAAGTGATAGAAGAATTGTTATCTCGACAAAATTGAGAGATAGAGATAATGTTACGAGATAAAGATGGCACATGAAGAACATTATTTAGAGTGAAAGTAGCAAAGGGAGAAGAGAGAGAAGTGGAACCAGTATGAGAAATATTCAGACCCGAGCCGTCCCCAATGAGTAATTCTTCGGTGCCATTATATGGGGAGTGCATGGCAAGGGTGTCGAGATCACTAGTAGTGTGGTGAGTTGCACCGCTATCAAGTAGCCATGCAGGAGGGTTAGGAGAGGTACACGCAGCATTGTAAGCCGCAGGAGAATAGGATCGAGATGGTGGTCGTGGATTAGGGTTGGGATGGAAATTGGGTGGTTGAGCCATGGGATATTGTGGACTAAAGAGAGGGCACTGTGTAAGAAAGTGACCTTGAGTACGACACCATTGGCATCGGCCTTTGTAGGGAGCTTGGGGCCGAGGGTTAGAGGAATTTTGGTGAGGCCATGGGTTGTGAGGGACATCAGGAGGTGTAGGTGTGAGAAGGAGTCCAGGCTGTGAGTTTGAAGGGCGAGAAGAGTTGAAATAACGAGGTGGCTATTTGGCAGCGGTATTAACGGTGGCAGGAAAGGTGGAGAGGGATTTGGTGTTTTGTTTAATGGACAGTTCTTTGGTGATAAGTTTCTCATGTAGTTCGTCAAAGGAGATGGGGTTTTCATGGCTTTGGATGGCTTGAATTATGGTGTCAAAGTCCGGGTCATTGAGTTGTTCAAGGACTCTGTCTACGAGATCATCAGGATCTAGAGGTCGGTCGAGCGAAGCTAGTTGATCGGAGCAGGATTTAAGGTCATGCATGTAATCGGTTATTGATCTAGGACCTTTGGTGATGCTTCGAAGTCTATCTTTGATTTGTTTCACATGTCCCTTTGAGGGATTAGCATAGATCTTGGCAAGAGTCTTCCACGCATCAAGAGAGGTGGTGCATTGAGAAAATAGAGGGACAAGAGATGGAGAAAGTGTGCCGGCTAAAGCGCCAAGAAGTAACTTGTCTTGGCGAAACCAAGTGGTGTAGGACGGGTTAGGGGTAGGGGCGGATGTTTGGGAAGTTTTGGTGGAATCGGTGGATGTTTTGGCTGGTAGATATGGAGATGGTGCAAGAAGGGTACCATCAATATAATTGAAGAGATCATAACCTTGTAGGGTAGCTTCAATTTGGATTTTCCAAGCTATATAATTGGTAGGGGTTAGCTTTAGGACATGAGAGAGAGAGACTACAATAATAGGTTTGTTCTCCTCGGCACTGTTAGGAAGAAAAAGAGGAGAGGACTCGGCTGCCATGGCTTAGAAGGGAGGGCCAAAAAAATATAACCTTAGATTGGATCTTGCTCTGATACCATAAGAAACTTGAATTAGGAGAGCATATGAAATATTGAGAAAACCAGTCTTTATTATTCATCAAAGGAAGATATATATATATACACAATCTTGTCTTGGTGACCAAGTCATATAATCCTATTCTAATACATATATTTGAACCATAAATAAAAGACAATAATATGGAAAGAATATATATACACAATAATAAGAATATATCAATCAGGATTTAATGTATCTTTATCACATGCAACAGACGGCGATGGGACTCCTTATCTCAAACGACACATCTTCTTTTAAGATACCTATGGTGCTCCGGAATACGCTCGCTAAAATATTTCCATGCCAAGCTACCATCTGTAATGTCAATTTGATCATAGTCGGAAACATTTGGAACACGGCTGTAAATATCTCGTTCATCTTCGACGATCATATTATGTAATATAATACACGCATTCATAATATTTCCCAAAGTAGATACCTTCCACATAAGTGCTGGAGCTCGTATAATTGCAAATCGTGTCGTTAAGTACTGGAGATCGATCAAGGACATTTATGTCATTACAAGTACCTGAAGTACCAAAGAATGCATGTCATATCCACAAATCGATGTCGTGCAGCCGGCCGAGAGCGATGGTCGCCTTTCCATCCCAGGGCATGTTGACCTTGCCAAGACATGGGACAATTCTTCCATTCCTAGTGCATACAATCTATACTACCTAACATACCAGGAAAACCACGTGTCTCCCCAATATGAAGCAAGCGTTGGAGGTCCTCCTCTGTTGGCTTTCTCAAGTCATCTTGGTCTCCAAAAATAGTAACCACATTCACAAAATTTTTGGCGCATTCAATTCTTGTTGTTTTCCAATACGAACATAGTCATCACATGCATCACCGGACATTCCGTAGCAAGTATTCTTATAGCTTGTCTTATTTGTTGTAGTGGTGATAAACCAGGTCTCCCACATGCTTCAAATCGTTGTTGAAAATATGGAGTATGAGCACCAAGAGCTTCCACTATTCAGAGGAAGGCATGTCTTCGCATCCGAAACCTTATGCGAAAGTGTTGGTCGGTATATGTTGGGTTCTCTTGCAAAGTAGTGCGAATACAAATGTTGATGCCTAGCAACACGATTTCTCTCTAGGTAGATACGTTGTGAACTCCTCTTTCTCCTTGTTGAGATGTAAGAAGTTCTTGAATCACTTGTCTCTTGCGGCGTCGATGACCCGAGAGGTCAAACATAAATTCTTCCATACTTCTTTGAATTTCACGATCAATGTCATTGTTATCATATATATCTTCTTCATTTTCATTTATATTGTGAGAATTGAAGCTAGAACTTGAAGACATGATTGTAGTTAGGTATCTTTGTTGATTCCTATAGTTCTAGATTTGGTTGAGTCATCTTCGATTCTATTGTACAGTGGCTAAAAGCAGCGTGCTCTTAGTTTAGTGTGGCAAGTGTCTTAGAATCAAAGTTGTTTAGAACCGTTTAGTGTTAGTTCGGTAGCGGCGTTTTGCAAGCTTCTCTGACTGACCTTGAAGAGCAGCGGACTTTGAAGTCCTTTCAAATAGCGAAAAAATCAAGATTAGCGGATCATGAAATTTTGACACGTGTAGACCTATCTAGATATTTTGAAAATATCCGATCATAATGTCTTCATCGATTTCACTTTAAAAAGTCAACTCTACATCTTGCCGACAACCTGTCTGGTGTCTCTGAAACACGAAGTTTGAAGATATTACTCTTTTCGGCTAAGAAGACTTTCTAAGCTGCAGCGCCTGCAATCTGAAACCTTACTCTATTTGGGAATGTCTTCTCTCACTTTACCTGCATCTCGATGATTTGTGACTCTTACATCTCCCAGCGCCCAGAATTGCATTCAATGCAATAGAATGAGCGTTGGACCTGACGGCCCTCTCTACCTCTCGGTCAACGGTCCAAAAGATCTCTCACGGTATTTATTCAAGTTTTGAAGATCTGAAGAAATAACTCTTGCGCATTAAACTCTCAAGCTTCATCTTCAACACACAAGCATTCAAAGATCAAAGGACAAGAACTAACACTTCACCAAACTTCACGAGCTGCTGGATCTGCCGGTCTTAAATTTGTTTGACTTCATTTAGTTTGTTTCTTTTAAATTGTGATATGATTACTAGGCGCGTACTCGCGATGGAGGAATCATAGAGCCGCCTTGACTTGCCTGGCAAACAGCGAAGAACGTCAATGAATTGATGGATTGTGACACCTTGACCCAATGCTATGATCCGTTATTGAACGTGGTACTCCGCGATCCAATTACGAGACGAACACGAACCTTGGTATAATGAAGAACGCCACAATAGGGATGAATATCCTATTGATAAGTTCGGGTTTCGATTACTTAGCCTCTCACCAAATAATCACAAGTTCAATGAAGAACAAGGAGGTTTTGAAAAACACTCAAAAACTATATTAATCAATAATCAGAAAGTTGTTTCCAAACAATAAGCCACAACCCTTATTTATATGGGTTGTGAATCCTAAACCTAAAAGTAAAAGGAAAGGTCTAAGTAGAATCAACTTAGGAAACTACTTAGAGTCAATTTAGGAAACTACCTAAAATCCACTTAGGAAACTACTCAACTTACCTAATCTATGTAGGCAATAATTAGGTAAGTTACCTAATCTATTTAAGAAACATAAATCCTCTAAAATAAGGAAAATATACAAATCCCGTTTTTTGTGAATGCCTAATTTTCAAAGTTGCATTTTGGCCCCCTAAAGTCTTCCTTTACGCGTTAAAAGCTTCCAAAGTCATTGTATGACATTAACGAACATTTCTCGAGTCTTTAAGGCATCATCCATGAAATCTAAGGCTTCACAACGCATGTTTGAATTTGTAGAGTAGCCATTGTAATAGCCCGAATCTCCAATAAATCCACGAATTAAGTTTGTATAGAACTCTTGAATCTTCCAATCATACTCTATGAATTTTAGAACCCTTGAACCTCGATCCATGCTCATATAAACCCTCGAACCTTGATCTACATGCTTCCAATGTCTCTCCCTTGCTTGTGACAATCTTGATTCTTGGTTGGTGGTCAGAATCATATCATTCCATCTCTCTTGAAAAGGATTTGTCCTCAAATCAAGACCTACATCACATAGACATGATTTAGTAACCAAGATATAGTCTCTAAAATTATGCTTACCATATGATTTCATGTCGTCGATTTGCTCAAACTCTCCATGTTTACAATCCATTCCATGCAAGTTCATGTATCTCCAATCACCGGGATCAAAGACCATTCTCTCTTGACTTTCCTTCGGTACACTTTGGTACTCCATCAAGATTTCTTGCTTTAACTGTAGAAGAAACACAACAAAACTATGCACTACCACATGAACAACATTGTTAGCACATAATGAGTTATGTAACAATTTAGAAAAAACATCTCTTGGTGTAGGAAAGTGTCCCACCATCAAACACATCCAAACCCTATCACCGGGTTCAAATATCAATCTAACATATCTCACTTGCATCACTCGGTGAGTTTCCATGAACGACAACATCACATATGCAACATTAAATACTACGAGATCATCGTAAGGAATGTCAATGAAAGATATTAATAAGTATAATAAGATAATATGCAATATGGCATACCAACTCATGTATCCAAATCCGTCATGACAAGTAAATCCATCAATGTTTATAATCTCACTCATCAAGTTATCACAACTCGATGTTCCCTCATGAAAATCCTTTATAAAACCACAATCACCAAGGTTAAACATTAACCTAGTAAATCCCCTTTTTAGCACAACCATGCTCAACATCACAACTTTATGCAATCCAAAGCATATACTATAAATCATGCAAATCAATAAAATGATTATATAAGACAAGATACTACCATAATCAAATCTTTCGCTCCTCAACTTACTTAATTCCTCGATTTGAAACAAACATTTGATTTCACCAAGTTTAAAGATCAACCTAACAACTTTCATCTCTTTCATATCCATATTTATCAATAATGAATCATGCAACGATAAGAAATTACAACCAGAGTGCAATCTCAAGGATAAACATCCTTTATGCTCAAAAATCAGCTCATTCGTTAAAACATGCTTATAATCATCAACAATATGAATTTCATCACCTTTCAAAGGTTTAACATGCTTAACATGAGTTGTCTCTTTCCATGAATCCATATGTAACTCATGCAATCCATAAATCTTGTGAAAGAATAATATAACATGGAAAACATCTTCTTTGAAACATGCATCAATATAACTCAATATAGAAGAATGTTGCATGTTCTCACGTATAGGACTCACACAATTAGGTAATTTAGTCAAACCATGCAAACTCATCAATTCAACACCTATCAAAGTGTTATGGAACACATCTACTATCTCATGGTATGGCTTAAGATGTCCTATATTAAGATTCACAATCATACCATCATCATGCAATGAACTTGTAAAAAGATGAATTCTAGTTCTTTTCAATGCACAACTAAGAGATTCCCTCTCAACTTTCAATAAACAATGCAATCCTAATGACTTATCAAGCAAAGTATCATCCATGAATGGATCTACATACACATGATTAGGAATATGCAATGTCAAGCCAAGTTTATCACCAATGTGCTTACCACATTTCATCCAATCACTTAGACCATGGTGACTAACAAAATCTTGCAATGGAAACTTTCTACACATGTCAAGTGGTCTAACAATCTTTCTCATGAATAAGGCATTCACCACACTAATCAGATTTTTTAAAGAAACACTTCTAGGAATTCTGAATTTCTCACCCAATTTATAGTGTTTAACATGCAATAATTTAGGTGACATAACAATTTTACTCATGACACAAGTGTCCACAAGATCACTCAATTGTCCAAACTCAACAACAACTCTATTGAGCTTATTCTCAATGTCATGGTGCTTAACATGTAACAATTCACCACACAACTTATTTTTCCAAGAAAGATTAAGATCATACCTTTGAGAAAATGTGGGTTCTACAACAATCTCCTTACCTTGTTGGTATTTCATCTTGAATCTCACAATTTCTTTTGGTGGTGCCTCTTGAAAAGTTTCAGAAAAAGAAACAATAAATTTTGACAATACAACATTAACTTGATAAGTATCAAAATTTGCCTCACTTTCTTTCTCTCTCTTTCTTACACTCTTTCTTTTGAGAGCACACACTAATTTTCCTCTCCTTTTGCCCGGTTATCTCACATCTTTCACTTGTCTCTAAAACCGGCCTCTCACTCTTGTTTTCACTCAAGCTCTCCTTTTTCTTGGCTATCTCACAAAACTCACTTTTATCTCTAGTCAAACTCTCATTATTTTCACTTGAGCTCTCCTTTTTCTTGGCTATCTCACTCTCCTCACTTTGCTCTCTAGCCAAACTCTCTTTATTTTTTCTCAAGCTCTTTTTTTTTAAAGGCTTCTCTATTTTCTTTTCCTCACTAGCCTTTATCTCTTCACTAGCTATTGAGCTTATCATCATAAAATTCTCATAAAATTGTTTTGGAGTCAATGATACAAGTTTAATGGCTATTTGATCATGCACAAAAGAATGTCTTTTTGTGTTGCCATCATAAGTAACACTCCTCTCAACGTGCCAAGGTCGCCCTATCAATAAATGAGTTTGTCGTATTGGCACCACATCACACATCACCTCATCTTCATATTTTCTAATCTTAAACTTCACAAGAACTTGCTTGTTCACTCTCAACATACCTCCTCCATTCAAGCATTGCAACTTGTAGGGTTTAGGATGCTTGGTTGTAGGTAACCCCAATTTCTCAACCATGGTCACACTAGCAACATTAGTACAACTATTTCCATCAATGATCACCCCACAAATTCGCTCTTGCACTTTGCACTTAGTAAAGAAAATCTTCTCCTTTTCAATCTCTTCAACACATGGAACTCTCAATTCTAACATCCTCCTAACTACCATATTGTTTTCTCTCTCAGCACCTATTGGTAAAGGATTAGAATAATTTTTGTCACCCTTATTTACCTCCTCTTGTTTTAATTTTGAGTTTTTAATTTCCAACCGAAGATCCTTCCAATATTTCTCAAAATTAATTTTTTCATCTATTCTACGTCTTGACACATCATTAGGTTCATTACCTCTCTCTCTTGTTCTTTTCTTTCTTTCACAACGAATTTTTCCAATCTCCTCCATTAGATCATCCTTTTGTTCCCTCATAGTTTTATGCAAATCTCTCACAAATCCTTCCATATAAATTCTCATATCAAAGGTTGGAACATTATTCTCACTTGTTTTAGACATTGTGTACCTGCAGGAAATTTTATTAGCAAAATCACCTCACCCACTCCCTTACGTGTATCGCTTAATTAATGTCACTCGTCTCGTGTTTACCTACTCTCCCTCACTTTCAATTCCTCCAAATTCTAAAAGAACTGAACAATTAAATAGTGATTAACAAAGCAAGCAAAACCAAGAAACTTAATCAATAGAATTCAACGTATAGAAATAATAAATTAAGAATAGAATTCCAAGGATGAAAGGCTCAAAGATCAATTTGTAAAGGAAGATTTGATATTAAATGATGACAACTAGCAATTTCTAACTCCAAGCAATAACAAAAAAAATTTTCCTTTTCGGCAACTAACAAATTTTATTTTCTTTTCATTTAGATTTCTGATTTTTTTTTTAATCTGAATTTTCTGTATATTTTTTTTTTCTTTTCGGACTGTTTTCTCTCTTTTTTTTTTGTCCGAATTTTTTTTTTGTAACTAAATAGGGCTGCCTGAAATTAATTAAAGCAACAGAATTTATTTTTTTATGGAATGAACAGTAACCGGTTGATGAACAGTAACTACGGTAAAGAGTAACCCGGGTGAACAGTAACCGGATGAACAGTAATTCCGGCGAACCGTAACCCGTGAACAGTGATCGGTGAACAGTAAATCCGATGAACAGTGCGCGATAAACAGTACCGTGAACAATAACATTTTTTTTTTGGATTTATAACCCTAGAAGATTAGGGCTTGAAATAACAAAAATAAAGAAATCGAAAAGAACAAATTAGGATTGAAGACCCTAATTCGAAGGAAGAAGAGAAACAAATTGATAATTCAAAATAAGAACAATTTAAATTAAGATAAATTTTGGAAACGAACCTGGCTCTGCTACCAAAATGATATGATTCCAAGACGCGTACTCGCGATGGAGGAATCAAAGAGCACGCAGCACGGCAAGCGAAGAACGTCAATGAATTAATGGATTGTGACACCTTGACCCAATGCTACGATCCGTTATTGAACGTGGTACTCCGTGATCCAATTACGAGACGAACACGAACCTTTGTATAATGAAGAACGCCACAATAGGGATGAATATCCTATTGATAAGTTCGGGTTTCGATTACTTAGCCTCTCACCAAATAATCACAAGTTCAATAAAGAACAAGGAGGTTTTGAAAAACACTCAAAAACTATATTAATCAATAATCAGAAAGTTGTCTCCCAAAACAATAAGTCACAACCATTATTTATATGGGTTGTGAATCCTAAACCTAAAATTAAAAGGAAAAGTCTAAGTAGAATCAACTTAGGAAACTAATTAGAGTCAATTTAGGAAACTACCTAAAATCCACTTAGGAAAATACTCAACTTACCTAATCTATGTAGGCAATAATTAGGTAAGTTACCTAATCTATTTAAGAAATATAAATCCTCTAAAATAAGGAAAATATACAAATCCCGTTTTTTGTGAATGCCTAATTTTCAAAGTTGCATTTTGGCCCCCTAAAGTCTTCCTTTACGCGTTAAAAACTTCCAAAGTCATTGTATGACATTAACGAACATTTCTCGAGTCTTTAAGGCATCATCCATGAAATCTAAGGTTTCACAACGCATGTTTGAATTTGTAGAGTAGCCATTGTAATAGCCTGAATCTCCAATCATACTCTATGCATTTTAGAACCCTTGAACCTCGATCCATGCTCATATGAACCCTCGAATCTTGATCTACATGCTTCCAATGCCTCTCCCTTGCTTGTGACAATCTTGGTTCTTGGTTAGTGGTCAGAATCATATCAATAGATCCCTTTTTGAAGCAGATTTAGGATATCAGTGTACCAAGGCTTGTGATATGCTTCAGGGCTGCATTAATTTTGAAGCAATATGCCGTAGTGACCTTCCTCCTAACTACGAATGGCTGAACATTTGTTTTTGCAGGAATTTTGATTAGCGATGCTAGAGTGGCTAATGCATCGGCGAGTTGATTTCTATCTCGTGGCAGATAGTGGAAAGAGATAGAATCAAATCGGGCGGCAAGTGTTGTTAGTTTGGCATGATAGAGTTGCAGCCTGGGATCTTGGGTTCTCTGCCGTGTTATTTGAGCACTCGAATTCCAATCTTATGGCCATCAGAGTATGAGAATCGGTCGGATCAATTAGCAAGATTCCAATGTCAAAGCCTTTTTTATTTGCGGCTCCGTCAAAGAACATTTGCCAGCTGGTGTCATGGTTAGTGATTTCCAAGACACCTTCGTTTGGGATGTCAGGCTCAGTTGCATCTTCGGTTTTTAAGGGAAGATTGGCTAAGTGGTCTGCAAACACGCTGCCTTTGATAGATTTGAGTGTGACATAGGTTATGTCAAACTCGTTGAGAAGAATTGACCATTTAGCCAGTCGGCTAGACAGTGATGGCTTGCCAAAGATGTACTTTATAGGATCCATCTTGGAAATGAGCTTGATGGATCGTCCTTGTAGATAGGTCTTGAGCCTTTGCGTGACCCAGACTAGGTCGGTGCAACATTTTTCCAGTGCTGAGTAATTTAGCTCGCTTCCTTCCAACTTCCTACTTATGAAGTATATGGCATTTCCAACGTAGAAATTTTCTTTTTCTTGGGCGAGCATAACCCCTACTGTCGTGTCTGTGACGGTTAAATATAGGAGGAGCGGTTTATGTGTATAGGGCGGAGCAAGAACATGTGGATTGGTAAGATAGACTTTTATTTTTTCGAAGGCTAGCTGGCACTTCTCGTCCCAGACTTGGTCAGTATTTTTCTTTAGGAGTTTGAAGAGGGGCTCACATGTGGTTGTCAGCTGCCGGATGAAGCGGCTGATATACTGCAATCGGCCTAGGAAGCTTTTGAGTTAGGTTGGAGTTTTTGGCCGTAACATCTCTATGATAGTTTTGATCTTTGCTGGCTCGATCTTGATGCCCTGCTTGGTCACCATAAATCTCAGGACTTTGCCTTTCGTAACCCCAAATATGCATTTGGTGGGGTTGAGCTTCATCTGGTGCTTCCTTAGCCTTTCGACGAATTTCCGGAGGTCCTTGATATGGGCACCGTTGGCGTTGCTGGAGTGCACGATCATGTCATCAACATAGACCTCCATTTCTTTATGGATCATGTCATGAAAGAGAAGGGTGGCAGCCCTTTGATAAGTAGCCCCAGCATTTTTCAGCCTAAATGGCATGACATTGTAGCTGTAGGTCCCCCAAGGAGTAGTAAATGAGGTCTTCTCCTAGTCCTCTGCTGCCATTTTAATTTGATTGTAGCCCAGCATGCCATCGACGAAGGATGTGACTTTGTGAGCAGCAACGACGTCTACCACAATATTAATATTGTCTAGAGGGAAATCATCTTTGGGCGACGCCTTATTGAGGTCGCGGAAGTCTACATAGATCTGAACCTTCCCGTTGGGCTTGGGAACAGTCACTATGTTGGATAGCCAGATCGGGTATTCTACTACCCAAATGAAATTGACGTGCAACTGCTTCATGATTTCTTCTTTGACTTGTAGTGACCATTCTGGCTTGATCCGACGGAGCTTTTGCTTAATTGGCCGAGCATCCGGATATATGGGTATCCGGTGTTCGACTATGGCTGGGTCTAGCCCAGTTATATCTTCGTAGGACCATGCATATATGTCCACGAACTCTTTGAGGGGAACAATGAGTACTACCCTTTCAGAGCCTTACAGGTAGCTGCCGATTTTGATTTCTTTTATTTCATTGTTCAGCCCCAGATTGATGATGGGCAAGTCTTCAGTTGCTGCTAATGAATGATGTTGTTCCTGGTGCTCAACTGACTTTACAAGCTCAAGCAAATAATTTTTATCTTTTGGGTCCATTTTATTAAATGACTCATTATTATTATTATTATTTAATGCGTCTTTTAATGTAGGTGCAACTAAGGAATAAGTAAAGACATTTAGATTATCATTAATAGCAAACTGTACAGGGCTCATTACATTATTGAGGACATGGGGTTTTAGATCCTCAACTTTAGGGAGCGGATCGGTAGTTGACCAATCCCTAAACCTAGGTGAAGAAATAGGGATAGTATATCCGAAGCAGTCCACCAGATCTACAGTTGTCAAGAGCGGGCCGGTCGTAGTATACCAATTCTGCAGAGGCTTATCAGTAATAATCTCAAACTCAGCAGGGAGCTTCTCATAATTAGTGCCTCCGTCTATTATACCCAGGAAGCTGTCTCCCAGACTTTCATTAGAAACTTCTTGGTTTAGAATTTTGAGCATCGTGCTTTTCAAATTTTCGATGTCAGCCTCCATTTTCGTGGGCGAGGAAGTTGGGTTTTTGTACATGCTGGTAGGATTAGGGAAGGCTGCGTTATTTTCTAGTTGCAGTATCTGGTAAGGATTCTGGGTAGGATAGGGATTTTGGGTTGGATATGGATTTTGGGTAGGATAAGGATTTTGGACAGGATAGGGATATTGGATTGGATAAGGATTTTGGCTAGGGTAGGGATATTGGATTGGATAAAGATTTTGGATAGGATAAGGATTTTGTGTAGGGTAGGGATATTGGATTGGATAAGACTATCGCCTTTGGTTCTAGGGTTTGGTCGTCCCTTCCATGGCTGTCGCCATGGAGGACCCCCCTCTAGCACCACCGTCTCCTTCTACTAATAAATCTTTTGCGTCCTTGTTCACAGCCACTCTATCTCCTGATTCGGTGAAGCTCATCCCTCCTGCTTCGTATAAGGGCGAACCTGCCCTTCGTCTTACCACGGACATTGTCGCTGCTCTCTCTAAACCTTTCCATCTTGCTTTGGTTGGTAAGTTCTCACATGGAAGATCCTCTCTTGAATCTATGCGCAAGGAATTTCTAACGTTTGGCCTCAAGACGGGAGTCACTATTGGCCACTTGGATCACAAGCATGTACTCATTCAAACAAATCATGAAGCTGATTTCCAACGTTTGTGGATTAAGGATCAATGGTTTGTTAGTTCCTTTCCTATGAGGGTTTTTAAATGGACCCCTGACCTTAGGCCAGAGGTTGAAAGTCCTATCGTCCCGGTTTGGTTCTCTCTTCCTAGCTTGCCTATTTACTTGTTCAACAAGCAAACACATTTCTCCATAGGTAATATGATTGGTTCCCCGCTGCTTATTGATTCCCCTACTGCCAATCTATCTAGACCTAGTGTTGCTAGGATATGCATTGAAGTTAATCTTACTCAACCGATCCCCATTCGTATCTGGATAGACAATGGAATCTCTGAAGGGTTCTGGCAACCCATAGAAACCGAAAGACTGCCTCTTTACTGCACGTTTTGTCATAGACAAGGACACGATGGCGACTCCTACAAGCATTATCTTCATAAAGTTCAGAGTGAGAAGAAACTGGCTAATGAAGCCCAAACTTCAAAACCTGATGCTCCTGTGCACCCAAGTCATACTTTTGTAGCCCCCCCTCCTAAAATGGCTTGGAAGCCCAAAGATGGAAAAGTCATTAATTCCAATACTTATTCTCCCCAAGCTAACCAGATTGTGACAAATCATTGAAATACAGCTGGTACAAGTAAATCCATAGAATCTGACCCAATCCCATCTTCTCATCAAACTTCAGATCAGGATGCAGATGGTCACAATTCTATTCCTATGAATAATTCGTCTCCTTTGCCAAAAATTATCTGAGGTTAATGGACCAGAATGTACTATGAAACAAGTCCCTGTTTAGGTTGGGAACACAAATGAAAATGTCTCTATGGATACATCCCATCAGAATGTTGAACCTTCTCATTGCCCATCCAATGTTGAAAAGCCTATTGATAGATCATTGAGGCTGATCAGGGAGAAACCATTATCTCCCCTAATCGATTTTTTGTGCTACAAAGTATTGAAGAGGAAGGAAATGAATCAGATACTTCACAATTTGAAGCCCTTAATCTGGAAACAGCGGGTCCTCGACATAAAAAAGGTAGGCTGCCGAAAGTTACTGGTCCTCAAAGAAACACCCGTTCGAAGATGCAGTCTAAGGCCCAGTCAGGCTCTCAATACGACGTTGATCATGACAATTAAGAATCTATTCTGGAATATACGGGGGGTTGGTAATGATACCACGGTCTCTCGTCTTAAAAAAATTGGTGTCTCTTCACAAAATCTCTCTTCTTTTGATCAGCGAGCCTATGATTGATAAGTCTCAACTTCCTTTTATAGCTAAAAAGATTAAATTTTGGTATTATTATTGTAACTTAGTTAATTCTATTTGGATTTTAGCTAAATCGATTTTCACATGTCAGATTATCTATGATTCGATCTAGCACCTTACTTTAAGTGTTAAGCATTACACTTGGGAGCATCCGGTGATTGTTTCTGCTGTATATGCAAAATGCTCGGTGGCTGAGCGACAGGAATTATGGAATGATGTTATAGATATGGGATCTGAATTTTTGAATTCCCCTTGGATGGTTGCGGGTGACTTTAATATTGTTTTTTTGCCGCAGGAAAAACTAGGTGGTAATGGATGGGATCGGCAAGGAGCTCATGAGTTCCAGGCCTGTCTTAATGCTGCTGGATTGTTTGACATGGGCTTTCTAGGTAGCCAGTATACTTGTAGTAACAATAGAGATGGTACCGCTACTATTTACCAACGTCTCGATCGGGGAGTCTGTAATATGGCGTGGTCTTCCATGTTCTCATCTCAAGTGGAACATCTTAACAGAACCTGTTCTGACCATTCTCCAATTCTGATTTCGATTAGCTCCGAGATTTCTTCTAGACCTTCTCAATTTCGATTCCTGAATGTCTGGACTTCCCATCATTCTTTCTTGGATGTTGTCAAGAATGCTTGGAATTCGGAGGTGGGTGGCAGGCCTATGCTAAAATTTTCTAACAAGCTCAAGGTGGTTCGAAGGGCTTTAAAGATTTGGAATAAATCAGTCTTTGGAAATATTTTTCAAGCTATTAAATGTCCAGAGGATGAAGTTCTTGCTAAGGAAATCATGTATGAGGCTAATAACATCCGTCTAATAGAGAGGCTCTTCATCGTTCTAGGGCGGATCTTCAACACAACTTAAGATAGAAGAAGACTTTTGGAGGCAGAAATCTCACCTTAAATGGCTAAAAGAAGGCGATGGGAACACTAAGTTATTTCATTCTTCAGTTCAACAGACTCGTAGCAAACTCTATATCCATAAAATTGCTGATATGAGGGGTAATATGGTTTCGACCCCGGATGACATCAAGAAAGCAGCAATCGAATTTTATGCATACCAACTTTCTGCTTGTGATATTTCTGATGATGGGCTTCTTTCAGCCATTCCGTCTCTTGTCTCTCATCCTCAAAATGACCGGCTCACAGCTCCTCCCTCTTGTACTGAAATTAAAGATGTGGTTTTTTCTCTTAGCGGGGATAGTGCTGCCGGCTCGGATGGTTTTTCTGGCCACTTTTATCAAACTTGTTGGGAGATCATCGCTGAGGATCTATGTTTAGCCATCGTTGAATTCTTCTCTGGATTTTATATGCCCAAATTTTGGTCTAGCATTCTTTTACTTACTATTCCGAAATCCCATTATGTTAGCTCCTTCAAGGATCTCCGGCCAATTAGTTTATGTAACTTCTGTAACAAGATCATCTCAAAGTTGATTTCTTCTCGGTTAGCAACTATTCTTCCTTCCATAATCTCCAACAATCAAAGTGCATTTACTAAGGGGAGGATTATTCAAGATAACCTCTTACTGGCTCAAGAATTAACTCATAGCATCCTGAAGAAAGTCAATGGATCCAATGTGATTATTAAGTTGGATATGGCAAAAGCTTTCGATAGGATTTCGTGGGTTTATTTGACCAAAGTCTTGCGAAAATTTGGGTTTGACGAGGTTTTTATTGACATCATTTGGAGAGTGGTCTCAAATAACTGGTTTTCGGTCTTTATTAATGGGGAGTCGGCAGGTTATTTTCACTCTACACGTGGGTTAAGACAAGGGGATCCTTTATCCCCCTGTTTGTTTATCGTTGCCGCGGAGGTGCTCAGTCGTAATCTCAACAACTTACAGTAGCTTAATCCTCATTATGCTTACTCTTCAGCTAGTGGATGCCCTATTATTTCTCATTTAGCATTTGCAGATGACGTGGTTATATTCTGTAATGGCAGAAAAAATTCTTTGTTGAAGCACCGTGCTCTTCTCTCATCCTATGAGCAATGTTCTGGGCAACAGATTAACGCCGGTAAGAGTTGCTTTATGATGGCTAGCAGGACCCCGGCCTCTCGTATATCTACTATTTGTAATCACTTGGGTTTCAATCATAAATCTATGCCTGTTACGTATCTTGGCTGCCCCCTTTTTGATGGTCGGAAAAAACAGGCTTTATTTGACCCTCTCATTGAAAAATTGCAAACCAGAATTAATTCATGGTTAGGTGCTTTCCTTAACCAAGCTGGAAAAATCACCCTTATTAATTCGGTTCTGCAGTCCATTCTTATGTATCAAATCGCTGTGCTGGATCCTCCTTCTTCAGTTGTTAAGCATATCAATCGTATTTCATCCAATTTTTTCTGGGGATCTGATCGATGTTTTATTTAATCTTTTTCCTTGCAAGTGCACAAGACTATTATAGAATAGACTCGGAAGCAAGGGTCGAACCCACAGAGACAAGTGATCACGGACAGTGTGATTATAGATAGCAAATTATTAACCTAAGGGGGGTTTTTATGTTTAATTCTACTCTAATCTACTAGTTATAGATGTTTAACTAATTAGACAGTAATAACAGATATGAAGATTTTATGGCAAGTGGAAATCTAGGATTCTGGGTTTCACTTATATCTCCTTTATGTTCAATTCATAATAATGTCATTCAATGTCTTGGGTTCGTTCACTAAAAATAGATATAATCTGTTGAACAATTGGTTCAGCCTCCATCCCCGCAAAATTCACCCATTCTATATCCTAAGCACAGGAACTATCAATCTAGCTCTCACCTAGATTTATGATATATCTGTCACCTAGATCATGTAAGAACCTGGTCCTAACTTATCACTCTCGTGCATCGATAGGTCCAATTTATTGTGTTGGTGAGCCAGTATATGACATATGCACTTGGTCATGCAGTTATCCGCACCTCTAAGCCTTTATTATTTGTGATTACATTCATTTGTTCAAAGCAAAATAATATAGGGATTGATAAACAACACAATCAACAAGCATTGAATAGACATATATATATGAATCAAAACATAAATTCGACACTAGTTACCTCCCACCTCCTAGAGTAGGGATGATTTAGTTCATCATAGACGATGAACCGCACATGGAGATGATGGGAGACATGATTTGATCTTCAATACTTGAAATTACAAAACCTAACTATGTTATACAATCTAAAACTACCTAAAATCTATGTAAAGAGAGCTTCCAGCCGTCCTCCTCATGCTTAGGCTCGGCATCTGACTTCAATATATACTCGGGAGTTGTGATTGGATCGAATGACGTGTGAAAATCCGAAAATCAAGCATTACGCCTACCTTGCGGTCGGTCAAGGTCTTTGGATACCTGCGTCCCAGAGGTCTCGATGTGGGTGGCTTTTGATTTCTTTGATTCTTGCGACTTCGAGGACAAATGCGCGCCTACCTTGCGGTTGCAAGGTCTAAGGCACCTGCTGCATCCGCAAGGTGTCGATTGTCTGGATCTTTATTTTTCTTCAATTTTTCTCTTCCTTGTGTAATTTGCACTTAAAACCACGGAGGTTTCGCGTATTTTCACAATAATCACGAAACATACAAAACTCACCGAAAACATATATTAGTACTCAAAAGACTCGTGAAATAGCATAATTTAAGTCATAGAAGTATATAAAATCGACGTATAAAATTACACATAAAAATAAGGCATAAAATCTTTTTGGCTTCATCTCAAGTTATAAATGTATGGCATGCATGTAATCTCAGTTTGGTGCTCACCACATATATGCAGGCTTAGTCATATAGAACCAACTAGTCTGTTCTTAATTCTGCTACTACTTTTAATTTCTCCGTGTGTGTGTGATCACCAGTCTTAAAGAATATCTTAACTAAAACAGTTTTATTGAGCTAAACACCACATTCATATGAAAATCACAGTTTAATAGAAAATCATGCATTAAGAAGTATGAGATCTACCATCCAAACCCTGACATGCAGAAAAGGTCCCAAGGATTCAAAAGATTTATACATCCATCCCATGCACACTTCTATGTATGACATACAATGCTCTCCTATCCCAATGACTTGTAATAGCTAAGATTATGCTAACACAGTGAGCTTTAAGGTGAATAATAATGATTATGAAGTGTGTGATCAATTTCATGTTACTCACTTGACAGTAAAAACAACATAAGCATTGGCAAGAAGATCATTAGGACTTTATAAGCTTGTAATGTAAGGCCAAGGTGTTGGGGGATATGAAGGAAAGGAATTGGAATTCAAAGTGAGAGAGTAAGACTACCCTTTATCCCTCATACTTCCAAGAAAAAGGAAGTTTTCCCTATTTAGGCTAGGACCTGCAAAGACCACAAGTGGAGGGGTGCTTTGTGTTACTTTTAACTTTTCTTCTTTCCCCCCCCCCCCAAACTTGTTTTGGGCAATATATTCTTCTAAAAATATCATCATTCTAATCAGCAGAATTTTTCTAACATATTTTCTCTTGAAAGCTATGCTTTCATTTGAATCTTTGTTTATCCTCTTCTTCTTCCGTTTCATTTTTTTCGACACATGATTTTTTTTTTTTTTTTGACACGGAAAGAAGAAGCCTTACGAAAAATAGCCTAGCGAAAAGAAGTGGTCCTCCTAGAATCAATTTCCCACCCAATCCTACTCTCGAAAGGGTAGGCTAAAAGTGTATAGGCTTTTAGGGTTAAGTTAATGTGGGTAATAGAAACGATGGCGAATGGGGGTTTAAATAGTGTGCTTAGCACACTCCATTCTTTTTCATTAGGCTCAAAGGGGACACTAGGGATATATTTAGTATAGGTCAGGGAATATTTAGGCTCTAACGATCCAAAGATGGCCTAAATCATTTCTTAATGCCAAATGCTCACATAGTATTTAAAGTAAGTAAGACAACACAAAATATCATATCAACTATGGGAATTGGGTTGAGTGTTTAGCATCACTGGATTTTACATAAGCATTCGCTAAGACAGATGGTAGGGACAATTGAGACTAACATGCAAACACGGTTCGAAAGTGTGCTTGAGATATATAAATGAGAAAAATCCAAGGGATCTAACTAACATGCAATTGACCCTAAGTTACAATTTAATGCAACAATCATGTTCGAATGGCTATGCATCATATTCTTGTGCATATCTTGTTGAAGTGAAATAGGTGTTATAAACTTTATAAAACTATTCTAATCAATCCATAGTTATGACTGGTGTGAGTGCATGAAGAATTTGGAAAAAAATAAAAGTTTCGCAAAATTAAGTAAATTCCAGGGGGATCTATGAACTAACTATGCAGTTCATTGCACTAATCTCCTTATGGACTACGACTAGCATTACCATACCTAAACTCGACGATGAATATTTTGAATTAAATTTTTTTTTTATAATATATATTTTTTTAAGAAATTGGGAGATGATGACGATGACACAATTGTTAGGACCCTAAAGGTCCTTCCTATTATAGTATTCTGGTCATGCGAACAACTCCGAAAATTAGAAAAAAATAAAAACAGAAAAATAGGGTGAAGAGTTAAATGGTCATCATGTAAAGAAATTTTCTTACACCACCTAACGACATAGCCCAACTCCATTCCTCGTTAGGCTAGACCTCGCTAAGACTTAAAGTTTTAAATCCCCCCAAACTTAAGTTCTATTTTGTCCTCAAAATAGAGGAACATATGAGAGGATTGATGGGGTAGGACAAATATAAAAAGGAGATAGCGGTCCACCTAACGAACGAGATTGAACTTGGGCCTCGACTCAAGGTGAGAGTCTGGGCGGAGATAACGAATGAGGATGAAACTTCGAGATCGTGCACGGTGGCAATTCATAATAATTTGAGACATTATGTCCCACGGTGTTAACTGTACCGAAAATTTTCAATTGGCTCAAGACGCAGCATTTGTGCTTAAACTCCGCCGACTCACCATATCGCTTGGAGGACAACTTCCTTCCTCCAACCCGTTGGAGATCCCAACGAGCGGGTCCTTCTTCTCTTCTCTCGTTCCTCCTCTTGAGGAACCCTCACTCTACCGGCCGGGTGGTGTTCAAACAAAATGGCCCTAGTTATGACCGACTCCGGCCTTGACCTCTCCGTGTTTGGGCATTCTCACGCTTGCCCCCACACAAGTCGGCAATCAAATGCGAGGAACGAACCCCGAACCTCTAATAAGGGTCTTGATTGGTAGTTGATCAAGCGGCCAACATGTAGACCCACCGATCATAATGGTGTGGTCAAGACAAAGTCCCTCTCCCAATTCACTTTGTTTTGGTGACTCGAGGGCATGAGACGTCCGTTGAAACAAATTTATGCACGGGCTTGGCCGTGTCTTGAGGAAGGACTCTCTCATGGTGCGTGGTCCATATGGTGGGTTACGGACTATAGGACCACTCCACACCGGTGAGAGTAATGACAAAGGCATTCACCACCTCGACAGGATACTGGGGGTTGAGGTGTGTGCTAGCTAAAGTCATCGGCACCAACCGCAGTTGGCGGTGCTAGAAATAGTGTTAATGCTTAGGGCAAAAAATTGACTACGATGTCCCTAACATTAACGGGTGTCTAGCACATCCATCCATGCCAATGTTGCCATTGGCGTAGAATTCTCGACAATGGGGACTACGGCGTCCTTAGCCTCTGAGAATCTAACAAACGCCCCCACCTACGAGCCATCGAACAGGGACGGATTCGACCAAAGTCTTGACCTTAAATCCCTTTCGGGTACCAGGACTTGGAGAGCTTGGTAGTGTACCTTTCGATGCTTAGTAGGACACGGCGGGTGATGTCAAATTGTGTTCTTCCTCTGGCAGGCCGGAGGATGAAGAGCGTATTTCTACGCTTTCTAAACATTTTGTTTGATATAAAATTTAAAAACTAAAAGTTTAACAATTAAAATTGTGTTTTAAAATTTAAAAATAAAAATTTATTCTAAAGCATGCAAAAATTATATCTACGTTAAAAATATCTAACACCCTAGCATGCAAATTTTACGTAAGAAATTAAAGAGGGTGTTAGGTTACTTGATTGCAGCCTTTAATCGTGTAAATGCAGCTGATGGAGCTTTGACTTTCAATGGCAACAATGGAAGTTCTTTCCTTCTTTCGCAAAATCTTCACTGGGAAGTTGCAAATGGATGAGTGGATGAGGGAGATGAAGAGTTTGAGGGAGAGGAGGAGTATCCCGAGATTAGTGCCTAACTTTTGAGGATCTTGCCGGAATTTGAAGAGTCAAGTGCCGCCGCCGCCGCTTTGAAGGAGGAGAAGCTTGTGAAATATGGAAGAAACCCAAAGACAAGATTATAAAGGAACCCGCGGCCGCAGTTCCGCCACACTCGCCCCCAAGGTAGGCGTCAAACCCAGCCTCAAGCCAGGCATTCCCCATGATCGACAAGACGTGATTCATGAGCCACATTTATCGGGACCTTTGCCGCAGTTTCTCCACACCTGCGTCCGGCAAGGTGGGCAAAGTGACTTCCCTTCTTGTTTTTCTTTCGCCTTTTCAATAGTTTGCGCTTAGCCCTTCTCGTTACTTCCGTTATGTCTTGATATTTCCTCTATGCAAAATTCAAACAAAATTCTAAACTAAAATTATTAGTAACGTATAAATACAACATTAAGATGTTTTCTCCCCAAACTTAAATGGCATAATTAATTAAATTAAATGTCCAAAATAAAATAAAATTTATGAGAAAAAGCATATTTAAACTAACTAAATAACAAATAACTTTCAAAATAGTGGGTTGCCTCCACTTAGCGCCTTTGTTTAACGCTTTGCTCGACCAAACCGCAAGCCTAATCTCTTGTGGTTCATTGTCACCAAACCGGATTAATTCAATTGTTCGC
>CM028380.1:119260897-119327626 GCA_013146195.2 Codonopsis lanceolata
ATTATCTCTGAATATTTAAATTTCTAGTGAGATATTCTTGGGAAACCAAATTATCGTTAGTATATTATTTTTGAAATCTTACTGTGATCACTAAGTTGATCAACCGGCTACTGGGATAAAGTAGCATTTTGATTTTGATATTTGATTGTGAATTATGCCACCTGGCCCGTGGCTTGCTTATCCGGATATACTATTATGAACTGTTATTATATTGTGAATCCTTGTTTAAAAGAAGTCATGAGACCGCTTATGTGATCACGGTATCCGCGGGTTGGTCATCGTCCCCAATTGGTATGGAACAGTTGGCAACGATTAGACCTCTCGCAAGTGTCTTTGTTAGCTCTACACTTCATATGAATTCTCGAGTTCTTTTGTAACATTATGAAATGTGAAATTTATCATCCTATTGTGATATTTCTGAATATGAACTATTTTGAATATTGATTCCTTTTGAATACTTTATTTTTGATAAACCCTTCCCTAGATTTCGGAGGGATTGTATATGATTTTGCTGAGCATTATTTGCTCATTCCTTCGAAATATTTTTCCTTCCAGGTTTTAAGTAAGTTGGATATCGTCAAGGACGACCTGAAAATTTATCTTTTGAATTATCTCGTTTTAAATTTATTGGACAAGGTTTTGGTTTAGCCTTTTGGAGCTATTGATTCGTTAATTCTACTTTCAAATTGTAATAAGTTCTCTATAATTTTATTAATAGTCATTAAGAGATGATTTTGGAAATATTATGATTTAGCATTTGTATTAGTGACGTGTCCAAGATTTTCGGATTATAAATTGGTACGAAATTCAGGGCATTACAAATGGTATCGAGGGTCCCGATCGGAATGTGGGAACAAAGTCTTTGCGGGGGGACTAAAGTGCTACACCGCAAAAGGTGGGAGCCACCTCTTGATCCCCGTACGAGCCACCTCTTGAATCTGCATCGCCCAGGGTACAATTCGGCCTTGATGAGGACGTCTAGGATTTGAGTTGGGGAGATTGTAATACCCCAATCCCACATCGGGTAGATGTGGGACTTGAGTTTGATTTATAAGGTAGCCATGCGCTACTACTGGGTACCAACATCATCCATGGACTTTTGGGTCGGCTTGTGTTGGACCTGATGACCCAAGGTGCTGCGTGCTCAGTGGGCCAGTGTGTGAGCAACACGTAGCGGACCAGACTCTCGGGCTCGGGACGTTACAAATGGTATCAGAGCTTCTAGGTTATGATCTAGCAGGGGAGAAATCTTTGGGTCATAGATAGTATATGATAATGTATTATCTAATTATTTGTATTATCTAACCGAATCGTTGATTTTAGATAGACCTTGACTTAGAGAACAAGTACATGTGGGAACCCTTTTGATTCGGAACAGGAGGATGACCGAGTGAGCCAACCCGAGGAAGACCCTGAAGAGATTCTTAAAGAAATTCCTGAAGAAATTCCTGAAGAAGTTCCTGAAGAGCTTCCGGAAGGCGAGGAAAACAGTGACATAAGCGATAATCACAATAAACCTACAATAAACCTCGTATAAGAGTTGGACGCTCGAATAGGAGAGTTAGAGCACGAGTTGTATAAGACCCATGCAAGATACCAGAGGTTTCAGGAAAATCGCCCTAGCATGTCAAGACATTGACATAGCTCTTCATGCTGATCTCCCAAGAGTGGCTTGGTCGCGAGAGGCTATAAATAGACTGATTTTGAAGTTACGTGGCGCACTCTAAAGGACCCATAAGAATCCTTTAAATAATTTGATTGAGTTTATGCTTTGAGACAATATATTTTGAAATAATTAAGTTTTTGAGACACCTTATATCCTTTGAGTAAATAAAGGACGGTCGTGTTTGTGTTTTTGAATTTTATGATAAATACCCATAGATTATATTCAAGTGCCAACAAATAGAGTGATAAGAATTATTACACCCTGGTTATAGATTGAAAATTTACATACGGATTTCGTTCGGACATTGAATTTAGATATAAAAAAAATCTAGATTGCGCTTATGACATCTCGCTTGTGGCAGTGATAGATGGCTAGAGGAGGACGAAGTGGAACACGTGGTGGTGTACGAGATCGTGGACGTGGACGAGGTTGTCGAGGTAGGAGAGTCGCTGAAGACTGCTTCAGGAGTCGCGGAAAATCCCGTCGGGCCACAACCAGAGTAAACATGAATGGTCCGCTCTGTAGACCCAACACTGGTGGCCCTTATCCAAGGCCTCACACAAGCCATTACGGCAAGCATTGGTCAAGAAAACGCAACACCTGCAATTGCGGTTGCAGCTGCGGCCACTGCGGCGGCTACTGCTGCTGCACCACCACCACCACCAACTCAACCAACCACTAGGGAACTACTGGAAAGTTTCCATAGGATGAAACCCAAGACCTTCTCTGGTAAGTCAAGAATCGAGGAACCAGGAGAATGGCTAGAGAACATGGAGAAATTTTTTGAAACCATGGCGTGCATTGATGAACAAAAGGTAAATTTTTCTACATTCGTTTTGGAAGGGGAGACTAATCTTTGGTGGAAATCAGAGAAGAGAACTGCAGAGGAAAATGGAGTAGAAGTTTATAGTTGGGAGATGTTCCATGAAGCCTTCCACAGGAAGTACTTTCCCCCAAGTGTGCAAGAAAGGAGGATGGTTAAATTTCTTTACCTCGAACAGGGGAGAATGACAGTCGATGAGTATGATGCGAAGTTCACGAAGTTGTCGAAATACACTCCAGAACTCATTCGAGATGAAAGTCAGAAAGCTAGAAAGTTTGAAAGGGGCCTTAGCGATCAAATTAGCTACAGATTGTTGCCTTTGAAACTACCAACTTATGCCGAAGTTTTAGATCGAGCACGTATGATCGAACTAAATTCGGCTGAGTACCGAAGAAAGAAAGATGAGAAGAAGAGAGGTTTTGAGAATAACATAGGAAAGTATCATGGGCAATCAAGCAGCCAAGAAGTTGCTAGGGGTGGAAATAAAAGGAGGAATATGGATGGCGGTCGCAACAGAGAGGTTATTCAGCCTAACCGAAATCAAACTCAGAATCAGAACCAATGACATAATCAAAATAGATGGTAGAATCAAAATACAAATTCGACATGCAACAAGTGCGAAAGGAATCACCCAACAGAAGCCTGCTACTGTGGGAAGGGAGCTTGCTTTAATTGTGGTAAGATCAGACATAGAGTCAAGGAGTGCTCATAACCACTAAAGAAGGGTTTTACTAGAAGCCCAGTGACATAAGATAAAATGAAACCGTCGGGGCAAGGAAGGGTTTTTGCAATGACAGCAAAGGATGCCAAGGCAACAAACGACGTGGTGGCGAGTCTTGTAATCGCCCAAGTGCGCTCCGAAATGTATATGCATTGATCAACCCGGGTGCCACGCATTCAGTTATATGCACATCACTTGCACGTCGTATGAAACTCACACCCCAGAAATTAGACATTGAATTAGTAATTGATACCCCAACTAAGGAGTCTATCCCAGTAAATTCGGTGTTTAGATGTTGCTCCTTAAAGATAGGAGATAGAGAAATGCCCATCAATTTCATTCCTTTAGACATTCAAGATTTTGATGTAATCTTGGGCATGGATTGGTTATCTGCGTTCCATGCAAAGGTTGATTGTTTCGTGAAGGAAGTAGTATTCTGTGTTCCGGGTGAACTAGAGTTTCGTTTTAAGGGGTCAAGGCCGACTTTATTGTCAGGTTTAATTTTTTCTTTAAGAGCTAGGCGATTATTAAGGAAAGGTTGCCAAGGATACCTAGCCTCTATCATCGACACTTGTAAATCCGATGCTAACATAGAATCACTCCCAGTAGTGAAGGAATTTGAAGATGTATTTCCTGAAGACCTTCCTGGACTACCACCAGAACATGAGGTAGAGTTCGGAATTGATCTAATACCAGGGATGGCTCCCATTTCTAAAGCACCATATAGAATGACACTGATTGAACTCAAGGAACTTAAGGAACAATTGCAGGAATTATTGGAAAAAGAATTGATTAGACCAAGTGTCTCACCTTGGGGTGCTCTGGTATTATTTGTAAAGAAGAAGGATGGGTCTATGAGGTTGTGTATAGACTACCGAGAATTGAATCGGGTCAATATTAAAAATAGGTATCCATTACCTAGGATTGATGATTTGTTCGATCAACTGCAAAGTGCGTGCTATTTCTCAAACACCGACCTTCGGTCGGGATATCACCAATTAAGGGTTAGGAAGGAAGATGTTTCTAAAACTGCCCTTAGAACCAAATATGGACAATACGAGTTTTTAGTGTTGCCATTTGATTTGACGAATTCCCCAGCCGCATTCATGGAATTGATGAATAGGGTATTCAAGAAATTTATCAATCGATGTGTGATTGTTTTCATCGATGATATCTTGGTCTACTCTAAGACACAGGAAGAACATGAACAACACTTAAGAGCGGTGTTGCAAATCTTGAGGGAAGAGAAGCTTTATGCCAAATTCAGGAAGTGTGAGTTCTGGCTAGACAAGGTGGCTTTCTTAGGGCATGTGGTATCTAAGGATGGAATCTCGGTAGACCTCGCCGTGAGGTTCCTGGGTGTTCTCAGCGCCCGCGCTGGATAGGGTGCGCGACGCAGGATGCGGGACACCACCGCCTCGCTCCACCCTCCCTTGTTTAGGGGAAGACGAAATCCAAAGTGCGAGAGGAGTGCTGTCTATATTAGCACGTTGGAATGTGCCTCGGTTGCCTTGAGTGGATTTTGTATCCAAAATGGGAACTAATGGTTTCCCATGTCAAGTTATCCCTTGTTCAGGCATAACAGGATATGGGAATGCATTACCCTTCCATTCCCATTCTCCCTTGTTTTCTTTAGGGGAAAACGGAGAAGTGCAAGAAAGGATATTGCGACGCCCCCACTATGGATTTATTGAAAATAGCCTTATGGCCCGCTCGATCACTATGGGAGCTATGGGTTTCCCGCATCAAGTTATCCCTTGTTTAGGGGATACCAGATATGGGAATGCATCACTCTCCATTCCCGATATCCCTCCCTTTTTAGGGAGAACAGAAAGTGCAAAGAGGGAGTGTTGTGAGGCTCCACCGGATCCGAAAGTTTTAGAGTCGCCATCTTTATTTTAAGGCAAAAATAAAGAAAAACCGTAAAAGAAAACCGTAGATTTTAAAAAGCGGGTTCGAGGCTAAGTTATGAGTTGGGAAGGTGCTAGGCACCCAACTCGCCTTTCGGTCTCGAAAATGGTTTTTGGTCAAGTATGCTTATTGTCACATTTATTTAGCAAATAAATAAGGTATTATAATGACAAGGGTAATTTAAACAAATACATTCGTGGCTACATTATTTACGGACTCGCAGCCGTCTCCTTCCAATAACTACAAACATATTTAAGAATATTGGCCATAATAACGGCTCTTTTACATATTATTTCCTAATCTAATCCGGGCAGCACATCGGCTTATAAAGACTACATTGTGCCGGATTTAAATAATAATTTTACAAAATAATGAATAGACAATAAAATAAATAAATAAATAAACACGCCCTTAAAGGTCGTACCTTTTAGAGCGCGTGCTCGCCTCTGTCGTTTCTCGAGAGGGAGACTTTTGTTGTTTGTTGTGTGTTTGTTGTTTTGATTTTGGCGAGTGACGGCTTATATATGGTAGTTTTGGTTTGTTTGGTTTAGCGCAGTGACGGCTTAGTTTTTGTGGTTTTGGCCTTTTGGTTGGGCGAATAACGGCTTATAAAGGGTGTTTCAAAGCGCTTACTCGGGCGCAGTAACGGCTACTTTGGGATTTTGGGTCGGGAAATGAGGTGGATACCTAACAACTAGGCTAGGGATTACTTATAACTAGTGGATATTTATTTTGGCGGAGTTTGGGCAGGGTTTGGAGACTTTAAGGGGTTCCACTCACCTATCTCGCACCTCTCATAACTATTCGCTTCGAAAGAACGCAGAAGAATTCTTCAGCGCTTCGTTGCGATGAAAATGAGCACTGAAATGAGGAGCCCGAGCTCTCTATTTATAGCAGGAGGCAGGGACGCGGCTGGAATTTTCAGATTTGTTCTCCCTGCATCAGCGGCTTGTACATTGTGGATCAAGAGTTGTACCTTTTCCAATCTGAGAGACGCTACAGTAAGTAGCATGGTGCGGCCAAGGAGACCCTTGGTGCGGCACCATGAAGCTTTGCAAGTTTCAATTTTTAGCACTCTCACCCCTCAGCTTCACGCTCATGCATCCTACTTTTTCCTTTTGCATTTTCAACCCTGTAACTTGACATTTGTTAATGTTTCAACAGTTCTTGATATTTTATGTCATGTCACATATTAGGGGTACGAAATTGGGGTGTCTACACCTGCCAAGATTGAGGCCATTGTAAATTGGGAAAGACCAACAACCGTCACCGAAGTTCGAAGTTTCCTGGGGTTAGCAGGATATTATAGTCGCTTCGTGGAAGGATTTTCCAAAATTTCCGAACCATTAACTAGGCTAACTCAAAAGAATAGAAAGTTTATATGGACAGATGATTGTGAGATAAGTTTTCAAGAATTAAAAAAGTGGCTCGTGTCAGCCCCAATCCTTACCTTACCATCCGTTGTTGGGAAATTTGTGATCTATAGCGACGCATCGCTAAAAGGGTTGGGTTGTGTGTTGATGCAAAATGATAGAGTGATCACGTACGCATCTCGACAATTGAAGAATTATGAAAAGAACTACCCCACCCATAATTTGGAGCTAGCAGCAATGGTTTTTGCCCTGAAAATTTGGAGACATTATTTGTACATGAAAACATGCGAAATCTATACAGATCATAAAAGCCTTAAATACATTTTCACCCAAAAGGAGCTAAACATGAGGCAGAGGAGGTGGCTTGAATTACTAAAAGATTACGATTGTACCATTTTGTACCATCCTGGTAAAGCTAATGTGGTCGCCGATGCTTTGAGTCGTAAGGGAAACTTAGCAATGATGATCACCAAGGAAAGGAGAATTTTAAACGACCTGAGTCCTTAGGTATTGAAATCAGAACTTCGGGTAGCAGCAGACTATTAGCATCCTTGAGTGTTCAATTGTCGTTGTTGGAAAAGATTAAGGTAGCCCAAGCTGTAGATCCTAATTTAGTGAAAATTTCTGGAGGCCTGGGAAAGGAGGGCCAGACCAATTTTCGAATCAGTAGTGATGGCATCTTACGCTTTGGATCTTGAATCTGTGTTCCATCTGATCCGGAATTGAAAAGGCAAATTTTGGAAGAAGCCCATAGCTCGAGGTTTGCGGTTCACCCTAGCAGCACAAAAATGTACCGAAACGTGCGTGATACTTTCTAGTGGGGAAACATGAAAAGGGAGATAGCAGAATTTGTCTCTAGATGCCTCGTGTGTCAGCAAGTAAAGATAGAGCATCAAAAGCCTAGTGGTCTAGTACAATCCTTACCAATACCAGAATGGAAGTGGGAACATATAACCATGGATTTCGTGTTAGGATTACCCAGGACGTTGAAGGGTCATAATGCAATTTGGGTTATTGTGGATAGATTGGCCAAATTTGCGCACTTTTTAGCATTCAAAATTAACGATTCATTGGAAAAGTTAGCGAAATTGTACGTTGATGAAATTGTTCGACTACATGGAGTACCTGTCTCGATAGTATCAGATCGTGACGCTAGATTCACTTCAAAGTTTTGGGGCAATTTACAAAAGACTTTAGGGACCAGCCTAAGCATGAGTACGACATTTCACCCTCAAACTGACGGTCAGTCAGAACGGACTATACAGATTGGAAGATATGCTTCGAACTAGTGTCTTGGATCTGCAAAGCAACTGGGATGATCACCTACCTCTGGTAGAGTTTACATACAACAACAATTTTCATGCAAGTATTGGAATGGCACCCTACGAGGCGTTGTACGGGCGGAAATACAGGTCGCCTACTTGTTGGAACGAAGTAGGTGAAAGACAGCTCTTAGGACCAGAACTGGTGCAGGTTACCTCAGAGAAGGTACAACTTATCAAACAACGACTTCTGACGGCACAAAGTAGACAAAAGTCGTACGCTGACCGTCGACGTCATGAACTCGAATTTGGAGTAGGGGATCATGTGTTCCTCAAGATATCACCTACAAAAGGAGTTATGAGATTGGGGATTCGTGGTAAACTCAGTCCAAGGTTCGTTGGACCGTTTGAGATACTTGCGCGTGTAGGAGAGGTTGCATACCAACTTGCTTTACCACCTACACTTTTGGAGTTCATAATGTATTCCATGTATCTGTGCTAAGGAAGTACGTGCTGGATCCAAGTCATGTGATCGAAAGTGCACCATTACGACTTTAAACGGATTTGAGTTATGATGAACAATCGGTACGGATCGTGGACCGAAAGGATCAAGTATTACAAAAACGAACCATTCCTTATATCAAAATTCAGTGGAGCAACCATACTGAACGAGAAGCCACTTGGGAGCTCGAAAAAGAAATGAGGGAAAAGCATCCCGAACTTTTTTGATCAGGTACGTCAAGTTAAGAGGACTAAACTTCTTTTAAGGGGGTTAGAGTGTAATATACCCAAAATTTCTAAAATAAAATAAAATTTTGTTATTATTTAGTTAGATTTTTATTGTACTTACTAACATTTGGGCATGCTTAAAATATGTGGGCCTAGTACACTTGAAATTGAGTGGGCTTTGTGTACATAGTATACCTTATTAGTTTATTTAGAGTGTTGGTTCAACCCATTAGAGTTTCTTTAATATTAATAATAATAGTAATAATAATAATAATAATAATAATAGTAATAATAATAATAATAATAATAAATATGGTAGTAATAATAATAAATAAATAAAAGATAAAAAGATAAAAGAGAGAAGATGTTTAGAAGACGTTTCACAGTTTCAAAAGGGGGAAGAATTTGTCAGGAGAGTTCGACTGAACTTGGGAAGAGAGAGAGAGACAAAATAAAAAGGGGAAAGAATACATTTGACAGAGAAAGGGAATCGATCATGTAAAGAGTATAAAAGGGGCTAAAGCAATTGGGTTATTTTCATCCAAAAAATCAGAAAAGTGTGGGTAAGAGGAAGAGGTAGAGAGACGGTAGGGAAGACAATTGACAGCACGGTGTGGAGGAAAATTTCGTTTACAGTAAACGGTGAGCTTACTAGTGCCTTGTTTTTATTTCTTTTCTTCACATTTTGGTTGTTGGGTTGTGTAAATTGAAGGTTGCTGAAGCTAAAAAATTATTTGGGTTTCTTCTTTATTAGCAAATTAAAATAAGTATGTTTTGAGAAGTAGGAAAGAATGAACAAAACGTGAGTTGTGGATATGAATATCAGCAGAAGAAATAAAAGAAAAGATGGAGAGATGAGCCGAGTTGTGTTGCTGCCGAAACAAACAAGAAAAAAAGAGGGGGGGGGGGAGAAGAAAAGAAATGAAATAATAGATGAGAAAGAGGGATGGGAGTTGTTGGGAAGTTATGGAGGAAAAAGGGTGTGTGTATACGGTGACAAGAGAGTAGAAAGAATAGAAAAAAAAAAAAAAGGAAAAAGGAAAAGTGGTGGGTCACTAATGGTGTCTTGGGAGGAGTTAAAAAAAGAAGAGAGAATTTGTATTGATGGCTGGAAAGAATGAAAGATTGATAGGGCATGCTATAGTTTAATTGATGTATATATATTATATTAATGCCTAAACTAAATAAGTGTTTGTGTGTGCATTTCGTGTGTGTTAGTATTAATCATAATATATACAAACAATAATTTTAAGTTATATAATATAATATGAATACAAGTAACAAAATCCGTGTGTGTTTCGTGTGTCCGTAAGTATGCTTCATTTTTAAATGTTTAATGATATATTTGATAGACTACTTTAGTACATTTTTATGACTTAGCAATTATTATTTATTTTGAATTTAGATTCGGGTAATAGAACTTAGAGCGATTGTACGTGTGGTGGATTAATTTTGATGAACATTTTGAGGTAAGTGATTATACATCTTTTAGATATTTGAATTTTTTATTCTAAATTGATAGGCTTCCGCTAATTCCTTGATATTTACCTTTCTTTGAAACGTGTACCAACTTTGAGTTGAAATTTGAATTTGAATTCCGTCGTATCCGTTCTATTGTTACTCTAAATTGTAAATCTCATTATATATCTCGCGAATATTTAAATTTCCAATGAGATATTCTTGTAAAACCAAATTATCTTTGGTATATTATTTTTGAAATCTTACTATGATCACTAAGTTGAACAACCGGCTACTGGGATAAAGTAGCATTTTGATTTTGATATTTGATTGTGAATTATGCCACCTGGCACGTGGCTCGGTTATCTGGATATACCATTATGAACTGATATTATATTGTGAATCTTTGTTTAAAAGAAGTCATGAGACCGCTTATGTGATCATGGTATCCGCGGGTTGGTCGTCGTCCCTAATTGGTATGAGACAATTGACGACGATTAGACCTCTCGCAAGTGTCTTTGTTAGCTCTACCCTTCATATGAATTCTCGAATTCTTTTGTAACATTATGAAATTTGAAATTTATCATCTTATTGTGATATTTCCGAATATGAACTATTTTGAATATTGATTCCTTTTGAATATTTTATTCTTGATAAACCCTTCTCTAGATTTCGGAGGGGTTGTATACGATCTTGTTGGTCATTATTCGCTCATTCCTTTCAAATCTTTTTCCTTCCAGGTTTTAAGTAAGTTGAATATCGTCAAGGACGACCTGAAGATTTATCTTTTGAATTATCTCGTTTTAAATTTATTGGACAAGGTTTTGGTTTAGCCTTTTGGAGCTACAAATTTGTTAATTCTACTTTCGAATTGTAATAAGTTCTCTATGATTTTATTAATAGTCATTAAGAGATGATTTTGGAAATATTATGATTTAGTATTTGTATCAGTAACGTGTCCAAGATTTTGGGATTATAAATTGGTACGAAAATTTGGGGCGTTACATTAACTACAATAAGGTTTCAAGTCAAACAATTTGAGATTCTAGAACAGAGTAATACAGAATTACTGCCATAATAACATAATTCCTAAGAAAATAAGAATGTATATTTGCATAAAGAACAATTAGATTGAAAAAGTAAAGAGATAAATATATGTATATACACTGACCAGCATAATGAAGCAATAAGATGGCTTAGGTAAATAGTCCCTCTTTAGGCGTAGGCAAAAAGTTCTTCGCAATAGTCCATCCTCCAAAGGGAAGTCCAATTTCACTCTCTCTTGGTGTAGAACCAAAGAATGGATGACAACCAGGAGATGTAAATAGGGATGCAGATTCTTTGATTTGGGCAAAGCAAATTATTAATTACCGAAAAAATTCTTGAACTTGAGTTTGTAACAGGGCATTCGATAAGTGAAATCTTATAAAACGAAGAATGAAAGGGCATTCAATCAGTGAACGCTAATAACGTAAACAGGGAAATTTACTTGCCAGCAAATTATAATTTTGACCTTAATTCATTGGTTGGTGGTTTATAATGTTAAGAGCTATTTTTTTCTATAAACTAATTTTTATGATGTAATAATTACTTGTTGGACCTAAATGCAATGTGAATAATTTACTTGTTTAACCTTAATTAGTTTGTGGGTGATTTATTAGGTTGGGGGCTATTTTTGTCTATATATTAAATTGTAAGAAACAAGCTTGATTTTTATAAGCAGAGAGAAGAGAGAAAGGTGACACTTTCTATAAGATACTATATAGAGAAGTAACATGGTGTAAGATATTATGGTATTGAATAAAGTTTGAGGTTACTGTAAGCTATCCGGTTATGCGTTTATGTGTTGTATTTGCATCAAATAAATTTTCTATCGGGTTGTGCATTTAATTGCAACGAACAATTTAATCGTTGTAAGGGTAAAATAGGTCATGCCTATTTTTACTTGTTTCCCTTTTCATGGTCAAATTCTCATATTTGTCAAGTTTGTGGTAATTTAGGATTTTATATCTTTAATTAGATTTAGTAGTGTTATATTTGGAATCAAAATCTTTAATTAGATTATGGTGCATCATTTTTGGAAACTAAATCTTGTTATAAATCCTAGTCAATGCGTGAATCTTATGTCCTTTGATATTTGGTAATAAAATTCCATGGATTTGGTAAGTTGTTAGTACTTCCTTGATACTAATAATTTTCCTTGTAGTAGATGGATTTTTCCGTGTATGTGTGCAGGTCTTCAATGCTATATGTAAAGGAGCTGGGATACGGGTTATGCATAGAGCTTGAGAGAGTCTAAAAGGCCATAAGCTGTGAGCAGATCCAGAAAAAGTTCAGAACCTGATTCCAGTCCTGAAGTGCAGAAGATTGTCTGAAGTTGTTGATGTTATAACATCGGCAGTAACATTGATATTCTGGAATTCAGTTTTTTATTTTCCTGTTTCAGTTTAGGAAGTTGTTTTATTTCTTCCCACGTTTTGTCTATCTTGTTTTCTGTGGGATTTTTGTTCTCCAAGACTTGTCGTCTTGTGAGAATATTTTTGTGTGTGATTTCACAATAGTTTGTGTAAAACTTTTATTCTTTTTAGTGAAATCTTTGTGGCCTTGAGGCTAGGTCTACAAGCATTGACTTGTAGATTGTTTTGGTAATCTTTTGCATTCAGTTCATTGTCTGATTATTAGTCTTTCGTTGTTTTGTTCATCTTTGACCATTGTGATTCCCATTGTAGCTACATTCACAGCTACATTGGAAATTACATTGGTTTCTCTTTGAGAATCCTAGCTATTGTGTTCTTTCAATTGGTATCAGAGCCTTCTCTTGATATCACAAAGAGTTGATTCTGGTCATAGCCGTGATGGATTCTCAATATGAGAATGTCGTCCGTCCTCCTACTCTAACTAATGCAAATTATTCTATTTGGAAAGTCAAGATGCGCATCTTCATCAAATCAATTGATGAAAGAGCGTGGCTTGCCGTCCTGAATGGATGGAGTCCTCCTAAAACTACTGATTCTGATGGTGATGTCAAGATCACCAAAGAATCTAAATGGTCTAATGAAGATAGGAATACTGCGTCTTTTAATTCAAAAGCTTTGTCTGCTATATATAAAGCTTTAGATGCTAATACCTTTAGGGTGATTGCCAACTATGAATCTGCTAAATATGTTTGGGAGGCCTTTCAGACCTTGCGTGAAGGACCTGCCAGTGTTCCCGCCTCTAAATTAAGATTGCTCACCACACAATTTGAAAATACCAGAATGCATGAGTCTGAAGATATTATGTCATATTATGGTAGACTTCTTGACATGTCCAATTCTGCTCTTGCTTTAGGAGATCCCATGACTAATGAACGTCTTGTGAGTAAGATGATGAGAACTTTGCCTGAAAGGTTTAATGTCAAAATATGTGCTATTGAAGAAGCACATGATATTGACAAGATGAGTTTTGAACGATTGGCTGGTATCTTTCAAAACTTTGAATTGAATCTGAATGATCAAATCAAACAAAAAGGCAAAGGGGCGTCATCTTCTACACCTATTGTGAAAAATATTGCTATGCCTTCTCCTATTGATATCTCATCTAACTTACTTGAGATTCAAAAACATATTGATGAGTCTGATTTTGGAGAAGAATCTATAGCTCTTTTGACTACCAAATTTAAAATTTTTTTGAAAAATAAGAGTCAAAATAGAACTCCAATCATAATAAGCAAAGGGGGTTGAATAGCTTATTAACACAAAACTTTTAAAGTAAGTTCCTTGAAAGTTTTAAATGAAAAGAATCATGAAAATTGTTCAGCAAATTTGTTCCCAAGGAAAATTCTTTTCAAACTAAAAGCCTTTCACAAACCCAAAGAATTTGCTTCAAAGTCTTCTTACAATGGTAAGAACATTGATTCAATTCAATGTAGAGAGTGTCAAGGGTATGGTCATTATGCTAACCAATGTGCAAATACTCTAAGAAAAAAAGGTTTGAATTTTTCAAGAACTCGAAAGTGATAGTGATGGAGAAGATCCGTGATCTTATCACTCTCATATTTATGATTAAACCGAAAAGTTCGCTCAATGTGACTTCCAATGTAGCTACATTCGAAGTCACATCAGAAGATGCAGTGGACAGAAACAGGGATGATCTCTACTGTTTTAACTCCACAGTCCCAGAAGATGGTGGAGATTCAGAGTCTAATTTGCTGGAAGGGTACAAGGAATTATACAAGGATTGGGAGAAACGAGCTCACCAAGTTACATTGCTTGGTAAGGCAAACGAGCTGTTGAAAAAGGCCAATGAAGATCAGAAAGATTGTATTATAAGGCTGGAAAGCTTGCTAAGCAAAAAGGGTGTTGAGATCGAAGGGTTAAAGGAGCAGCTCATTCAAGCAAATGAAACCATCACAAAATGGAATTCAAGTCAACATAAAATGGATGAGATGCTTAATTCAGGTAACTCATCCAAGGCAGGTATTGGTTTTGTTCCAAAAATATTTGTGAGAGAAGGTGAAGGTACATCTGAACCTAAACAGCCTTCACAGAATTTTCAGAATCCAGATTTCTTTGAAAAGCCAAAATCAAGAAAGAAAAACTTTGTTTGTCATTTTTGCCATAAGCCTGGTCATATACAACCTTTTTGTTTTCTGAAAAAGGCTATATATGAGGATGAAGTTAGACAGGCTTTCTTGGTAAAAAATCAGATGCAACATCGAATGAAACAACCAATGCAGCAACCAATGCAGCAACATTGGAAGTCACATTCGAAGTCACATCAGAAATTTCATTCACAGAAAAATCAACCTAAAATTTTTAAGCAGATGTGGGTTCCAAGGGCAGTAATGATAAAGGAAAGTCCAAATACTGTGAACCATTTGACATATGTCCTGGTGCGAAATTGTCCGATGATGAGATGTGTAATGTTACCTTCACTTCTTTAAAATCTCATATAGCTGGGTCATGGTACTTTGATAGTGGATGCTCTAGACATATGACAGGGTCTATTGAGAACTTGAAGGACTATGTGAGCATCAATGGTGGTTCAGTGACCTATGGAGGAGGTGCCAAGGGCAAGATAATTGGCAAAGGCACTTTGAATGTTGAAGGTCTTCCAAATCTCACCAATGTTTATCATGTGGAAGGACTTAAAACAAACTTGATCAGTATAAGTCAATTATGTGATGATGACCTTCAGGTAAGATTCGACAAAAAATCCTGTGAAGTTTTTGATCAAACTAACAAGTGTCTTCTGACAGGTACAAGGTCATCTGACAACTGTTATATGTTCAACATTAGCTAAACATGTCAAAAAGCTAGTCTTGATATTACAGATCTTTGGCATCAAAAACTTAGACATATGAGTTTTCGTAAGCTTCATGAGCTTGTGAACATGATGCAGTAAAAGGATTGCCAAACTTGGATAAGAACTATACAAAGGTATGTGGTCCCTGTCAAAAAGGTAAGCAAACCAAGGCATCTCATCTTCCTATATCACAGTGTTCCACATCTAGGTGTCTAGAGATGATTCATACAGATCTCATGGGTCCCATCGAGGTAGAAAGTTTAGGAAAGAAAAAATACACTTTTGTTTGTGTGGATGATTCTTCTAGATACACTTGGGTAATTTTCTTAAGAGAAAAATCTGAGACCTTTGAGGCATTTAAAATCTGGTACACCCGTGTGATGAACTTGTATGATCTAAAGCTTATTAGAATTAGATCAGATCATGGCACGGAATATGAAAACTCATCCTTTTCTAACTATTGTGCCTCTAATGGCATCTCTCATGAATTTTCTGCTCCCAAAACTCCACAACAAAATGGAGTGGCGGAAAGAAAGAATAGGACACTTCAAGAGATGGCAAGGGTTATGTTGACCTCAAAAAAATTGGCAAAAAGGTTTTGGGCCGAAGCCTTAAATATAGCTTGTCACATTGGGAATAGAGTTTTCTTGAGACCAGGTAGTACAATGACACCTTATGAAATCTTTCTAGGAAAGAAACCAACCTTAAAATATTTTCATGTTTTTGGTTGTGTGTGCTACCTTCTCAATGATAGAGATCAACTTTCTAAATTTGATTCCAAAAGTGACAAGTGTGTTTTCATGGGATACTCCACTAATAGTCGTGCTTACAGAGTCTTTAATCTTAGGACTAAGACTATTATGGAATCTATGAACATTGTCTTTGATGATCTAACGGATCTTGGCCACAAAACTGTTGAAGAAGATGTTTCAAGTATTCTTGATTTTGGAGCTAACAACCGTAACCAAGATTCCGAATCCATTGAACCAAGAGTCGATCAAGCGTAACCCGCAGATTCGAAGTTCGACGATGTGATTCGAATGTGACACCCAATGTGATTCCGAATGTAGCTACATCGAAGTCACATTGACAAACTTGATGCAAAACAATAATCACCCGCTTTGATCGATCGGATACGACATACCAAGCAAAATTCAGAAAATACATCCCACTTCTCAAATCTTAGGTAATGTTCAGGATGGTGTATCAACTAGAAGAAAAGGTAAGGTGGATTATAGAAAACTTGCTTGCTTGTCTATTCTAGAATTTGAAGAAATTCATGCATCTTGTTTTGTATCCACCATTGAACCCAAAAATGTGCATGAAGCTCTTAAAGATGAATGTTGGATAAATGCCATGCAAGAAGAACTTGACCAATTCACTAAAAATGACGTTTGGTATCTTGTTCCTAGACCCACTTCTGTAAATGTTATTGGAACAAAATGGATTTTCAAAAACAAAACAAATGAAGTGGGAGAAATAATAAGAAACAAAGCAAGACTTGTGGCTCAAGGGTATACACAGGTTGAGGGGGTGGATTTTGATGAAACCTTTGCTCCCCCCGTATTGAGTCCATTCGTTTGCTTCTTGCCATTGCATGCTTTCTTGATATAACTCTTCAACAAATGGATATGAAGAGTGCTTTCTTAAATGACATCCTTGAAGAAGAAGTTTTTGTTGAGCAACCAAAAGGTTTTGAGGACCCCAATAAACCCAGTCATGTGTTTAAGCTAAAAAAGGCCTTGTATGGTCTCAAACAAGCTCCTAGAGCTTGGTATGGGAGACTTACAGACCATCTTTTGAAAAGTGGGTTTAGAAGGGGAGAGGTGGACAAAACTCTTTTTATTCAAAATCAAGATAAACACATTTTGATAGCACAAATTTATGTTGATGACATTGTGTTTGGGTCCACCTCCAAGTCCTTGGAAAAAAGAATTTGTTAATTGCATGATTTCCACTTTTGAGATGAGTATGGTAAGGGAGTTGACTTATTTTCTAGGAATTCATATAAAACAACTTCATGAAGGAATGTTCATATCTCAAGCCAAGTATGCTCTTAACTTGGTGAAGAAATTCAATCTTGAGAATGGAAAACAAAAGAAAACCCCTATGGGTACATCCAATAAACTTAATAAAGATGAAAAATCTGAAAGTGTTGACCATACATTATATAGGAGCATGATTGGAAGTCTGTTGTATTTGACTGCCACCCGTCCAGACATCATGTATAGTGTGTGCTTGTGTGCTAGGTATCAAGCAAACCCTAAAGTCTCTCATTTGAAAGCTGTCAAAAGAATAATTAGGTATGTTGGTGAGACTTGTGCCATGGGTTTGTGGTACACAAAACACACTAACACCAATCTTGTTGGTTTTAGTGATGCTGATTGGGCTGGTAGTGTTGATGATATGAGAAGTACCTCAGGTGGATGTTTTTATTTGGGAAACAACTTGATTTCATGGTTTAGTAAAAACAAAATTGTGTTGCCCTATCAACAATGAATCCGAGTATATAGGCCGGTAGTGGATGTACACAACTCTTATGGATGAATCAAATGATCAAGGATTATGGTTTACACAACAATGTACTAACCATGTATTGTGACAACACCAGTGCCATAAGTATAGCAAACAATCATATTCAACACTCTAGAACTAAGCACATTGATATAAGACACCATTTTATTAGAGACTTGGTTGAACAAGGTATTGTTTGCATTGAACATGTGGGAACTGAAAATCAATTGGCTGATATTTTCACTAAGAGTCTAGATTTTGAGAGATTTATAAATCTTAGGAAATCTCTCGGTATGTGTGCCATGTGACCCCTCACTTCTTTATATATAAAAAAAATTTACATAGGCATCTTGCATTGTGTTTTTAGGGGGGCACACTAGTTTCATTCTTTATGTTTCAAGAGTACCTTTGTTTGTTGACTGATATATGCATTCAAAATTTGTTGTGATTTTCTTGTTCTGATTCTCCTCACCTTCTCCCTAAAAGGTTTATTGAAATTGAAAAATCTTAAGTCCACAAAGGAAAGAGCTACCTTTTGAAATTTTTGGGATGCAGCAATTTGTCAAAGTACTATGGAGCTTAGGCTTTCATGGGTTGATCTTGAGAAAATTGACTCCCTTGAATTGAAAAAGTGTGAAAGCTACCTAACGGAAAAGAGCTACCTATGAACAAGGTTGTGGTACCTTTCTTTTGGGACTATGAATCCTCGGATTACATGGGTTGATCAATAAGTAAAGTTGCTACCCTTGGTAAATAGTGTGAAAGGTTCCTAGTGGCATGTGTTGAATATGCTTGAAATAAAGTAAAGCTATTCTCCTAGGGAAATAAAGTACCTATGGTTTTTATGGGAGTTATGTGCTGATTTGGTGAACAAAAGATGAGAAATTGTACATAAAATCACAACTTTGGCGAATGTATCTTCCAATGCAGCTACATTGGGAACTACATTCAGATGATCTAGACATATCACATGTGTGTGATTGTGTTTTCTTGTTTTCAAAGATGTGTTAGGCATATTTTCTAGGTCATATTTGTGTTGATCATATCAGCCCCTTGATGTTTTTGTTTCTATATCAGATTAGTGCAATCTCTATACTAATGTTCACCATGTTGAAATTTATGTGGTTGTCTAATCTGTGTGATGTTCATGAGGCCCTGAACCTGATTATGATTACTGTTTGACAGTTTGGTGTTGTATCAATTTTGGTTAGTTAAGTGTTGAGTATCCTCAAAATACTTGATTAATTTGAAAAATTCAAAATTTTAAAATCTGAAATTGGTTGTTACTCCCTCATCTTTAATTCTCCACCTATTTCTCATGACAATTAACAGATTTTTATCTCGCAAATGTGATTGGTCAATATTTGATTTATCATCTAAATTTGAATTTTGGTTAGTTGTTTTAGCCTTCTCCCATTCCATGTCATTAAGAGACTAACGGCTAATTAACATTAAGTGGTGCTATTAGTATTAATTTTCAGGAAAGAGGAAATCACCACTCACAGAAACTTGCTCATCCTTCACAATCCGAAAAGAGTGTACCTTGAAGATCATCTTCTTCGAAATCCGTCTTCAATCATCATCTATTCTTGATTCTCTCTTCAACTACAACATGGATTCTACTTCTTCATCTTCATCCAAGAACCCCAAACAGAATCCATCAACAGATGTAGCTTCCAATGAAGCTACATCGTCCCCTATTTCATCTCCAGAAAATCCCCAAACAGCCTTGGTCATTGCTCAGCCTTTGCCTGAACCTTTAACCGTCATTCTTCCTAGAGAGAAAGGGAACGCCATTGATGTAGACAATCCCGTTGATTTGTCAGGGTTACCCCAAATTGGGAACCCTAGTTCTCGGAGATCAAAGAGGCTTAGAGGAATTCCTTCCAATTATGAAAATCCAAGTATGGAGGAGGTTATTTCTGCAAAGAAGTACAAAGTTGTTCCTGGAGCCTTTGTAGAATCTGTGGCTGTTGATATTGACTCAGATGATGTCGATTTTGTACCTAAAACAGGGTCAATTCCAGTTGCTCAAGAAACGGTTTCAAAACCTGCTTCTCCAGTTGTTGTTCCAGTCGAAGAAGAAGGGGGAGATGATGATTATCCAATCCCATCACCTCGAGTCGTATTTCAAACGGATTCTTCGACTCAAGCCAAATAATCCTCTGACATTGAGGTTGGTTCTCCTTCAGCGTCTAATGCTGACATTAATTTCTCAGATGAAGAAAGAACTTTGGCAGACTACCTGGTTCAATTGAAGTCTGTAGCTTCTCCAAAGTCTCATCCGTCTTCACAACCACCTGCAGAAGATTTGGCCCAACAAACCAGTTCATCTGAATTTGATGATAGTTCAGATAAAAATTTTGAGAGTAAAGAAGCAACTTCTGTTGCTAGCGAAGAAAGTGAGGAAGTTCCAGTACGTTTCACCAGGAGCCGTGCATCTTCAGTGAATGTAGCTACCAATGTAGCTACATCCAGAGTTTCTAAGGCTCCTGCTTCTGTGGCTGCCTCTGTTGGTAAAGCTTTCTCTTCCAAATTTATTTCAAAAGCTGCATCTGTGAGATATAATACCTCTAGAAAAATCGTGGATGAAAGGGTTATACCCTCTGTTGAATTATCTGAACAGAATTTGTCACAATTCTTCTCTAATAGAGGTCTTTTAGGGACACTTTCTTCTGCCTCCCCTTATTTCAGAGATCTTATATATGAATTCTATGCAAATCTAGAAAAACGTATTTCCTCAGCTTCTGATCCTAGGTTTGAAAAGGTTTTTGTGCGAGGTAAATGGTATATGCTTTCATCTTCCATCATCAATAATATGTTCAGAACTCCTGAGATTGGTCCTTTTTCTATGACTTCTGATCTGAATCTGTGTGCCCTTGAATTAACTGGTGGAACCTTGAATAAGTGGCCTGGGAAAGGCTCCTCTATTAGCACTTCCCAGTTATCTTCACTTTATGCACTCATGCACAAAATCTGTTGTGCTAACTAGTCACCCACTACCAACACCAATACCTTAACTGAAGAGCATGCTAGAGTTTTGTATCAGATAGGCACAAATAAGCCTTTTGACTTTGGAGATTTTGCATTTAAGAAGATCACCTCTCTAGCTGAGTCTGAGGGTGACAAAAGATCCTTGATTTTTCCTTCACTGATATACAAAATCTTAGTGTCTCAAGGTTATTCACCAGTTGCAGGAACTAGGCTTACTCCTATTCTTGATCCTCTACACATTTCTGCAAAACTTCTGAGAGGAGATAGGGTTGTGAATCTGCCCCTAGTTTATCCCAATGTTCCTATTTCTTCAGTTCCTCCTGCTTCTGTTTCTGGTCCATCTCAATCACAACCATCTGCTCATCCTTCTGTCAATGTTACTCCTAATGTAGCTGCATCAGATATCTCTTCCTCATGCATTTCAAATCATCCTTCTGCTCCCATCTCCATTGCTTTTATTTCTGATCAGTTGAATATGGTTAATTCTCAACTGGCTATTCTGGCTTCACAAACATCCCTCCTTCAATCTTTGGCTGCACAATATTCTTCTTGGTTGGCCATGCATTCTGGCCAAATAGAGGGGTGGTGTAAGTGTTCCAGTTGCTCCTGTGGTTGCTGATACAAGTGCTGGTACTGTTCCTGATTCTTCTGCACCTGATGTTCCTGAATCTGTTGCTGGGAAAGAATCTGAAACTGTTGAAGATCAATGAAGATTGTTGTTCTTGTGGTTGATCTGAGTGGTTGAAATTTTGGGTTTGTGGTTGGTTGTATCTCTTAAACAAATGTTTCATGATTGGTCTGTAATAACTTCTTAAACTGATTGGATCTGTAACTCTTTAACTGTTTTGAGGTTGGTTGATTATGGTTCCTACAGCTTGGCTTCCATTATTCTTGTTTAGTGCTTGTGTTTCAGGGGGTGAGTTTTTTGGATTTGTCTCTAACATTTGCAGGTTGTAATATGGATTGATAATGGAACACTTATCATTGGATTTGACCAGAAATGCTCAACAAAGGGGGTGATTGTAAGGGTAAAATAGGCTATGCCTATTTTTACTTGTTTCCCTTTTCATGGTCAAATTCTCATATTTATCAAGTTTGTGGTAATTTAGGATTTTATATCTTTAATTAGATTTAGTTGTGTTATATTTGGAACAAAAATCTTCAATTAGATTTTGGTGCATCATTTTTGGAAACTAAATCTTATGTTAAATCCTTGTCAAACCGTGAATCATGTCTTCTTTAATATATGGTAACGAAATCCATAGATTTGGTAAGTTGTTAGTATTTCCTTGATACTAATCTTTTTCCTTGTAGAAGATGGACTTTTGCGTGTGTGTAGGTCTTCTCAATTCTATATATAAAGAAGCTTGGACACGGGTATTGTACAGAGTTTGAGAGAGTCTAAAAAGCCATAAGTTGTGAGCAGATTAATAAAAAAGTCGAGAACCTGATTCCAGTCCTGAAGTGCAGCAGATCGTCTGAAGCTCTTGATGTTATAACATCGACAGTAACATTGAAGTTCTGGAATTCAGTTTTATCTTCCTGTTTCAGTTTTAGGAAGTTGTTTTATTTCTTCCCACATTTGGTCTACCTTGTTTTCTGTGGGGTTTTTGTTCTTAAAGACTTGTTGTCTTGTGAGAATATTTTTGTCAGTGATTTCACAATTGTTTTTGTAAAACGCTTATTCTTTTTAGTGAAATCTTTGTGGCCTTGAGGCTAGGTCTACAAGTATAATCTTGTAGATTGTTTTTGGTAATCTTTTACATCCTGTTCTTGTCTGATTATAAGTCTTCCGCTGTTTTGTTCATCTTTGACCATTGTGATTCCCATTGTAGCTACACCCATAGCTACATTGGAAATTGCATTGGTTTCTCTAGAGAATCCTAGCTATCTTGTTCTTTCAGAACCGATAACTGTATGATCGAATCGTTTAAACCGAAAAATATAAGGTTAGACTTGAATTTTTAGCTACACATTTAAACCACAACGTATTAAAATTATGAGTGGCTAAAATTTTGAGACAGTTAACAATAAAATATAAGCCAAAATATCGTGCATGAAACTCTTGTTGGGGGGGGGGGGGACTAGTCACTATAGAAGTTCTAAAATGGTGGCAAGTGGCAAAGTGATTTGGGGAGGTGCTCAAAGCACCAACAGTAACAGCTAAGCTATAAGGGCAATTTAATGAATTCCTTCTAAATCCTATAGTTTTTTTGTTAGGTTCTTAAATATGGAAAGAAGACAAAGCTTGCTTCTTCATCCTTCGTATCTGCCTCTCTGTCTTCCTTCTGTCCGCTTGGCTGCATGCGAGGGTGACTCCTCCTAGGGGAAAGAAAACATGAATCTGGGTTTCTTTATTTATTTAATAATTTTACATCTGTGTGTTAAATGTATGAATATATATCTTTTTTAATTAAATTATACTTCAGCAAAATAAAGACGAAAAAAAAGGAAAAATAATGTTGGAGGCAAATATTTAAATAGAAATACATAAGTGTATGACGCAGCGGAAGTAACAACAAGAAACTCTTTCCACGAGAAATTCCTTAATAAAGCCTATGACGGTTTTAGGGTTTCAAGCACAAACAAGAAAAACGAAAGAAACTCAAAATTTTATTCAAAGCTGCCGAAATCAACATTAAGAATAACATTAAACTAAGATTTTAATTTGGAATTAATATCAACATTAGAAAATAACCTACTAAAAATAAATTATCATAAAGAAAACAATACAAATTCCAAAAAAACACAAACAATTGAAGAAATAATAGTCCTCAAGATTTTATTTGGTTTAGTGTATATATATATATATATATTATGACTAAATCAAGGGGGTAGATTATGGATATCAGATGATCCAACTATTTATAATAGTTAACAAATGTTATATAATATATATTATATAATAAATAAATAAATATATATATGTTGGAAAAGAATCCAAACCCTAAAAGGAAAAGAATAAATAAAAATGACGGAAAAACCCTAAAACTTCCGAGGGCCAAAATAGTAACTAAACATTGTTTTTTGGGCTTCAAATTAATGTCTCACCGGGTGGTCTAGTAGATCTAGTCGAGAACTTCGATTTGATATGCGGCGGGCCCCGTAATTCATCCGGACGCAAAAGTTACGCTCTGTTAAAGTTTTGTCGACTGTTAAGTGCTCTCTACTAGTGCTTAACGGAACTTAACGGAAAAACTGCGAAGCAACCCGCCGACCCAACTTTTAGAAACTACCCCTGGACCCCTTTAACTTCGAACTCTTCCCTAACGCTTTGCTCAAATATGTCTCGGCCACTTGTTCTTCATTAGTGTATTAGTGATATTATAGATTCTAAAAATTTTCCTTATAACACAACATTTGTTGTTTTTTTTAATTGCTTTCTCTCTTCATTGCATATTAATATTTTTAGACAAAAACAGATTATTACCCAATAACTTAATTACTTAGAGAGATTTGTGAGATTAAAAATTACATATTTGTTGTATGTTGAAGATTTATTCAGACTTGTTTATATTTAAACATTACATACTTATATCCGGAAGTTAAAACAAGTATTTAACATTATTTTCCGAGTATGTCAACTATCTCTTTGTTTACATTTTTTCCAGTTGAATGGAAAAAAAATACAGATCTAAATATTAGATACATTTACTCTTCGAATCTAGTTTTTTACTTAAAAAAAAAACACAACACTTTTAATCTTAGTGTATCTGTTTCAGATTGTCTAGGAAAGCTTTCAAGTCTGAATTGTCGAGGAACCACCACGAGACTAAGATAGTAAAACGGTGGTTGAATGAATGATCAAGTAGAGTCTTATAACCCATGCAATATACTTTCATGGTCTTTGACTATGTTAAATCTCTGAACATTTGGAACGAACAAGTATACCCTTCTAATTTTAAGGTCGATTAACTCGACCTTTGATAGACCCTTGATCGACCGTTGATCAACCCAAAGGTCGAGTTGATCGACCCTAAGGTCGAGTTAATCGACTTAGAGCACACTATATTAGTTTTGATAGCCAAAAGGGTAATATGGACAATTTATCACAAAAGAGGGCTATGAAAGAACATTTTTTTAGAGTTAGGTTAGTTTCGTATTTTGTATGTTTGAAAATGCCGGAATGGTAAAAGAAAGAAACCCTAAACACCGAGCTCCCTAACAGCGCTCTCCGCCCATCTCTCTCCAGTCTGTGTCTACTACACTCTTGCAAACAACCCACAGGCGCTTTGTCTCCCTCTCTCACAGCAGCGGCACCGCGGTAAGCTCTTAGTCTCTACCTTCCTCGACCCATCTCTCGTTTTATAATATCCAACGTTATTCTTATGGGGAAATCTTGATTAAATTACCAGTTTCCAAATCTCATTGGGATGCGATAAAACGAATAAATTTCAGCTCTATAGATATTTCCAGTTCAGATCTAACAATATGCTATAACTATTCGTGTGAATTTTTTGATTTAGTTGGACTTTTTTGTTTATAATAATTTATGAGCTAATGAAATGGTTGAAAAAATTTCAGATCTATAGATATTGCTCGATATTTTTTCACATTTGTCAATATGTTATAAATGTTTTGTATATATGTTATTTAGTTAATATTTTTGAGATTTCGTTGATATTTTAATTTTAATAATATTTTCAGAGGAGAAATGGACAAATATTTCAGATCTATATGATATTTGTCACAATTATAATTTATTTATTGAATATTTTTACTGATCTAAAAATTTCCGATGAATAATTTTTTCTTGGTATTTTCCCTGATCTGATATTAGGTTACAATATTTGCATCTACCCCATGCTCTGGGAAGAAAAACAATTTACATATTTAATATATTACTTAAAATAAATATACATAATAGATTTTTGTAATTTTCAGAACATGCACACTTGTTTCTACTGATTATGTGATTGAAGTTTTTGTTATCACTACTAATATTAATTTAAGAAAGCAACTTATGTGGATTGGCAATTCTCCAAAGCTTAATCACAACCTCAAGGGTGGTTGCAAGTATTTTCCACGGATAGTCTAATTAGTGTTTCGGCAGAATGAATATTGCTGGAACAAAATGGTACTCCATTTTATGATCTATATATATATATCTCAGTCATACTCTTTTCTCTTATTATTGCCTTCCATGCTTAAATGATTGGTTAAAATACTTCTCTAAAATGTGTCATACAAAGTATGCTAAGCATTTGATAATGTATTACCAGGCATACTTCTGTCAAAATAAGTATAAGTTAGTATAAATTTAGAGTGAATAAAACAACTTACACTAACTCATTTGATAATGTATGAGCATACATATTTGTTAAGCATTTAATTTTATTTTCTTAAATGGTTCTTTAAATGAGGAAGCACATTGAAGAAACAATTGAAGTTGACTAATGTAGCAGTGATTCTGGAAATCACTTTGGCAGAGACGGAGATAGGTCTTCCTCGAATCCCTCTACGCATCACGGACGGAGACTTGGGGTCGATGACCATTCTCTGATAGAATTCCTCAATGAGGAGGATATTGTAGTTGTCGTCGTGTAGGCAGAAGAGCGGTAGAATCCCCGACTCGTTCATATCCTCGCAAGCTTTGACTCCAGCGGCGAATGTGCAGACAGTTTTGAGGTCAATGCATATGCCGGGTAGATATGTCTTTGGGTCCAAAACCACAATGACGTCGTGAGGACCAGGAAATGGAGGGTATCCTGGAAGGTTGATAGATGGACTGGGTGGAATGGCCTTCTCAGGGTTGAACGCCTTCCTATTGTCGCTTTTTGACTTGGAAGATGATTTCACCTGGTAGAAGCGAAGAGCTTAAGTCTGCCGTTAGACAACAAATTAAGTCTGGTTGCATCCAGTGGCTTGGTGAGAATGTCAGCCAATTGATGTTCAGTTGGAACGTATTCCAGACTGATGTTACCTTTCTCCACATGATCTTTGAGGAAGTGATAACGGATATCATTGTGTTTTGTCTTCGAGTGCATCACTGGATTCTTGGAGACTAAAATTGCAGAAGTGTTGTCACACATGATTGGACAATTTGCAGTCTTGATGTTGTAGTCCACTAGTTGTTGTTTCATCCTTAGCAGTTGAGAGCAACAGCTGCTGGCAGCAATGTATTCTGCCTCAGTGGTAGAGTTTGCAACTGAACCTTGCTTCTTGCTTGACCATGAGACAAGTCTTTTTTTTTAAGGAAACATGAGACAAGTCTATTTCCAAGAAATTGACAGGTCCCACTAGTGCTTCTTCTGCTTACTTTGCAGGCTGTATAATCTGTATCTAAGTACCCAACTAGATCGAAGTTGTTGCGTTTTGAATACCAGATACCCAGATTTGTAGTTGTTGAAACATATCTGATGATACGTTTGGCAGCAAGCAAATGTGTTTCCTTTGGATCTGCCTGAAATCTAACACAAACACAAACAGCAAACATTATATCAGGTCTACTGGCAGTAAGGTAAAGAAGTGAACCTATGATTCCTCGGTACTTGGTCACGTTCTCTTGCTTTCCCTTTTCATCTTTGTCAAGATGGCAGTCGGTAGACATTGGAGTCTCGAATCCATTCGTTGAATCAAGACCAAATTTCTTGATGAGTTCCTTTGCATATTTGGTTTGGCTGATGAAGATCCCGTCGGAAGTCTGTTGAATCTGAAATCCTAGAAAGTAGGTGAGCTCTCCCATCATGCTCATCACGAACTTGTTTTGCATCAGCTTCTCGAATCTTTTGCACAGGCTTTGATTGGTAGATCCAAAGATAATGTCGTCCACGTAAATTTGTACGAGAAGAGAATGACCTTTGTGCTTGAGGATGAATAGAGTTGTGTCTATTCTTCCTCTCATGAATCCTTGTTCAATTAAGAACTTGGATAAAGTTTCATACCAAGCTCTGGGATCTTGTTTCAGGCCATAGAGTGCTTTCTTGAGTCGGTAGACATGATCCTGCTTGTCTTGGATGACAAAACCTGGAGGTTGTTCCACATATACCGTTTCTTGAAGATTACCATTGAGAAAGGCACTCTTTACATCCATCTGATAAACTTTGAAGTCCATGAACGAAGCATAGGCTAGAAAGAGTTTGATTGCCTCTAATCTAGAAACAGGAGCAAATGTTTCATCGAAGTCGATTCCTTCTTCCTGTCGGTAGCCTTGAGCAACCAATCGAGCTTTGTTTCTGGTGACGTTTCCATCTTTATCTCTCTTGTTCCTGAATACCCATTTGATGCCGATAATTGAATGGCCAGTTGGTCTTGAACTACGCTCCACACTTTGCATCTTTCAAACTGGTTCAACTCTTCTTGCATAGCTTCAATCCAGTAATAGTCTTCGATAGCTTCATCAATCTTCTTTGGCTCGATTTCAGACACGAATGCCAATGCAAACATAGTCTCGTTTCGAACTCTATTCCTCATACGAACTCCTGAGTTGAGATCACCAATGATTCGAGAGATGGGGTGATCTCTTGTTTCAATAATAACTGGAGGAAGATCACTTCTGGTGAGTTCTTCCCTTAACGAATCTGGAGTGGGTAGAGAAGGAGATTCACCAAAATCAGGTTCAGAAGAGATAGGATCTTCAAAGCCTTTATTTTTTGGTGAACAAGAAGGGTGAACGATCTGCAAAGGTGTTTGGGGTAGAACAGAAGAGATGGGTTCAGGGTCAATAGAAGAGTTGGAGCTGGCACCAGTAGAGTTGAAGTCTGTCAGTGCAGGGTTAGCAGAATTGGAAGGGTCTGTAGTTGGAGGATTTTGAGGTGGAGTAGAAGTAGAAGCTTTATCTGTACCTGTCTCAACATCATCAGAATCATCAGCAACATTCGGAGCCTTTCGAGGCTCTATTAAATCATATTCATCAAAAGTAACATGCACAAATTCTAAGATTTTCAAAGAAGTTTTGTTAAATATGCGAAATGCTTTTGAATGTTTGGAATAGCCCAGAAAAATTCCTTCGTCTGATTTTGAATCAAATTTACCTCTATATTCTTTTCTATTATATAGAATAAAACATTTACAGCCAAAGATTTTAAAAAATCCTATGTTTGGGGCTCTTCCTCTCCATATTTCATATGGAGTTTTGTTATGAAACTTGTTTACCAGGGATCTATTCTGGGTAAAACATGCAGAGTTGACCGCTTCTGCCCAGAAGTACTTCGGAAGTCTTGCTTCCACTAGCATAGTTCTTGCTGTTTCAATTAGTGTTATGTTCTTCCGTTTAGCTACACCATTTTATTGAGGAGTTCCGACAGCAGAGAAGTTGTAGCCGATCCCGTGGCCATCATAATATCTTTCAACTCCGTTGTTCTTGAATTCGGTGCCGTTGTCTGATCTGATGTCACTAATGTCTTCAAGATTTTGGGTTTGAAGTCTTCTGAAAGGAGCGGTGACCAGATCATATGTCTCATCCTTTGTGGTCATCGTTTCGATCTAGGTTAACCTAGAGTAGTCATCAACTACTACAAGTGTGTACTTGTCTCCAGAGATACTGAGTATAGTGATTGGTCCAAAGAGATCCATATGTAGAAGTTGAAGAGGTCTGGTCGTTGACATGACAGACTTTCTTTTGAAGGAAGACTTGGAAAGTTTTCCTAATTGGCAAGCATTGCAACTTCTATCATAGTCGGCAGACACCGTAGGTAGATCTTTGACAAGCCCATCTTTAGAGAGCTTGGAGAGGTACTTGAAGTTGAGGTGACTGAGACGCTTGTGCAAAGCCAACTGTTGTCACGAACGTTGTTAGCAACTAGGAAAAGGCTGGAGCAACAAGGGCTTCCCCCTCTACTTCTGGTTCATACTCTCAATCCTCCTCCACTGGTGATCCTAAAGATCAATCCTGAAACAATAGTGTATTCCTTTATGGCCAAACAGCTGGATAGGAAGCTTCAGAATGAGGCTACTTTAGAAGACTGCTCAAACAAGACTGATGTCGAGCCTTCTGCCCCAGACACCCCTGTAGACCCTACTTTCTCCAAGAAATCCAAACGCAAGCATTCTACCGTTGCGGAGGAGCTGACTACAAAGAAGGAGAAGAAGTCTTCTTCAAGCACTGCTGCTGCTGCTGTTGCCACTGCCGCTGCCCCCAAATTCTTTTCCCTTCTATCTCTTCTGCCACCTAAAGTTCCTCTTTGAACTTACCTCCATTTCTGACCTCTTTACCCTTTCTCCTCCAAACTTTATTCTTCTCCTCGAATCTCCTTTTCCCTCTTCCTTCCTTGAAACTTCCTCTCTCCCTTCCTCTCCCCCTGTCAGTGATTCGGACACTAACATGGAACTTGACTCCAGACCTTCCACTCCTCATCCACAATCTATCCCCGTTGACCATAACTCTGCTTCTCCTTCCTCTTTCAACTCTTCTTCTTCTCCTTCTCCTAACCCTGCTGACACATTCATCCCCGTCAACCTTAACCCCTAATTACTTCCTTCTAACTCTGCTGACCCTGTTCTTCTTGACCTCCTTCAAGCCAATCATGCCCAATTTGAGCGTCTCAACGGCACGGTCTCTTCCATGGCACAGCAGATTGACGTGTTGAACTACAGCTTGAATGCCACTCACACCACAATTTTTTATCTTGGGAAGATTGTTGAGCAGCTTGTGAATGACACTGCTCAAGCCTTCACTTCCCACCGCTTCCTCATTCAAGACCAGCAGGAGTCATTGATGGGTATGCTCCAGTCCCAGCAAATTAGTATTCGTCAACTTTTCGATGAGCTACGCACCTCTATGGCCTGCGCCGTCCTTTCTGAGAGTGTCGCCAGCGACTTCACTGCTGTCCGTCACGTTGAACACTGATCGATGTATTTTATACGTCGATATCATGTACTTTTATGACTTAAATTGAGCAATTCTATGAGGCTTTTGGCTACTGATATGTGTTTTTGAGTTGTTTTATGAGTTTCAGGGTTTTAGGTGAATTTATATGAATTATGAAGCTTTTAGTGAAGATTTCGAAGAAGGGGCCAAAGTGTAAATTGAAGAAAAACGGTAGAAAATATTCTGAAGACCTTGCGGCCGCAAGGTGTTTAGACCTTGCCTTCGCAAGGTGGACAGAAAAGAGGCCTCTGAAAATAAAGACCTTGCGACCGCAAGGTGCCCGGAACCGACCTTTCGGGGTTTTCAAGCCAGATTGGAACTCCTAATCCCCTACAACTTCATGGTATAAATAAAGGACAGTAACCAAAGCCAAAGGACGTCCAAGAAGTAGTTTCTAAATAGTTTTAGGTACGATTTAGCTTGCATAACATAGTTTAGTTGTTGTAATTACAGTTTTGAAGATCGATCCATGTATTCATTCATCTCCGTGTGCAATTCATCTTCAAGGATGAACTAAACATCCATTAATCTAAGAGTTGGGAAGTAACTTGTATCGAATCTATGTCTTAATTATATTTTTATTCATTTAATTCTTGTTGATCATGGTGTTTATCAACCCCTTTATTATCTCGCTTTGAACAAATGAATGTAATCGTAAGTAATAAAGGCCTAGAGGTGCGGATAACTGCATGACCAATATGCATATGTCGTACACTGGCTCACCATCATGATAAATTGAACCTATCGATGCACGATAGTAATAAGTTAGGGTCAGGTTCCATATATGACCTAAGTGACAGTTAGAATCCATATGTTCTTATCCTTAGGATATAGAATGGACGAATTATTTGGAGATGGAGACTGAACGGTAATTCGACAGGCTATATCTATCTTTCGTGAACGAACCCAAGATATTGAATGATACTTTATTTAAATAAGCTATAGAGGAGATACAAGTAAAACCCTAATCCTAGATTTCCCTCCACCATCAGATCTTTCCTACTTTAATTGTTGCTAAGTTAGTTAACTTTAGTATAATAATTAGTTTAGATTAAATCAATATTTTTTTTTTTAAGGAAGTAGGGCGGGACCTACGGGATTTTATTATAAATAAAAAATAATACAAACTTGAGGGGACAACCATTTACCCTTCGAAGGGGACAAAGGAGCCCGACCTCGAGAAAACAAAACAAAGAGTCACTAAGATCTACTAAAAGAAGATAAGCCAACAAAGATCTGTTGAGAAGCACGGCGAACCTCCTCGGAAGATGAGAAACCATTGAAAAATCTTTATCACATTGCATGTTATGAGCTGCGCAGCAAGTCGATCCGCCACAAAATTTCCTTCCTCGTAAACATGATGAATATTGTTGTTCCCCAAAAGATCCAGACATTGCCGAAGATCATAAATAAACTGCCAAGGACAGCCTTGAGAGCCCTTAATAGCTGAAACTACCACTAAAGAATCCACTTCCACCACTACCCGATCATAGTTTAAGGCACGACACAAAAGAAGACCATCTCGAAGAGCATGAAATTCAGCTCCAGTGTTGGTACCTGAGCCATAATGTCTATAGAAACCATAAATGAAGAACCCGCATGAGTCTCTAATAACACCCCCTCCAGTAGCTATGCCGTTGAGCGAAGACCCATCAGTGTTAAGCTTTACAAACGGAGCCCTTGGAGGGTGCCAACAAATCCAGGAGCCATGACATAAACTTATTTTCTTAATAGGCAAGTTGAACGCTTGCAAACTAAGAAAACCCACTCTCGAAATGCGAGATTTTGGATTGAAAAGCCACAGCATATCCTTTATCCCATTCAAAACTTGCTTAAAAATAACATCACCACCATAGGGACGTAATCAAACACAAAGACAACACCGAGCCTTCCATAAAAACCAGTATAACAAAATACCAATCGAACAGCTCCCTCCTTGATTACGAGTGAAACACCCTCTATCCGTATTTTGAATAGATGTGCAATATTAGAGTAACTATCTACCTTATTGAAATTTCGAGCCAATCGACGCCATAAATCACGAGCCACCACTGAATGAACGAACAGGTGATCTATGGACTCTCGATCTGGAGAACTATGGCAGGACACACAGGAAACTATAGGAACTTGCCGAGAGTGTAAACGTAAATCAACCGGGATAGCACCATGAATGAGTTTCCAGCCAAAAGCACTAATCTTGGTGGGGATCCAAGATTGCCATATCCTTCTAGCCCAAAAAAGAATTGGAAAGTGATTACGAAAAAGGTTCCAGTAAACCTTTGTGTCGAACTGGCCAGATGGAGTCTCACAAAAAACCAGACTATCCTTCTCATTATTCGCCACTGAGCCTCGCCTAATAATGCCGTGATACCGAATAGGGATGCTAGGGAGGAAATCGCCCAAATTAGATAAAGCGCCTCATCAAAATTAATATCAATAGGTTGAGAGCCTCCACTAACACCAACCCAATTGTCGCTCCAAAAGAGACATCACCCCTACCAACAATCCAACGACTATGTGTATAAGGGGCTCTACATGAGCATAACCGCCTCCGACATCATGCGACGTTGAGCCAAAATCCATGAACATTCGATACTTTCTTTGTAGTGAATTGAGCCCATGCCGTGCCCTCAAGAACACTCCAAGCCAATTTAGCATGAAGAGTGTCTCGAATCGCACCAAGGACCGGAAACCCAAACCACCCTCCTCCAATGGCCTACATAAATCAGCCCATGCAACCCAATGAATACGATGATTGTCCCCTTGACCCCATAAAAAGTTAGCCATGGCTGATTCAATCCGACGAAGGACACCCTTTGACACTTTGAGGGCTGCAAGCGCATATACAGGAATACTACTAAGAACCGATTTAATAAGAATTATTTTACCCCCAAACGATAGAAGATGAGATTTGTAGCCATCAATTCTCCTTCTAAACCCTCCTTAGTTTAATAAAATTGCTACCAATAGTCTTACTATCTGTGATCTTCTTGTCTCTGTGGTTCGACCCTTGCTTCCCAAGCTATTCTACAATAGTCTTGTCCACTTGCAAGGAATAAATTTAAAATAAGACATGATCAAGTTTTTGGCGCCGTTGCCGGGGACAAGCTAGTTTGCATAGTTAGTTTGTTGGTAGCGTAGTTTTGAATTCAGTTTTTATAAAAAATTTAAAAAAATACAAAAAGATTTTGATTTTTTTAGTTGTTAATTTTTAATTGTTTTATCTGCTTTATGCACGGTCGTAAATCTCTAAATTCTAAACTGGTAAAATTAAATCAAAATATAAAGAATCAGGAAGACCCTGATAATCTAGGAACTCAGACTGATAATCAAGAACAATTGAATCAAGAGGATCCTTTGGTTGATCCTCCAATGGATAATAATAATAATAATCAAAATCCTGAAAATCCAGTTCATCCGATAAACGTGAATCAAAGAGTGGAAGAACCTACTGAGAGAAACATGGAAGTAATAGTTAATCAAAGAACTATAAATGATTATAGTTGCCCTGTGTTGAATGCAGCAACCTCATGCCTAATCTTACTGGAAGCAGTAAGGAATTTCGAACTTAAAGGTCATTATTTTAACATGATACCTTCATTCCATGGAATGCTATCTGAAGATGCAGTAAGTTCCATGAGAGAATATGAATATATGATGAGAACTTTTTTGTTAGGTGGTTTGACTGAAGATCAAGTAAAAATGAAATATTTTCCAAGTGCATTAAAAGAATTGGCGAAAAGATGGTTTATGAATCTAACACCCAGAAGTGTTTATACTTGGGCTCAATTATATGAATTGTTTATGGGTAAATTTTATAAACATGCATCTCTTACAGAATACCGAAAACAAATCATGTCTTTTCAAAATAAACCAGGAGAAACATTCCATGAAGCATGGGATAGATTTAAGAATTTACTTATTATGTGTCCTCATCATAATCTATCTCAAGATGTGTTAGTACTTCAATTCTTTCATGCTCTTTCAACAGCTTTACAAACTATGGTTGATAGTGCAACCGGTGGTACTATTAATAGAATGACACCAGTTGCACTAGAAGAATTACTTGAGATGCTAAGTGCAAATTCTCAATAGAAAAGTGCAAGAGGTAAAAATAAAAGTTTATTTCAAGTTCAACAAAAACTAGATATGCAAGCTCAATATGAAAACTGGCCAATTCAAGAAGCATGTGCTATGTGTGGATTAACTTCTCATGTTACTAATTTTTGTTCGTTTAGTGCTATGTATTCTGAACAGGTTAATGCCATGAACATGTACCCTCAAAGACAAAGGAATGATCCTTACTCAAACACATATAATCCTGGTTGGAGGAATCATCCTAATTTTTCATGGGGAGGAAATAAACCACTACAACCTCAACAATTCCCAAATCAAGGACAATTGCGAATTGAAGAAGTTTCAAACTCGGATGGAGCAAGCAAAGGCCAAGTTGCTCTTAACAAATATTTGCTAGAAGAAATAGAAAATTTAAGGGATAAACTTGCAAAAGTTGTAAACAAGAAAATAGAAGAAGGAAAGTTCCCTAGTCAGACAGAACAAACGAAATCTATCACTACTTTGCGAAGTGGGAGAGTCATTGGAGAAGAGGTAAGTGATCCTATTCAATCATCTGATTTGCCTGATAAAGTAGATAATTCTGAAAAAGAAGTTGAAAATGATGAAAGTAAAGATAATCAAGTAAAAGATAAGGAAGTAGAAAAAGAAGTGTCAAAAGATAATCAAGAAGAAGTAATTCAAGAAAAAGAACAAGAGGAAGAGGAACCTTATATGGCACCACCACCATATGTTCCTCCAATTCCATTCCCTAGAAGACTTATGAAAAATAGAATTGATAAACAATTTTCGAAAATTTATAATATGTTATCCAAAGTGAATATTAACCTTCCTTTGCTTAATGTTATTAAAAATATTCCAGCCTATGCTAAGTTTTTCAAAGATCTTCATTCTAAGAAACACAATTTCGAAAATAATGAAAAAATTATTGTTTCTGAAAATGTAAGTGTTGTTTTACAACCCGAACTTCATCCTAAATTGAAAGATCCTGGTAGTTTCAATATCCAAGTCTCATTGGGTAGTTCTAAAAAGATGAAGGCTATGTTAGATTTAGGAGTAAGTATTAATTTGATGCCTTTTGCAGTCTATAAACAATTGGGGTTGGGAGAACTGAAACCCACTAATATGTCTTTACAATTAGCTGATCGATCGGTTAAGCACCTACTAGGTATAGTAGAAGACATTCTAGTTCAGGTAGACAAATTAATCATTCCGGTTGATTTTGTGGTTCTAAAGATGGAAAGGAAAATATGCACAAACAATGAAGTCCCTATCTTGTAGGTTGACCTTTTATGGCTACTGCCAACACAATGATCAATGTTAAGAATGGTAAACTCACAATGTCAGTCATGGGTGAAACTGTAGAAATTTCAGTTTTTGATGCAATGAATAGACCGAGTGACATGAATGCATGTTTCTCAATTGATGAAATTGAAAAATTGACAGCCCAAACCTTTGAAGAAAATTGTGAGGATGATGATTATGAGAAAGATGTGTATGTAAGCCATGATGATAGAACTTTCTCCCATATAAAATTCGACATTGAAGAGTTAGAAAGAAAACTTTGAGAGACTGATGAGAGAAAAGATAGAGAAAGACTAGAAGCACTTAAGAATAAAAATAAGAACAAAATGGAAGAGTCCGAATCAAAAAAGAGTTCTGATAAAATAGAAATAGAGGAAGATGAAAATAATAAAGAAGAAGATGTGGAAATTCCAAAATCTATTTTTGATGATATAGAAATAGATGAAGAAAAAGAAGAAAACATTAAGGAGGAAGATAAGGAGGAAACAGTTAAACCTGAAATTCCTGAATTTATTCTGTCTGTCAAATCTCCTCCTGAAGTAGAATTAAAGCCATTACCACCCCTACTTAAAATATGCATTTCTAGGGGAAGGTAAAAATTTACCTGTTATAATTGTTGCAGATTTAACGGAAGAACAAGAAGCAAGCCTATTAAAAGTTTTATGGACACATAGAGAAGCGATAGGTTGGTCCTTAGCAGATTTAAAAGGGATTAGTCCATCTATGTGTATGCATAAAATCCATTTAAAAGAAGGTAGTAAACCTTCTAGAGAAAGACAAAGAAGACTTAACCCTCACATGGAAGAAGCGGTGAGAAAAGAAGTACTTAAGCTTCTTGATGTGGGTATAATTTACCCAATATTAGATAGTAAATGAGTTAGTCCAGTCCAAGTAGTTCATAAGAAATCAGGAATTACAGTTGTTAAAAATGATAAAGATGAATTAGCTCCCACACGAACTATCACGGGTTATAGAATGTGCATAGATTTGAGGAAATTAAATGCTGCAACTAGGAAAGACCATTTCCCCTTGCCATTTATTGATCAAATCCTTGAAAGACTAGCTGGTCATGAATTTTCTTGTTTTCTTGACGGTTTCTCTGGCTACAACCAAATCCCAGTAGCACCCGAAGACCAAGAGAAAACCACTTTTACATGTCCCTTTGGTACCTTTGCATTTAGAAGAATGCCCTTTGGACTTTGTAATGCCCCAACTAATTTTCAAAGATGCATAATTTCTATATTTTCAGATGTAGTGGAAAGATGTATTGAAGTATTCATGGATGATTTTTCAGTATTTGGGAATTCTTTTGACCATTGCCTAGAAAATCTTACATCAGTTTTGAAAAGATGCTGCGATTGACCCTAAGTTGGGAGAAAAGCCATTTCATGGTTAAACATGGAATTGTTTTAGGTCATGTTGTGTCTAACAAAGGAATTGAAGTCGATAAGGCAAAAATTAAAGTTATATCACAACTACCTCCTCCAACTTCTGTCAAAGGTGTTAGAAGTTTTCTAGGACATGCAGGTTTTTACAAAAGATTTATAAAAGATTTTTTGAAAATTTGTAAATCTTTATGTAATATGTTGGCAAAAGATACCGAATTCATTTTTGATCAAGAATGCTTGAATACATTTAATTTATTAAAAGAACGATTGGCATCAGCCCCAATTTTAATCGGCCCCGATTGGTCTCTCCCTTTTCGAGATCATGTGCGATGCTTCGGATTTCGTAATTGGAGTTGTTTTAGGTCAAAGAGTAGATAAGAAACCGCACGTGATTCATTTTGCTAGTAGGACATTAAATGATGCACAACTAAATTACACAACTACAGAAAAAGAGTTTTTAGCGCTTCTGATGCGAGTTTTTGGGAAGAACCTCATTTGTATATAAATGTGCATGACCTCATTATGTAGGAGATGACCTCAGAATAATTAGGAGATGTGTTCTAGAATAAGACCAACAAAGTATTATGGCATTTTGTCATGAATACTCTTGTGGTGGTCATTTTAGTGGTAATAAAACTGCTAGAAAATTTTTGCAATCTGGATTATATTGGCCTACTGTTTTTAGAGACTGTGACATATTTTACAAAACTTGTGATAAATGTCAAAGAACAAGTGGAATTGGTAAAAGGAATGAAATGCCCTTGCATATGAATATAGTTGTTGAAATTTTTGATCTTTGGGGTATTGATTTTATGGGTCCTTTCCCAGTTTCTAATGGTTGTGAATATATTTTAGTCACTGTTGATTATGTGTCTAAATGGATAGAAGCTATTGGTACTAAAAATAATGATGGAAAAACTGTTGTCAAGTTTGTGGAGGATATTTTTGCTCGGTTTGGAGTACCGAGGGCTATAATTAGTGATCAAGGAACACACTTTACTAATAGATTGCTAAATTAAGTCCTTAGGAAATATGGTGTAACTCACAGGTTAGCTACACCATATCATCCTCAGACTTCTAGTCAAGTAGAAGTTAGCAATAGATAAATAAAAGCAGTTTTGGAAAAGACTGTAAGACCAAATCGTAAAGATTGGGAGCCTAAACTTAATGATGCTCTTTGGGCATATCAAACTGCATATAAAACCCCAATAGGAATGAGTCCTTATCGGATGGTGTATGGCAAGGCTTGTCATCTGCCAGTTGAGATTAAGCACAAGGCCTATTGGGCCGTCAAAGCTCTTAACTTTGATTTAACTTTGGCTGGTGAAGAAAGACTTTTCCAGTTAAACGAATTAGAAGAGCATAGGTTAAATTCGTATGAGAATGCAAAAACTTATAAAGAAAAGACAAAGAAATACCACGATATGGGATAAGCTAACAAAATGTTTTGTCCAGGATTAAAAGTACTTCTTTTTAATTCTAGGCTCAGATTATTTCCCGAAAAATTGAGATCAAAATGGTCTGGTCCTTTCATTATAGTTCAAATTTATCCTCATGGCGTGATTGATATTAAGAACCCAAAGACCAATGAAATATTAAAAGTTAATGGTCAATGACTTAAACCATATCTTGAACCCATGTCAGTAGAGAGGACAATAGAACTCATCCGTCTCTCTGACAATGAACCCCGAAGAGATTAGGTTTGCAGTTGGGTCGAGCCAAAGACGTTAAACAAGTGCGCTAGGTGGGAGGCAACCCACTTTGATGAATTTTAATTGCTTTTGTCGTGTAATATAAATATGCTTTTCTCCGTCTTATTTATTTATGGACATTTAATTGAAATTTGAATATACCATGTAAGACCCCGATTCCCGGTTAGCTTGAATTGCGTGCAATGCTCGCATTTCTTCCTTGGATGATCGCTTGTTTGGTTCGTGAGAGAGTATAGATGTGTATGAGAGATCACATTAAGATCAAAATACTATTAAGAGATGCCATTTATTTGTTGACTTGCTAAAGTCACAAGTCGTAAGTCAACGATAGTCGAAATGCGACGCGATTGAGAGTTTACTCGGGTTTTGTGTTCCTGACTTCGATTTGGTCCTAGATCTTTACATGATGGTTTATTAACATGTTTATATGTGTTAGAATTCTATTTTAATGTATTCGTTAAGTCTCGTGAAGTTTAGACGCTCCGAGGATAGCAATTCTCTTTATCGCGCAGTTTGAGATTGAGCCGAGTGATCGTCTCGTCTTTCGGGAGCTCATTTCTCCTATTTGTTGTTAATCATCTAAGGGGCATTCAGGCCTATTTAATATTATTTTGAAGTTTTTATAACCTTGTGTTGTTGCCCATCGGTTTGTGGTTTCATTCGACGTTTCGTTAGCAAGTTGTTGCGCCTTCCGCCGGTTTCGCATCGGGTTGTTTCGGGTGTTGTTTATGGGAGTTTAGACCCACTTTAAAAGTGATTTGAGACTTTTATGGTTTAGCCAAGTGTTTGAGGACTTTAAGGGTGCAATTATAGGTCGTTTAGAAGCTTTAAGGGTTGCAGTTGCATGCGGGAAGGACCGGACGCGAACGAGGATTGCAGAAATTCACCAAAGGTTGAAAGAAGGAGGATGCGGTCGCTTCCCTTGGACCCATGCGACCGCATGGGTGTCGAATCTAGCAACTCCCTGTTTTAGTTTTTGATGTTTAATTCCTATTCTACCCTCACCAAACCTCTTCTAAACCCTCCCTAACACCCATACTAAGTCCTAATGATGTCCTAAAATGTTTGGGGAGTTAATTAAGGTTTGATTAAGGATTGATTACACCTAAACATCACTAATTGTACCTTGGAAGTTCCTATTGTGCCCTTATTTGTTTGGGAAGTATATAAAGCCCAATCCCTTTGTAAATTCAGCCAAACCCTCTCATTTCTTCCTCTCCTTCTTGAACGTATGATAGAGAGAGTTGGGGAGTCCATGGAAGTTCAAACCCTAGCTTCTTGCTCCTCAAATCCAAGGAGATCCAACCATCGGATGACCTCCAAACTTTGGATTCGTGAAGCCCTCGTCAAATGGAACAACTTCATCGATTGGATCGTGATTCTTTTGAGTTTTCATCTAAGTCAAGTAAGCTACTAGATTCCTTCTCCTCTCGATTTTGTGCTCATTGACCCTAAGGAAAACAAATAGGATTGCTATTTGAGGTCAATGAGTACACAAGCATGTTGTGTGTGGTTTTATTTTGATTTTTGAACTTTTGTTGGGTGAACTTGTTAGAAGCATAAATAGGATGCTTTCTATGTTTCATGAAGTATGTTGTTAAGCTTCATTTGTGATTTTTGGACTTGAGATTGATGAGTATGTAATCCCCTAGAAACCTAGGGTTTGATATGAGGATTATGTAGTAAATGGGTTCTTGATATTATGATTGATTTTGGGGGATTTTATGGAATAATATGAGTTGTTGGAATCACATATGTATATGTTTAAAGTTTGGGAAGCGCACTTGATGAATCTCTATTTTGATTGTAAGCATGAAAGATGAAATTTTACAATAGATTACATGTTTAAATGTTTCGTTTGACTTTTAAGAATAAGTGTTGACTATCATACATAGGAGAGTATGATGCCATCTAATTCATGAATTTTTGTTGTGAGCATGAATACATGAAGAATGAATTTCTACAATGGGTTACATGTTGGAATGCTTCGTTTGACTTTTGAGAATAAAGTTGACTTACATGTATATAAGAGTATGTTGATATCTAATTCATGAATTTTTGGTTGTGAGCATGTATAATGAATTATCATTATGGATCACATGAATAAATTGTAATGTTTGACTTTGTTGGGTTGAGTTGACTATTATGCATATAAGAGTATGTTGGTCAACTATAATTCATGAATTGAAGGTTATGAATATGTTAGATGAATTTACATGTTGGTTATGAACATGCTAGATGAATTTACATCTTGCTTAGATAAATGGTTGTTTTGAATGAAAGCATACTTGATTTAATGTTAACTTGAGACACATGCTTGAAATGTGATGGTTGACTTTAAATGTTAAGTGTTGACCTATGAACTATGTTTTGGGGGTTTGTTGGGAAAGTATGGATTGTTGGGTTGCACAATGTTGCTAACCTTGAGAACTTAGCCATGAACATTAGCTAATGAATAATAGGAGGGCTATGTTAAGTTTGTATTTTTATTTTTAATTAATAAAATCTCGCAGGGTGCCGCCCCTGCTTCTCTAAAAATAAATAAATAATAATAATAATAATAATAGGAGGGCTATGATGCAAGTAGCTTCTATACCTTCAAATTTGAAAAAGAAAAGTAGAAATGACTCAACGGAGTCGATTGTGGATTTATATAAACATAGAGAACTACATATTGAAATCCTACGGAATTTGGGGTAGTTTTGATGGAGGTCAAGCCTCCGAGCATTTTCAAGTGTATGAAGAACACTTGGGGTACTAGAGACTTGTATTATCGCTCTAAGATGTTTATGTGTTAGTTAGCATAGAAATGCATAACTATGTGATTTATAAGTAAATATCTACTTGAATGGATTAGTACGGTGTGTTGTACTTTTCCCTTTATTTGAGCATGTGAGTATATATTACATGTGCTTGAGTTTGAGTCCAGCTGGAGATTTTTGGTTTGAGTCTTTGGCGGGACGATGCATTGTCTTCACGAATTGTGGGATTCGTGATCGCAATGGATCGCCGCGCCGGGTTTGCACACACCCCTCCACCGATGGCCACGGTGGGGAAGTAGTTGATCTTAGTTAGAGTAATACACATGACTTTGATAGCTATGGAACCCGAACGGGGACTGTTTCGGGGACGTCGATGCCACGAAAGGGTTATCGAGGACACGTTTGTTTCTGCAGGAGTACACGCTGGAAACGGAAAGGAAAATCATCTTCTCTCTCTTATGTGGTTTATTTTATGAGCACGTATGAATGGTTGTGCTACATGGTTAATGGTATGATTTACATGAGATGATGATTTCTTGATAAAATGTTATAGTAAAAATATAACATGCTAATGAAATGATGATTTTTATAATTTATGTTATACTAAAAATATAACATGCTATTTATGTAATATGGAAACAATAGTCCCCCATTCATGAATAAATATTATATGAAACAATAGTTATGATAAAGGAAGAATTATGAAACTCATGGTGTAATTGGTTTATGTGGGTTGGTGATAAGTTGAAATGTATAAATAACATGCTACATGTTATTGGAGTTTATATGCATATTCTATATGATATGGATGACTTTATGATAAATTAAGTAGAACTACGTTCTATGTGTTTATGGATGAGATTGGGTTTATGATGAGAATTATATCATGAGATGTTATCATAAGTATGACATGAGATGTATATGTTTTATTTTGCGCATATTACCATGCCATGACATTACATCTTTAGTAGCTTACTAAGTCATTATGACTTACTCGTTTGCTTTGTTTTCCTTAGATTCGAGCCGAGCTAGTAATGCGATGGAATCCGCCAAGTCTACGATAGATGTGAGATTTAATTGTGAAGGTTGCTATTAATTTTTTTTGTAGCCTTAGTTTATTGGAAAGGACGTTTGGGAAGTGAAGTTATATAAACTTCACTTTGGGTAGTAAGATTGTGTTATTGATTTGGTTCTTGTATTTGTAAATTATTAATAATTGGTTTTTGTGAGCCGACAAATGTTAGTCGAGCCATGTTTGTTTAAATACATATTTATTCTGTAACAGCCCGACCCGGACTCCAATGCGAGAATCCCAAGGTCGTGCCGTCAAGACAAGCTAAGAGACAGACACGCACCTGCTAAGCATAATGGTGCGAGTCAAAAGATGAGCCATCAAGCTCGAACAGGAAGGTAAAGCCATAACGGCAATACGGAACAACTAAAAACTAAAATCTGCGGAAGCAAATCATAAGTGGAACCCAAGCCTTTAATCCTAACAAAGGAACGCAAGGCTGAGAGACAACTATCTCTCGACAAATCTACGACTCGCGTGACGCAACATTGCGCACGGGCAACAAACCATCGGCAACCTAAGGCCGGCGAATCAACAAAATACCAACCTGATAAACAACAACTCGACGGCTATAACATGCCGGAGGGACAAGTCAACTAAAAGATTAAGAGATTAAACACTAACAACTAAACAAATGTCTCTCGACTAAGGTTTTCGGAGATAGAATAACAATAACACAATACTAGAACAAGCGAGCTAAAACCTTGCTCGGAAAGACAACAGAATAACTTCTAAATAATTACAACAGCTCGACCAAACAAGTCGGCTCCCAAAATAATACGAAATAAAATACTAACATACTACCCAAGTAAAGTCTACATAACTTTACATTCGCGTCTGACAAAATAATAAATACAACAATAATGATAACTCCAAGCTATTGCTCGGGAGACCACCTGCTATCAAACATGCACCCGTAGCTGCAACGCGTACTAACGAGCTCACTGCACGAACTAAGGAAAACAAACACACGGAGTGAGTCATAATGACCCAGTAAGTTACTAAATGCAAATGTATGGCATGGCATGGCGTGGCATGGCATAATGCACAAGCATGCATAAAATCATGGCATCTTAATAGCATACCAATAATAAACTTGTATTAAGTCACCAAGTAACATAAACTTCATAAACCACTTAGCACATTATCTTTCATATAAGTGCTTATAGTAAACTCTTGAAACCAGAATCTGGGCCTAGCCCTCAATTTTCAAACCACGGGTCCAACCCTCAAATGATCATAATCTGGGTTTTAAACCTCAAATGATCACAACTCATCAGTTTTCTTAATGAGTACCTCGTTACATTCATCCAACCCTGGGATGAGAAATGGGAGCTCAATATCAGGCTAGGTGGCGCTAATATGAGACCACATCCCACTATTGGCCATATAGTGAGGAGAAAGGGTACCAATGCGGCGATTCACAGCGAATGTTTCCAAAGGCTATGAATCGTCCCATTGCCGACAAAACGACCAAGACGCCAGCTGGACTCAAATCAAGATGCTCAAGTAGATATTTACTTGGATAAACCAATAAGGACCAAGTCCATCACAAAAGGACTCATCAAATCAAGTAGGTCATAATGCTCTACAAAACCCAATAAACAATGCACATAAATGTACACCCTTAACATGTTCAACTAACTTGTAAGTTTAGTTCAAGAACCACATATTGAGGTATTCGCAATCCTCAAGTCATCACCAATTCAAGAATAGCTTATAGCTCAATAAATCACAAAGTGAGGTCTACTATAGTCCTCTACTCAAGATTAAATCAAGACTACTATTTAGTCTAAGAACAACAACAATCAAGACTTAGCATTTAGTCTATACATAAAAGCATACCGGACTCAACAATAGTCCCAACTGTCGTATATAACCGACTTCCTCAATGCTATACTCAAGAACATCAAGACTACCCCGTAGTCACTCCCTCGCAAGTGCATTCATGTGCACGCGACCAAATCCCCTAAAGGAAAACTCGTTCAAATGATCATTTCTTAAAGGCATACGAGATCATAGGTTGATCTCTAATACTCCGTGCTCCAACGAGCACGCTCTAAACATACTCCCAATAGGTCTCTATAACATGAGTGTCTCGATTGGACACCGAATAAGATACTCGGGTACGCACAAACATAACTAAGCAAGACCCGATCATCGTAGGGTTTCAACCCAAAGCTCATTATTATATTATTGACCTTACAACGACTCCGTTGAGTCTTAATTCTACATTTCATTCTTTATGTGTTTCATAAACCCACAATTAAACATTTCATTCATATATACTACAAATTCTCAAAATTCATTCGGGCTTGATTCCCAAGCCTAACAACCCAAGAACTCATTATAATCATAGTCAACCGAAACCCAAATGTCGTAGGATTCCAACCCGAGTTCGTTAACACACTATTGAACTTATTTCGACTCCATTGAGTCTAAATACTAAGTTTCATTATTTACACCCTTCATCAATCTCAACATTAACACCCACTTTAATTAACAATAATTCCTCCAATAATTCGGGGTTGATTTCAAGCCCTAAAATTCATATCAAAATCCAACATAAATCATAACCCATTTCACAATCACTTAATTTCAATTAAATGATCATACTCATGATGTTTAGTGAGTTCACATATCCAAAGCCCCAAACTTAGGCATACTTTCATAATAAACCCAAATGAAATGTAAACATGATTTCTAGCATGCTCACAATCCTAGAAATACAAGATGAAGAGTAACAATATACTTCAACAATCATGGAAGTCATCCTACATATGCTCTTAACAAGTTCACATGCTCAAATCACAAGTTAAAATCACACAAAGCAAGTATGTGTACTCATTGACCTCAAATAGCATAGAGTTTGTTTTCCTTAGGATCAATGAGTACAAAATCAAAGAGAGAAGAAGTAACTTACTTGTATTCTACACCCAAGAAAGCAAAGGAGAAATCTATTCGGTAGGAAATGCTCTACTCTTCAAGCTCTACACTTCTTATGGAGGTGGCTTGAGCAAATGGGTGATGGATCATGGAGAACCAAGAAGATAGCTTCAAGAAGCCATGGGAGAAGCTTGGAGAAGAGAAATCCCGTTTTTGGAGAGTGAGGGAGAGGAATGAAGGTCAAAATCTGCAGATGTGGCTTATATTGGTCTAAAAATTGAGTGGGACAAGTGTCAACATATTGTGGTTGATAAAATATCTTATTTTTGTGGGTTAAATGATCATTAGAGCTCTCTTAATCCACCCTTAAAACTAGTTAGAGATGTTAGGACATAAGTAAGGAGGGTTAGGGAGGTTTATGGTCAATTAGGATGGGGGTTAAGGGTCTAATTGGTCACAACTCGGATTGCAAGAGGAAAATTCCGTAGGTGGTTCCAGGACTTGAGGCGGGCGCCTCACACATGTCCAGGCGGGCGCCTGGACTTCTGGGAGCTTATGTTCATTTTACAATGCTCTCAGCATTGTCCCGCGAGCTGGTGATCAAAATTCGATGCGAGCGCATGGTCCAGCCCTTGAACTTGGTCTAAACATGTCCTAAATGGTCCCAAACTCATGGGAAACCATTCTAAGGTCTAACCCAACTCAAAACAAGTCGGAAACACACCCGAACAACTCCCGAAACAACTCGGAGCGAAACCGGGAAGAGGTGCAACAACGTGCAACCGGAACGACGAATGGACTAGCAATTGAACGAGCAATGAAAGGGGAATTTTAAGGCAAGTCTAAGGGCTAATAAAGAAGCTTAAATACTTCTAGGAAGTTGAACAACAACTAGGGAAATAAGAGTCCCAAAGGAGAGACGATTACGCGACTCGATTCCCGAACTACGCGATAGAGACGAGCACTATCTCCAAAAGCTTCCAAATCATCGATAGACTTAAGGAACACCTCCAACTTGAAGTCTAATACATCTAAACATGTTAATCAATCATCATATAAAGGTCTAGGACCAAACCGAGGTCACGAATGCAAAACGCAAGCAAACCCTCAATCGCGTCGCATTCCGACTATCGTCGAGTCACGACTTGTGACTTTAGCAAGTCAACAACTATATGGAGTCTCTTAATATTGCTTTGGTCTTAATGTGGTCTCTCATACACATCTAAACCCTCTCGCAAACCAAACATACAGTCGACAAAGGAAGAAGTGCAAGTATGGCACGCAAACCGAGCTAACGAAGGAGCGGGGTGTTACATATTCTATCTCAAGTTATTTATATTGTTGGTTATGTTGTACTCCAACATGTTTAGCCGTTGAGTGTGTAGACTAGAGTCTTAGACTTAGCGTAATGTTGAGTTCCGGCTGTAACGTCGCCGATGACTTGGTTTATTTGTGCTATAATTGTATTGCATGACAGGGAGTTTTGCTCTACGTGCCCAATGTTGCAGCACGTGCGTTGAATTTTTGGACTGAGAGATTCATGATCTCTTTGGTTGTATTTAGTTTGAGCTTGTTAGCTCGGGCGCCACTGTGATATTTTGTTTAGCTTCCGCAAGTGTTTTAAGTTGTTGGCGTATTGCCATTATGACCTTACCCATTATTTGTTATTTGCTTGTTATTTTGTGTGTTCTAACGGCACAACCTTTGGGTCTCGTATTGGGATCCGGGTCGGGTCATCACATACCATAATTCAAGTTTGGGGGAGAAAAGCATCGTAGTTTTGTATTTATATGTTTCTAATATTTTAGTTTAGAGTTTGTGTAGAATTTTCAGAGTGCAGGAAAGAAATGGACCTAACGGAACGTAACCGAACATAATGGAAGGACTAAACTGCAAAATTGCCACAAGTCTGAAAGCAGAAAACGGTTCAAATTCTCTGGTGACCTTGCCGACGCAAGGCCTAAACACCTTGCGGCCACAAGGTCCTATTAAATGCAATAAGTGTGACCGTCACCTCCATCCGAATCCGTGCAAGCCGTTTGACTGGGTACCTTGCGGACGCAAGGCCTAAAGACCTTGCGGCCGCAAGGCCCCCTTTATAAGCAATGTTCGGACAGCAGCAGCAGTTCACTCCGAAATCTTCCCTCTCTCAACTTCAGCAGATCATCTCTCTCTTCCTCTTACAAATCCGGCAAGGCTCGTCTAAAATCCGGCCAAGGCTTCAAGACTCAAGTCTCCCTTCCTTCAAGCTTCATCACTTCCTCCACCCTCATCTCCCTTCACCAAGCTTTGAAGACGGTGGACACCATTAATTCTGGCGACGAAGCTTCAAAAATCCGGCCAACCTCCTTCGACGACTAAAGCTCGTAATCCAAGTATTTTCTAACCCTCTCACCTAAATTTTTGACGTGTCAAAATGTTTGCATGTTAGGGTGTTAGATTTGTTTTGATTAAAATTTTATTTTTGCATGCTTTATTTATTTTAATTAGGTTGTGATAATTTAAAATTTTTAGAGAGTAGATATTTTTTGTGCTTTAAATTAAAATGGCCCCTAAGCGTAGAAACACCGGCCGTCCACATCCCGCTCCCAAGAGGAGGAGCAAGATTACGATGCCCACCATTTTATTTCCTTTGAGGCTTCGGAGAGCTATACTAGAAAGCTCTCCAAGAGCATAATCCCTGAGAGGGGATTCCAAGCTCAAGACTTTGCCCTCCCAGACCATTTTTACTGCCGTAGATGGGCTAGTCTTATTACTGCTCCAGGCGTGGCCATCATGGCCTTAGTCCGTGAATTTTACACCAATGGCCAAATTGGCATAGATGGTAGTGTTTTAGAGACTATTAGTGTTAGGGATAGAGACGTTAGTTTCACGTCCCAAAATATTAACCGTTATTTCGGCACCGCCAACTTTGCGAGTGGTGCCGACTAGTACAGCTGCCACCTTTCTGACCCCGTTTCTCTCGAGGCGGTAAATGCGATGATCGCAACGCCTGGTGTGGTTTGGACCTACAACCAAACCCCACCATTCCGTGCCCGCACCATGGAGCAAACCCATCTCACGAACACGGCCAAGGCCGTGTTCAAATTCATATGTGCACGACTCATGGCTTCTAGTCACCAACACACGGTGACTTGGAATAAGGCTGTTTTGATCTACACTACACCATCCTTACGAGTGGGTCTGTCGATGTTGGCCGCCTGATCAACGGTCAAATACAGACCCTTATTAGAGGTACTACAAACGCGGGATTCGCGTTCCCGAGTTTGATTACCAGACTGTGTAGTGAGGCTGGAGTCGTGTGGGCTCCAGATGCGGAGAGAATTCGAAAGGTGCCCGACATTACTAGGGCTTTGCTGTTTGAGCATGCTCGCCAGCCGCGAGAAAGAGGCCTTCGTGAGGAGGTGCCTGAGGAGGAGGATCCGTTAAAGGCGATCTCCAACAGACAGGAGGAGCTTATGCTCCAAAATGAGATAGTGAGTCAGCAGTTGGCACAAGTACATGCCTACCATGCCTACTTTTCTGGTTGGATTAACCAGGTGGGGCAGAATGTCTCCACATATTTTGGGATGCCATCTGGCACGATCCCCGAGTTTCGTCCTCCTTCGTTATTTCCTCCCGACTCACCATGAGTCGGAGCCCAAGTTTCATCCTCTTTCGTTAGGTGAGCCTGCTATGTCCTTTTGATATTTCTCCTCCATCAATCATCTCATAGAATGTTCCTCAATTTTGAGGACAAAATAGAAATTAAGTTTGGGGGGGGGGGGGAATTCTAAGCCCAAAGTCCTTGCAGGTCCCAGCCTAAGGAAGAGTGGAGTTGGGCTATGTTTTTAGGGTGGGGAAAATTTTCTTTTCCCTCTATCGTGTCTTCTCCTCACCCAAATTTCTTGCTTTTTAATTTTTCTTATTTTCGGAGATGTTACCGTGACCAGAAGACTATAATATTTGGTTCTTGCGGGTACCCGTTATGGGGACTCATCATCAATTGTGTCATCATCATCTCCAATTTTTTTTATAAAAAATGAAAAAAAAAAAAAATATATATATATTTTAATTCAAAATTTTAATCCTCGAAGTCTTTGTGTGGTCATACTAGTCGATGAGGAGTTAATGCAATGAACCACGTAACTTTTCCATAGATCATTCTGGAATTTACTTGATTCTGCGAAATTCTTGATTTTCTCCAAATCTTTGTGCACTTTCACCAGTCGTAATTATGGATTGATTAGAACATTTTTTATGAAAGTTTATAGCACACATTTCATGTTAACAACAAAATATGCACAAGAATATGATGATTAGTCGTCCTAACATGATTGTTGCATTAAACTGTAACTTAGGTTCAATTGCATGATAAGTTAGATCCCTTGGATTTTTCTTACTAATATGTCTCAAACACACTTTCGAACCATGTCTGCATGTTAGTCTCAATTGTCCCTACCATCTGTTTTAGCGAATGCTTATGTGAAATCCAGTGATGCTAAATCTTCGATTCCACAACTTCCATAAATTGATATGATATTTTATGTGTTTTACTGTTTTATCAATTGCATGAGTATTTGGCATTAAGATATGATTTAGGCCATCTTTGGATCGTTTGAGCCTAAATATTTCCCGACCTTTACTAAAAATATCCCTAGTGTCCCCTTTGAGCCTAATTAAAAAGAATGGAGTGTGCTGAGCACACATTGAACCCCCATTCGACTTCGTTTCTATTACCCACATTAACTTAACCCTAAAAGCCTAAACACTTTTAGCCTACCCTTTGAGAGAGTAGGATGTGGGTGGGAAATTAATTTTATGAGACCAATTTTCAGTTTAGAAAGTTTTCCGAAAAACTTCTTTCTCCCCGTTGATCGAAAAAAAAAAAGAAAAAAAATTATAGATCAACAAAAAAAGAAACGGAAGAAGAAGAGTACAAGAAGATTCAAATGGAAGCACAACTTCCAATTAGAAAAATATGTTAGAAAATTTTTTTTGCTAAAAAGGATGATGAGATATTTTTAGCTTGATATATTGTACAAAACAAGTTTGGGGGGGGGGGGAAATGAAAAAGGAAAAGAAAAGAAAATACCCCCCACTTGTGGTCTTTGCAGGTCCTAGCCTAATTGGAAAAACTTTCTTTTGCTTGGAAGTATTAGGGGTAAAGGGTAGTCTTGCTCTCTTACTTTGTATTCTCTTCCCTTTCCATCATATCCCCCTACACCATGGCCTTACATTACAGGCTATTAAAGACCTATTGATCTTCTTTTCAATGCTTGTGTTTGTCGATTTGATTGTAAGGCATGTAATTTATCTACACTTCATATTCATATTATCCGCAAGCTCACTGTGTTAGCATAATCTTAGCTATTGCAAGTAATTGGGTCAGGAGAGCATTGTATGTCATACATAGAAGTGCATGAGATGGATGTATAAGTTTTTTAAATCCTTGGTGACCTCTCTTTCTGTAATAGCCCGGGTTTGGATGGTAGATCTCATACTCTGTGTTGCATTGGTTTTATTTGAACTATAATTTTCAAATGAATGTGGTGCTTAGCTTAATAAAACTGTTTTAGTTAAGATATCCTCTATGACTGGTGATCACACACACACGGAGAAATTAAGACCGGTAGTAGACTTTCTATCAGTTCTTCACTCTTATAGTTTTCCGCTGCCTTAACTCTTCTTGTAAAATTGCTTTAAAAGGAAAGAAGAATTTTTAAAAGAAGTGTTTCAAAAAATTTTAAACAAAACATTTCTAGGCTATTCAACCCCCCCCCTTCTAGCCTAGTTTGAGCCTATTTTGGGACCAACAATGGGTATCAGAGTCTGATTCTATGAAAATTCATTTTTCCAAGACTAACCTCTTGAGAATAGATCCTATGGCTCACTATATGCTGCCTACCTCGAATACAAGCCACATCCCGATATTGGACGAAGGTCACTTCGAAGTACGGAAAGACAAAGTCATGAGATACATGAATTCTATTGGCAATCGTTTATGGCATTGTGTTCAAACAGTCCTCATATTCCAATGAAGCCAAATCTTCTTGTCGAAGTAGTAGGTGGACCTCCCGAGATACCCAAATCAATGGATGAATGGTCTGATGAAGAAAGGAAGCTTGTTGACCTAGACAGTAAGGCTATTCACATAATATCCAGCTCAGTGGACACAAGCACCTACCAACAGATAATCAGGTGCAAAACAGCTAAAGAAATGTGGGAAGCTTTAGTAGAATATCTAGAAGGAGATTTGCCCACCAGAGACAACAGAAAATACAACTATGAGATAGTTTGCTTCAACTTCAGGAAGCCTGGTCACTTTGCTTCTAAGTGTCCTAAGCCTAAATATGAAGCTTATAAAAGGCGACCTTCTAAATCATTTTCAAAACATAGAGGTCTGCTGGCTGAGGACTTAGAAGAAAACCAAGTGTCCACCTGGTTTGAAATTGATTCTGATGAGGATGATAGTGATGACTCATTTAAGCAGGCACATATCTGCCTTGTTGCTCTAGAGTCACCTCCCACCTATGACTCAGATAGTGAAATCAAGTATTCTCCTTTTCAAGCTAACGTAGAACAAGTTACTGAAGAGCCTTCTAAAGAAGAAATACTCAAGGATGCTTAGGATATGCTTGAGGAATTCAATGAATTTAGAAAGGTTTACGTTAAGTTAGCTAAAAGCCATGAGAAGCTGGGAACTGAGAAATCCTTGCTGGAAACCGAGTTAAAAACTCTCAATGGAGTTCAGTAGGAAAGTATCAAGTTAAAAGAAGAGAACAAGTTTCTCAATGAGAAGGTTGCGTGTCTTATTGGTCATGCCAAAGAGCTATCTGCTGAGAAAGATGAGTTACAAAAAACCATCGACTCATGGAATAACTCTAAGGTTGTTTTTGACCAACTCCTAGGAGACCAGAAGCCCACTGTATACAAAACTGGGCTAGGTTTCTCTGAGAACACAGCTGACACAATACCTGAATATAAAACAGAAGATTTGTTTGTACGAACTGGGGATGATCCTCCATATCATCAGCAGTTTGTCAACAAGGGTAGACAAGGAGTTGGTTATGCTGCTATTTATTATAAATATCTTAAGACTCAAACAAATAAGACCAACAATAGGTCTAAAGCAAAAGAATCAGCTGCTGGCGAAAAGTCTACTAAGGTTTGTGCTGACTCACAAGGTCCTTCTACCAGCACCTCTGCTAAAGCAAAGGCTGTTGTTTCTAGGAAAGCAAAAAGTCTACCCAAATCCATCAGATTTATCAAAACACTACTAGAAAAATGACCTTTAGCAACGGAATTTTCTGTCGCTAAAGGCATGATTCCATCGCTAATGGCTCCTCAGCGACGGAATTTTTTCATCGGTGAGCCGTCGGTGATCAAGCGTCGCAGATGTCCAACGGACTAATTTCTGTCGCTAAAGGTTAATATCATCGACGGAAATTTTCGTCGCTAAAGGTTTTTACAAGTTAATTAAAATTTAATTTCAATAACGGAAATTTCCGTCGCTAAAGTCTTTAAAAAATAATTAAAATTTAATTTTAGCGACGGAAATTTTCGTCTCTAAAGGCTTGTAAAAAATAATTAAATTTTAATTTCAGCGACGGAAATTTCCGTCGCTAAAGGCTTGTAAAAAATAATTAAATTTTAATTTCAGCGGAAATTTCCGTTGCTAAAGGCTTGTTAAAATAATTAAATTTTAATTTCAGCGACAGAAATTTCCGTCGCTAAAGGCTTGTAAAAAATAATTAAATTTTAATTTCAGCGACAGAAATTTCCGTTGCTAAAGGCTTGTAAAAAATAATTAAATTTTAATTTCAGTGACGGAAATTTTCGTCGCTAAAGGCTTTTAAAAAAATAATTAAATTTTAATTTCAGCAACGAAAAATTCCGTCGCTAATAATGGAAAAAATTAAAAAGAATACACAAAAATACTATCATTATAAATTTTTTTACCTGATAATATAACAATTAATACAAAGCTAAAGATACAAAATAAACAATAATATAAAACCAATTTAAAAACCTCAAACTCTAAATGTTATTACATCGAAGTACCAAATATATACATACAAAATCAAACAATTCGAAAGCAGGACAACCAGCTTTCTCATATGGTTGATTAAAAATTCTCTCCCACATCTTCTTCGTCCCTTCCAGATCTTCCGCCTTTACTAACTCCGAAGGGTCAACCACCTTCCCCATATCCCCCTCCATTTCCTTTACGTCTACTTCATACGCCGTGGGATAACTCTGATGCATAGGGAAAAAAAACACTTAATTTACTTCTAGTTAACTATAAGGGATTTATTCAATAAATTTAAAAAATAGGGAGGGCAATGCTCTAACTTTGATTTGCACATTGACTTGGATTAGTTAAAACATATAACAACTCTTTATCAAAGAGAACAATACAGTAAATTTGGAATGAACAAATAATTAGGAAAATGAGAAAGAGCACAATAAGCCTACCTTATGGGTCAACCACATAAGTAGAATATCTGAAGCAGGTACTAAACCAGAGCAGCCATCTCCAAATTTCTGCATCATATACAAAAATCCCTTATACTGCTGTCTGGCTGCAATTAAATATACTATTTCCAACATATATGGCTCCGAAAATTTATTGTACAGACATCTTTGTTTCAACATTTCTCCCAGCAGATCTTCATTGACAGAAACTAGGTCTTTTACATCGGAATCTAATTTGTTTTCAAATGGCTCAGATGGGTATTTCTGAATCCAAATTTCTCTGAATCTGTCCACCGCATAGTCTTCATTCTCTTCATTGAATATGGCCGGTTTTCCTATGATCTTAGCAAACCTTGACTCACAGTACTGCCTGTAGTGAACTTGAAATTGGTGCCAACTTATCATATTTAGAAATTACATATCCAAGAATAATTTCCCAGCTCATTTCAACTTTGCTTAGGTATCCAAGAGGACCAAGAAAACTAAAGAAAACATTTTTCTCCTAAAATTGAAAATTCCACTTCAATTACTCAACTACAAGCTCCTTCATTTACTCTTTCTTCCTAATTTCTTCTTAGGCATATCATGGTTTATGGTTTATGTTTAGGTTTAGGGATTACGATTAAGTTAGTGTTTAGAGTTGTAGTTTAGGTTTAAGGTTAGTGTTATGGTTTAGGTTTAGTGTTATGGTTTAGGTTTAAGGTTAATGTTATGGTTTAGGTTTAGGTTTAGGTTTAAGGTTAATGTTATGGTTTAAGTATAAGTCGCTAATGTTCTCTAAACCTTAAGTTGTAAGAGTTAGACGGCCCACAAAATATAACATGCACTAACATTACTCTTCTTACATGGAAATATAGCTATACTTAATCAATTTTAAAAAATTCAATCCAGAATAAGTAAATATGACTGGGAAAGTAAATTTCATGGTCTAACATTCCATGCCAACATAATAAGGGCATAAACCATGCATTAGTCCACGCAGGATACACTACCTAACAAGGACAAGTAATGAAGTAGCATGCCTAAGATAAGGTAAGAACTCTTCTTACAAGAGAAGGTCAAATAAACTTATAGATTGGCAGCATGAACATAGTTCGTCAAATACATTGTGATTTCTTTATCGAAAGCAATTTAGCATTCCCAAGTAGGCATATACTCCCTCTCAGTCCAATTCGGAGAGTCACCCGTCAGATGTCAATACATTTTTGGCAATACTTCATTGTCATTCCAAAATGATCATCCTAAGAAAAATCACATTCATATAGTAACTCTTTCATCCACGTGCTTAACTTTTAAATTAACAACTCTGAATGGTATATCCCTAAAGGAGGAGGGATTTCCAAAATAGAAACAACCCATCATTCTATAACATTCACAAGTAAATTAAGTTTGAATGAAAGTAAATAACCTAAAATGTTTAAATTTATTAAATTAGATACCCAATTCGTAACTAAATTGCACTAAAACTAAACTAATAATAAGTAAAAATTACCGAAAACAAGTTAATATAGTAATCTTCAATTGTCAGCATACTGTTCCAGGAAAAAAGGCACCCAATTCCAAGAAGCCAACACACAACAATTGCAGAAAACTTGCCCTACCAATTACAATAACAAAACAACAACAATCATTTAAAGCTTAACAATCATTGTACTAAAATGACATAAAATTTAATTTCAATGGAGAACTCAAACCATTCACCAAATAAAATATCCATCAGGATAAAATTAAATCACAAACCTCAAGGTTAACGCCTGAGCCACTTTCATCAGGGGTTGCCATGGCTTTCTAACAAGCTCCTGGAAGTTACAAAATAAAATTGAAGCAAACAAACAAACAAATACCCTTTTATTAAAAAGCAAATCATTATTCAATAAAGAAACATATTTATAGATCTGTTACAAAGGCCATGAAACTCCATGTACAAACAATGCATGAACCAATAAAAATACAAAATTTATTCAATTAGAAAGAAAACCTGAGTATATAGCGAATGGGTGGTTATAAAAGAATTCTATGAGCTGACTTTTTCAAATCAATGAATTTAGATAATTTTAGCAGTTAATCCAACATAAAAATAAAAATAAGACAGATCTTAATTGTGTTGCAATATGGGGGATTTTAATTATTCCAAACTTGGATTTGCTGTGGAGGCGTGTTGCTGGAGCTGGAGCAACGGTTGCTTGAGGTGATGATGTCGGATTCAGAGAGGAAAGATATCGGTTGCTATATGGGGGAAACGAACTGGAAGGGGAAATTGTGCTTGGAGACCAAGAACACGATGGCCGGCGATTTGAACGGGGAAGACGAAGATGGCGCTAGGGCTCCAATGAAGACAGCCGGAACTTGGGATGGCGGGAGAAGATGGAGATGATGATTGGAGATGATGGCGATAGGTGGTGAAGCGAAGGAAGCCGGCTGGAAGAAGATTGGGCTAGTAAGGAGATGGTGTGGGTTCCCGGGATGCGTGCTCCCGCGCCCCGCGCGCCCTTGGATAGGGGTGCGCGTACGTGCGGATGTGGTGACATCCACTGCTCCCGTTCCACCCTCCCTTTTCTAGGGGAGGACGAAATCAAAAGTGCGGGAGGAGTGCTGTCGGAATAGCGCGTTGGAATGCGCCTCGGTTGCCTTTAGTGGATTTTTGATCCAATATGGGAGCTTTGGATTTTCTATGTCAAGTTATCCTTTTTTTAGGGGATACCAGGATATAGGAAAACATCACCTTTCCATTCCCATCCTCCCTTGTTTAGGGGAGAATGTGAAAGTGCAAAGAAAGATGTTGCAGCGCCCCCACTATGGATTTTATGAAAATAGTCTTATGGCCTATTTCGGATCACTATGAGTGCTTTGGGTTTTCTATGTCAAGTTATCCCTTGTTTAGGGGATACCAGAATATAGGAATACATCACCTTTCCATTCTCATTCTCCATTTTTTTAGGGGAGAACGTGAAAGTGCAAAGAAAGATGTTGCGAGGCCCCACTGGATCCAAAATGTTTTTAGAGTCGCCATCTTTATTTTAAGGCAAAAATAAAGCAAAACCAGAAAAAGAAAACCAGAGATGAAGAAAACGGGTTCGGAGGCTAAGTTACGAGTTGGGAAGGTGCTAAGCACCCAACTCGCCCTTTCGGTCTCAAAACGGTTTTTGGCTAAAATATGCTTTTTGTTATATTTATTAAACAGATAAATAAAACATTAACTCCCTACAAATACATCCATTACATCTATATTATTTACAGACTTGCAACAATCGCTTTACAAACAATTACAAATATACTTGAAAATATTTGGCCATAGTAACGGCTACATTTAGTATTATTTCCTAACAAAATTCGGGCAGCATAACTGCTTATATATTTACATTAGGCCGAATAGGAAATAATACTGTTACAAATAAAGACTTTAATGAATAAATAAAGCAAATAATTACAAATATATCTGAAAATATTTTATCATAACAACGGCTATATTTAGTATTATTTCCTAACTAAATCCGGGCAGCACAACTGCTTATATATCTACATTGGGCCGGATTGGAAATAATACTTTTACAAAATGAAAGACTTTTAAAATAAAACATTACAAACAGCCTAGGGTGTGCTCGCTATGTCCTTCAGGGAGAGGGAGTCTTTTGTTGTTGTTGTTGTGTGTTATGTGTTGTGTGAATTTGGGCAGCGTGACTGCTTCTGAAAGTTACTTTTGGCCTAGGGATTTGGGCGGAGTAACTGTTTGTGTTTGGTTGTTTGTTGGCTTGAGGTAGGCTGAAATCAGGCAGAGTAACGACTTATTTCTGGCTGATTTGGCCTTTTAAATCGGGCAGAGCAACTGCTCTTTCCACGATTTTTGGACCGGGGAAAAAGGGTGGATACCTAGCTGGGGGGCTAAGGTTCACTCCTATCGGTTGGTTTTATGTTTGGAGAAGGTTTGGCAGAGTTTCGAGGCTTTTTGAGGTGATCGCTCACTATCTCACATCGCTCTCTAATTCTCCAGCGTAACGTTAACGCGGAGAAGCTTTACGAAGGAAGGAGTGCTGAAATGAGGAGCCGGCCTCTGCTATTTATAAGAGGATTTAGGGACATCGAAGGAATTCTTTTTTCTTCTCTGTGCATCAAACGATTGCACGCCGCGCTGAATATCTTGTGAATTACGGCAAATGAATGGATGAACAGTGGCTGGGAAAGCAGTTTGGGCGCTACACCATCCATATTTGGGCGCCATGCCCAAATCCTTAGGTAGCCATGCCCAAATTTCTCTTTATGCATCAAATGAGTGTACACTGTGCTTCGAGAGTTGTGAATTGCGGCAACGAATTGATGAACAGTGGCTAGGAATGAAATTTGGGCGCTTCCTTCCTCCATTTTGGGCGCCATGCCTAAATGTTATGGGAGCCATGCCCAAATTTCAAACTTTGGCATTTTTGAACACTTTAGTCCCTGCAATTTGTCCTTTTGCGCATCCTGCTTTGTCTTTTTGCACTTTTGACCACTGTAACTTGACATTTGTTAATGTTTTAACAGGTCTTGATATTTTTTGTCATGTCACATATCAGGGGTACGAAATTGGGGTGTCTACAGAGCCCCTCAACGATGGAGTCTACGGGTAACCCGCAGCTTACTGAGTAGACGAACATCGTTGATAAGAATAGACTCTCCAATTTCGTTTCATTTCAAAACGAGGGAGAAATATGCAATTGGTAGCGCTTATAATGCAAAGAATTTATCAAACCTCCATATCCTAGACACTTTTAGTCAGTTATAGCAGGTTATCGCAGTTTTTAAGCAGATATGCAAATTGAATGCTCTGATGGTCGGACCTACTAATGTAGGCTGCCTACGTATCCCTTAATAAAAGGAATCAGACCAAACGTAGTTCGGCCTCAAGCCGGGGATCAAGTGTTGTAATGCAGACAAGTGTTATGTGGAAAGATAGTTGTAATATCCATTACAACCTAGTGAAAAAAATGCACATCAACATGCAAACGCAATATCCATTGCGTCGACACAAAATTAAATGCAATATCCATTGCATTAACACAGAAAACAGATGCAATATCCATTGCATCGGCACACAGAACACAATATCCATTGCGTTGACACAGAAAACAGATGCAATATCCATTGCATCGCGACACAAAACGCAATATCCATCGCGTCGACACAAAACAAAATGCAATATCCATTGCATTAACATGGAAAACAGATGCAATATCCATTGCATCCCGACACAAACCGCAATATCCATTGTGTTGACACGGAAAACAGATGCAATATCCATTGCATCCCGACACAAACCGCAATATCCATTGCGTTGACACGGAAAACAGATGCAATATCCATTGCATCGCGACACAAATCGCAATATCCATTGCGTTGACACGGAAAACAGATGCAATATCCATTGCATCGCGACACAAAACGCAATATCCATTGCGTCGACACAAAACTAAATGCAATATCCATTGCATTAATACAGAAAAAAGATGCAATATCCATTGCATCGCGACACAAAACGCAATATCCATTGCGTCGACACAAAACTAAATGCAATATCCATTGCATTAACACGGAAAACGGATGCAATATCCATTGCATCGCAACACAAAACGCAATATCCTTTGCGTCGACACAAAACATAATGCAATATCCATTGCATCGCAACACTAGATGCGATATCCATCGCATCAATACGGAAAGACGGATGCAATATCCATTGCATCGCAACGCTGAATGCGATATCCATCGCATTACTCGAAAAGACAGATGCAATATCCATTGCATCGCAACGCTGAATGCGATATCCATCGCATTACTAAAAGACAAAAATGTCGTGATGTATGTGCTGTAATGCTAGTGTTGCAAGGCTTATCGAACGAGTGCTGCAAAGGTAGTTATCAAGTGTTGTGATGCATGGGATGCGGTATGAAATGTCTCCTCAGGAACGCTGCCTTCGCCGGAGAACAAAACCTTTCCCTCTGATCCGGGGTTGTGTGGCCTTTAAAGGAGAGTTTTCCAACACAACTATTGATGCACAGAAAGGGGGTAGAATACTTACCTTTTCTTACCGTTGCTGCTGCTTTTGCGATTGCTGTCGCCGCCAGCGATTGCTTCTTCGCTTTTGTCTACTTGTTATTTTTATGTCGCTTGTTTCTTTGTCGCACTTTCCGGGATTTTGTTCTAGCTTTTTGCCGAAAATCTTTTCCCTTTTGCGGCTATAATTTCCGGCCTTAGCTGGAAATTTCTTCTTTTTGCTTCATTTTCCTGCTTTAACTGGAAAATTTTCTTTTGTTGCTATTTCCGACCTTGGCTGGAAATTTCTCTTTTTGCTTTGCTGCTGATTTTTCTGGCTTTTCTCCCCATTTGCCGGCTGATCTGCTGGGGATATGAACTTCACCTTTTGTCACTTTTGATGATGCTGTGGAGGATCTTTGGGAGGTGATCCTTGGTGAGATGCTGGCAGAACATTCATAGGCCGATGTGGCGGAAGACCTGATAAGATGCAGTAGAAAGATGCAAGCAAAAGATACAAGCATGCGAATGCAATTTTTCTTTTTCTTAGAGAAAGGACTTTTGAATGTGCATGTGTATCATCTGTTTCTTAAACATGTTAAGACAAGATAAGGGTCAAGGTGATGGAAATGCAATATGAGAGCTTGAGATGTGACTTTTAGTTGGCTTTGGAGGGTTATGTATATGGGAGTTGATGGTGATATTTGAAATGGAGGCGAATGATGTGTTGGGTCAGTTTTCAGTCTTTTGACTAGTGCATTATTCAAGAAAGAAATTCAATCAGAAGATTAGTAAATCCTACAAATCGATGCCTCATAGGGGCCACTTTTTTTTTCTTCTTCTTTTTTTTTTGTGTTTTTTTTTTGTGTGTTTTTTGTTTTTGTTTTGTTTTGTTTTTTTTTTTGCTCTAACTTTTGCCTAGGCCGCCCTTTCGGGTTTTCAACCTAGCGAGCTTTTACCTTATAGGGAGCCGCCTCTTTCAATGCATGTGAAGATAAGCCGCTTGTTTTCGAAGGATCATGCCTTTGTAGTTTCTTCGTTTCTTCAGGCAGAGATGGAAATGACAACTGCTTCTGGAGACGATGAGTCTTTATGTATCCAATGAGTTTGGCGGGAGAAGCCCCATGATGAATTTGATCAACCAAATTTTGCATGACGGGAATTTTCCTGGAGAAATTAACTAGGGACAGCCCCTGCATGCACTTCGATTTGGAGAGACTTTGTGGGAGATAGAAATGAGTATGCTCGAGAAAGAGGATGACTCTAATGGACAAAAAGAAGAGTCATGATCCAGAGTTTATCGCCAAGTATCATGAGTTTCATGGACCCTACTTAACATTTATCTTTTGATAATTTCATGTGTCTTTAGCAAAGAGTTCTGTCCTCGACCCAGATCACGTTACAACCGATTGAAACAGAGCTATATGTGGCAACTAGGTTGGGGTGTAGTGTTTAAGTGTTTGGGATGGATTAGCTTCAGGGTTGAGGATTTGATTGGCTTCTGATTCAAAAGTATTTTGGGCTGTGGATTTGATTTGATTTTTTTTGGAAAGGCGGTCAGAAGGGACCATTATCGGCCTTTTAGTCGTGGGTTTGATAGAAAGTTGGTTTTTGGACCTGGTTGTGGATATGGTTGGGAGGTCGGCTTTTGGCTTTGGTTGTGGGTTATGGGTGGTCCAAGAGTGATTGATCTTTTTCCCTCTCTTTTTTTTGTGAGCGAGAGATTTTGAGGAAGTTGTTCAGGAGAGACTTCTTTCTTTTCTTTTTCTCTCTCTCTTTTTTTTTTGCGAGAGGGAAATTTCTTTCTTTCTTTTTTTTTACTTTTTCTCTTTTTTTTTGTTGACCTCTCGGAGCAATTTTGGAGAGTGTTTGAAAAGATATCTGTCTTCTTTCTCTCGGGATAAAAGAAGGTTGTCACTCTTGGTGGATGTGTATATAAGGGTGAAACAGTCCCAGTTTTGGGAAGTTGGATCTCAGGGATGGTTAGGCTTTGGTATGTGGTTGATTTGTTCAGATATTTGGAAGAGGTTTGGTGTATGGTTGGAAGCCCCTAGTGTACCGCTTTAATAGCTCGCCGCAATGAGTTGAAGATGACCTTTTTCCAAGACGTAAGGTTGCTTCATCGAATTTTTTTAATGGTTTGTGGGTCCATATTGCGAAATGACTCATTATCAACCCATGTAGTTTTATCATGTTTTTACATGAGTTGATTCGTCGTCATCATCCTTTTTTTTTTTTTTACAAATACTTTGGTGATATGTGCTCAGAGATCAAGAAGAAAACTTGACAAACTAATATAGGAGAAGCAAGAATTTACCAGACTTGAATATAGATACCTCTGGAAAGTTCGATCTAGGGACATGCTTGGACTTTTTTGAAAGAACGGAGACCAAATGGACTAGTGAGCATACTCTGCAAGTATGGGCCGTAGGCATCAATATGGGCAAAAGAGACACCCCTGGGGTTTGACAGCCCCTAGTCTTGAATTGTTTGCTTATGATCCTGGGGTCGGCCTTTTCTGGGTTTCCTGCCTTTCCGATTTTTCTGCCTTCTTGACTTTCCCTGCTTTCTTTTCTTCTCTGGCTCCTTATCGGTCCTACTCCTTTTTTTTTCTTTTTTTTTTTGCTTTTTTTTTTTTTGAGTGGCGCATCCTTAACATCTCGAAGTAGGACTTACTGATTTTTTTTTTTTTGAAATCGAGAATGAACGATGCACTTATCAACTTAGTGATGCATTTATGAGAGGTTAAAAGGGAATAGGAATTTGGAGATTAAGAATAGGGTGAGGGGGTTTTGTCTTGTCTTTTCATGTTTTGGGAAACAAAAAGAAACACATAGAAAATTCCACCTTTTTTTTTTTGAAGAGTAAATCAAAGCATTTGACTGAACCCGAAGGCCGCCACGCTTAATGCCTCATTTCGAGGCTCAGTCATCGTAGTTCAACTCTGACAGAAAAATTTTCATTTTGCTAATTTGTATAATTTTTTTTTTGAATTTTGAATTTGAAAGAAAGAGATTTTCTTTTTATTTTTTTTTTTGAATTTTTTTTTTGCAAAAAGAAATGATTATATATTTTTTTAAATGAAAAGAAAACTAAGTATTACACGTGATTTTTTTATTGTTAGAAAACTCCTTTTTATTTTTGAAATGGGATGTGATGATTACGCACTCGACAATCTTCTCGAGAGTAAATGGTAATAGTTAATTTTTCACCCTTGCAAAATTGTTAGTGGTACCAGAAAACAACAAGGATCCCAAAATTTATGAAAATTGACGCTGGGTTGAAAAGAGTTGTTTCCTGGAGATTTTATTTGACGAAAGGACATTCAAAAGTACAAAGAGTTTTTGGAGGTGTATATACAAGGGTATCCTAGGGCATTTTCCACTTTTACTAGAGACAATCAAGGGTGCGGCTTTTCAATGATTTGGCCATCAATAAGATCTTGGATGGCACTCCCGAGCTTATAACACTTATCGCTGGATGGCCATCGCTACGATGATACTTGCAATACCGAGAGTGGTCCCACGTGTCCGATAGCTTTGGCGGAGGTCGATAATTTTCCATTGGTTTCAAAACTCCTTGTGCCATTAAGCCTTGGAAAATCGGGACATTGGGGCATTCGGTTCATCGTAATGCCTTCTTTTGCTTGGTAGGGTCCTATGAGGTTCTTGTTGGCATTATCGCTTCCTTCAACAGAGTTGATAGATTTATTTGTCTCGTATGACCATGACACATTATCAGATTTACCAAAGCGAAATTCTTTTCAACCACGTTGACTTCTTCCGAAGATTCTTCATCCGATTCAGAGTTGCAGCAGTGAAATCGGGGTGTATGTGCATCAATCTCTAGGGATCCCGTGCGTATTTCTTCATCAATACGACTCCTATCTCCACTATTTCTTTGAAATTGCTATAGGGAGATACCGCATGCGCCTAGGTAAATGGGTCGGAGGTTTTGATGAACATTCTCGCATGATTCAGCCGGATCGTCCGCTCCAAAGTCCGGGCGACTTTATCCTTCCATCTGGCCGCAAATTTCGCGAATGTTTCATTTTCTTTTGGGTGCATGCCTCAAGTTCCCTTTTATTTTCAAGTGATGGTATTATCTTTGTACCTTTCTAGGAACCCTTCAGCGATTTGGTCCCAAGTGCCCATGGTGCTATCATCTGCTAGCATTAACCATTGCTTAGCAGCCCCTATTAAGGTGAGGTGAAAATTGGAGGCCATGGCTTCGAAACTAACCCCTCTTGATTGCATGCCAAGAGAGTAAGATTTTAGGTGGGAGATAGGCATCCGGTCCGCCGAATTTTTCTATGCTCGGGTTTTGAAATTTGGGGGTAGATTTGCGGCTGAAGGTTTTAATGCCGTTCTGCAGAGAATTCCCCTTGTTGTGAAGTTTGAGCATCATTGTTTTCATGTTTTCCATGTCGGCTTCCATTTTGGTGGTTGGGGAGTTGGTATTTGGTATATGCCGACAGATTAGGAAAGCTGGGTTGATCTCTGGCTGTGGTGTTTGGTAAGGATTTTGAGCCGGGTATGGATTTTGAGCAAAGGTATGCCGGTGGATTTGGGTTGGATATGGATTTTGAGTTGGATAAGGATTTTGAGTCGATATGAATTTTGGGTTGATATGGATTTTGGGTTGATGTGGATTTTTGGTTGGATATGGATTTTGGGTTGGATGTGGATTTTGGGCGATTGGATTTTGGATGATATGATTGGGTTGATAGGTTGGGTTGATATGGATTTTGGGTAGATGGATAGAATTTTGGGTTGGATATGGATTTTGGGTTGGATGTGGATTTTGGGTTGGATAGGAATTTTGGGGTAGTGGGGATTTGGTGGGTTGGATATGGATTTTGAGTAATGGCGGTTTGGCGGGTTAGTGTTTGGTGAGGTTTGGATTTGGAGGCATATGTGAGGTTGATGCTTCTTGGGAACCTAGGGAAGAGATTACCTCACCACTAGATTTCAAGCTTTGTACTGTTAGCCATTTGGCTCATTATGCGATCGGCACCTGCGCACCCAAATTTTGGTCAACCATTGCCGCATTGCTTTGAGCTCTGAGCATACCCCTGAGCCCCCCAGATATACGTACATCCATAGCGGATTGTTCACTTTCTCGCCGTTTGCCATACTGCTCGGATCTGCACTCCCTCTGAATCAAGCTTTCGCCCTTATCCTCGATCTGCTTCGATACCCTCGATCCGATCTCTCGCACTTGTTTCCTCAGATCATCGGCCAAGATCGTCTCTCTTTCCAAATTCGGCCAGTTTCCGGGTTTACGAAAATGGGTTTGGTATCGAAGAATTGTCGTCAAGGCTTTCAGGCTTGGAGTACAACGTGCCTTTATTAGTATATTTTATTATTTATTATTTTTCCTACAAAATGACCGATAAGCACTCGCTTAATTTTGACAGCCTCGTGACTTTTTCTCGAACAAAGGATTCTTTCTCCATAGTATAGACCAACGATTCCACCCGCCTTTCGACTCCCAGAGATCGGATCGATCCCGAGGCGAAGGGCCTATACTCTTCCTGATCCACCATTCGAAATGGTCTAGGTCGAGCATTTGAAAATAATAAGTCGCCCCCAAGTATATTTTTTTTGACTTGAGCATTTTTTTTTTTTTGACTTGCGCACATTTTTTTGACTTGGGTACATTTTTTTGACTGGGCCGACTCATAATTTAAAATGCAAAACCGGTCGGTCTTTGAAGTGTCCTCGAAAATCTATATGCGCCTAACGTTGGCTCATGCGGGGTAGGCCGTATGGTGTAGGGTAGCAGTCGAATATATTTATATGCATGTGCGCGTGTGTGCGGTATTAAAAAGCAAAAAAGAAGTTTTTTTTTTTAGATATAGAAATAGAAAATAAAACAGATATAGCCTGCCTTGTCGCATGTGTGTGGATTTTCTCGGCTTTTTAGCTTTAAGCGCGAGCAAGCAAGCATACCATCAAGAAATAGAAAGAAAAGCGGGGAATCTATCTATTTCTAGAAAATGAGTCCTAATCCCCAAAATAAAATGACGTAATGAATGCATGTATATATATATTTTATGTAATGAAAATAAAGCGTAATAAAAATATATAAGGCCGAAAATGATGAAGATTTTAAAAATAAAGCCTGCCCGCTTTGTTGTGTCTTTTAGCCTCGAAATAAAAAGAAAAACTACAAAAATATATATCACATATAAAAATATATATATATATATATATATATATATATATTATTTTTATTTTATTTCATTTTTTTTTGAAAAAATACGAATATTTTCAAGTATATCCGTAATGTTGTTTGAAATGAAACGCTATTTGCAAGATGGAGGATCATATCCACAAATATAGACACGGATGTTAAAGGAACACAATATTAGACTGCTTTTAAATTAATATAACAAGCATACTTTAGCCGTAAACAAAAAAAAAAAAAGTTTTGGTTAATTGAAGTCTAGCCCTCCATTTTATTTATTAAAATAAAAACGATATCCCTCAGCCAGAAGTCGCCACTGGTTCCCTGATGCGG
>CM028380.1:119327726-119353197 GCA_013146195.2 Codonopsis lanceolata
TCTCTCAAAATCTAGACTCTTAGTGAAAATCCTCGGCCGGTTGATTTTCGGTTCCATATGTTGATACAAATAATACCTTGTCGACCAAGTCTCCCCAATAAAATGGTGTCTTATATCAATATGCTTAGTTCGAGTGTTGAACATGATTTTTTTACTATACTATAGCTTGGTGTTGTCCTGATACATTGTTAATACATTCTTTGTGTAAACCATAATCCTTGATCATTTGATTCATCCACAAAAATTGTGTACACCCAGCTACCAGCGAGACAATATATTGATTCATTTGTTGAAGGGCAACACAATTTTGTTTTTTTAATAAACCATGAAATCAATTTGTTCCCCAAATAAAAACATCCACCTGAAGTACTTCTCATATCATCAACACTACCAGCCCAATCAGCATCACTAAAACCAACAAGATTAGTGTTAGTGTTTTGGACCACAAACCCATGGCACGAGTCTCGCCAACATACCTAATTATTCTTTTCACATCTTTCAAGTGGGAGACTTTAGGTTTGCTTGGATACCTAGCACACAAGCACACACTATACATGATGTCCTGACGGTGGCGCCAAATACAACAAGCACTTCCTATCATGCTCTATGATAATGTATGGTCAACACTTTCGGATTTTTCATCTTTGTTAAGTTTATTGATGTACCCATAGTGGTTTTTGTTTTCCATTCTCAAGATTGAATTTCTTCACCAAGTTATGAGTATACTTGGCTTGAGATATGAACATCCCTTCATGTAGTTGTTTTATCTGAATTCCTAAAAAATAAGTCAACTCCCCTACCATACTCATCTCAAAAGTGGAAGTCATGCAATTAACAAACTCTTTTTCCAAGGACTTTGAGGTGGACCCAAACACAATGTCATCAACATAAATTTGTGCTATCAAAATGTGTTTATCATGTTTTTGAATAAAAAGAGTTTTGTCCACCTCTCCCCTTCTAAACCCACTTTTCAAAAGATGGTCTGTAAGTCTCCCATACCAAGCTCTAGGAGCTTGTTTGAGACCATACAAGGCCTTTTTAAACTTAAACACATGATTGGGTTTTTGGGGGTCCTCAAAACCTTTTGGTTGCTCAACAAAAACTTCTTCTTCAAGGATGCCATTTAAGAAAGCACTCTTAACATCCATTTGTTGAAGAGTTATATCAAGAAAGCATAATGGCAAGAAGCGCAATTAATGGACTCAATACGGGTAACAAGAGCAAAGGTTTCATCAAAATCCACCCCCTCAACCTGTGTATACCCTTGAGCCAAAAGCCTTGCTTTGTTTCTTATTATTTCCCCCACTTCATTTGTTTTGTTTTTGAAAATCCATTTTGTTCCAATAACATTTACAGAAGTGGGTCTAGGAACAAGATAACAAACATCGTTTTTAGTAAATTGGTCAAGTTATTTTTGCATGGCATTTATCCAACACTCATCTTTAAGAGCTTCATGCACATTTTTGGGTTCTATGGTAGAAACAAAACAAGATGCATGAATTTCTTCAATTTCTAGACTAGATAAGCAAGCAAGTTTTCTATAATCCACTTTACCTTTTCTTCTTGTTGACACACCATCCTGAACATTACCTATGATTTGTGACATGGGATGCATTTTCTGAATTTTGCTTGGAATATCATATTCTTGATCAGTCAAACCGGCGGGCTGATTGCTTGTTCGAATGTTTCGACATACGCCAAGCTACGTCAATGTGACTTCCGATGTAGCTTCTGATGTAGCTACATTCAGAACTACATTGGGTGTTACATTTTGAATCTCATCGGCTGAACTTTCTGTATCTACAGCTTCTGTCTGATCAACTACTGGTTCAATGGATTCAGATGCTGAATCTGAACTGTTATCTCCAAAATCAATAATACCTGAAACATCTTCTTCAATTGTTCTATGACCAAGATCCGTTAGATCATCAAAGACAATATTCATAGACTCCATGATAGTCTTAGTCCTAAGATTAAAGACTCTGTCTGCACGACTATTAGTGGAGTAGCCCATGAAAATACAATTGTCACTTTTAGAATCAAATTTAGAAAGATGATCTCTATCATTAAGAAGATAGCACACACAACCAAAAACATGAAAATATTTTAAGGTTGGTTTCTTTCCTAGCAAGATTTCATACGGTGTCATTGTGCTACCTGGTCTCAAGAAGACCCTATTTCCAATGTGACAAGCTGTATTTAAAGCTTCAGCCCAAAACCTTTTTGCCAATTTTTTTGAGGTCAACATAACCCTTGCCATCTCTTGAAAAGTATCCTATTCTTTCTTTCCGCCACTCCATTTTGTTGTGGAGTTTTGGGAGTAGAGAATTCATGAGAGATGCCATTAGAGGCACAATAGTTAGAAAAGGAGGAGTTTTCATATTCCGTGCCACGATCTGATCTAATTCTAATAAGCTTTAGATCATACAAGTTCATAACACGGGTGTACCAAATTTTAAATGCCTCAAAAGTTTTAGATTTTTTCTCTCAAGAAAATTACCCAAGTGTATCTAGAAAAATCATCCACACAAACAAAGGTGTATTTTTTCTTTCCTAAACTTTCTACCTCAATAGGGCCCATGAGATCTATATGAATCATCTCAAGACACCTAGATGTGGAACACTGAGATATAGGAAGATGAGAGGCCTTGGTTTGCTTACCTTTTTGACAGGGACCACATACCTTTGTATAGTTCTTATCCAAGTTTGGCAACCCTTTCATTGCATCATGTTTCACAAGCTCATGGAGCTTACGAAAACTCATATGTCCTAGTTTTTGATGCCAAAGATCTGTAAAGTCAAGACTAACTTTGTGACATGATTGGCTATTGTTGAACATATAACAATTGTCAGATGACCTTGTACTTGTCAGAAGACACTTGTTAGTTTGATCAAAAACCTCACAAGAATTTTTATCAAACCTTACTTGAAGGTCATCATCACATAATTGACTTATACTGATCAAGTTTGTTTTAAATCCTTCCACATGATAAACGTTGGTGAGATTTGGAAGACCATCAACATTCAAGGTTCCTTTGCCAATTATCTTGCCCTTGGCACCTCCTCCATAGGTCACTGAAGCACCATTGATGCTCACATAGTCCTTCAAATTCTCAATAGAACCTGTCATATGTCTAGAGCAACCACTGTCAAAGTACCATGATCCAGCTATATGAGATTTCAAAGAAGTGAAGGTTACATTACACATATCATCATCAGACAATTTTGCACCAGGACATATGTCAAATGGTTCACAATATTTGGACTTACCTTTGTCATTACTGCCTTTGGGAACCCACATCTGTTTAATAACCTTTGGTTGCTGTTTCTGTGGACGTGAGTTTTGATGCTGCTTCGAATTGACTTCCAATGTGACTTCCAATGTTGCTGCATTGGATGCTGCATCTGATTTTTCACCAAGAAAGCATGCCTTACTTCTTCCTCATAAATAGCCTTTTTAAGAAAACAGAAAGGTTGTATATGACCAGGCTTATGGCAAAAATGACACACAAAGTTTTTCTTTCTTGATTTTGGCTTTTCAAAGAAATCTGGATTCTGAAAATTCTGTGAAGGTTGTTTTGGGTCAGATGTACCTTCACCTTCTCTCACAAATATTTTTGGTACAAAACCAATACCTGACTTGGATGAGTTACCTGAATTAAGCATCTCATCCATTTTTTGTTGGCTTGAATTTCATTTAGCCATGGTTTCATTTGCTTGAATGAGCTGCTCTTTTAACCCTTCGATCTCAACATCCTTTTTACTCAGCAAGCTTTCCAGCCTTATAATGCAATCTTTCTGATCTTCATTGACCTTCTTCAGTAGCTCGTTTGCCTTACCAAGCAATGTAACTTGGTGAGCTCGCTTCTCCCAATCCTTGTATAATTCTTTGTAACCTTCCAGCAGATCAGGCTCTGAATCTCCACCATCTTCTGGGACTGAGGAATTAAAGCAGTAGAAATCCTCCCTGTTTCTATCCACTGCCTCTTCTGATGTGACTTCGAATGTAGCTACATTGGAAGTCACATTGTACAGAGAACCTGCACTGTCAGTTTCAGAATCATAAACAACAGTAAGAGTGATAAGATCACCTGGATCTTCTACATCACTATCATAAAGTTGCTGAAAAGTTCAACCCCTTTTTCCTTAGAGTATTTGCACATTGGTTAGCATAATGGCCATACCCTTGACACTCTCTACATTGAATTGAATCAATATTCTTCCCATTGTAAGAGGACTTTGAAGCAAAAGGGTTTGAGAAAGGTTTTTCTGGAGTTTGAAAAGAATTTTCCTTGGGAGCAAATTTGCCAGAATCAGGTTTGAAATTGTTTTTGGAGCTTGATGATGGAGTTCTATTTTGACTCCTAGTTTTCAAAAAATTTCTAAATTTAGTGGTCAAAAGAGCTATAGATTCTTCTCCAAAATCAGACTCATCAATATCTTTTTGAATGTCAAGCAAGTCAGAAGAGATATCAATAGGAGCATGCATAGCAATATTTTTCACAATAGGTGTAGAGGATGATGCCCCTTTGCCTTTTTGTTTGATTTGATCATTCAGGTTCAATTCAAAGTTTTGAAGGATACCAGCCAATCGTTCAAAACTCATCTTGTCAATATCATGTGCTTCCTCTATAGCACATATTTTGACATTAAACCTTTCAGGCAAAGTTCTCATCATCTTGCTAACAAGACGTTCATTTGTGATGGGATCTCCTAAAGCAAGAGCAGAGTTGGACATGTCAAGAAGTCTACCATAATATGACATAATATCTTCAGATTCATTCATTCTGGTATTTTCAAACTGTGTGGTGAGCGATCTTAATTTAGAGGCGCGAACACTGGCAGGTCCTTCACACAAGGTCTGAAGGGCCTCCCAAACATCTTTAGCAGATTCATAGTTGGCAATCACCCTAAAGGTGTTAGCATCTAGAGCTTTATATATAACAGACAAAGCTTTTGAATTAAAAGACGCAGTATTCCTATCTTCATTAGACCATTCGGATTCTTTGGTGATCTTGACATCACCATCAGAATCAGTAGTTTTAGGAGGACTCCATCCATTTAGAACAGCAAGCCACGCTCTTTCATCAATTGATTTGATGAAGATGCGCATCTTGACTTTCCAAATCGAATAGTTTGCATTAGTCAAGGTAGGAGGACGAACGACATTCTCATATTGAGAATCCATCACGGCTATGACCAGAATCTTCTCTTAGTGACGTCAAGAGGAGGCTCTGATACCAATTGAAAGAACACAATAGCTAGGATTCTCAAGAGAAACCAATGCAATTTCCAATGTAGTTGCTGATGTAGCTACAATGGAAGTCACAATGGTCGAAGATGAACAAAACAACGGAAGACTAAAAATCAGATAATGGACAGAATGCAAAAGATTACCAAAAACAATCTACAAGACTATGCTTGTAGACCTAGCCTCAAGGCCACAAAAATTTCACTAAAAAGATTAATCGTTTTACAAAAACAATTGTGAAATCACTAACAAAAACACTCTCACAAGACAACACGTCTTGGAGAGCAAAAACCCCACAGAAAACAAGGTATACCAAACGTGGGAGGAAACAACACAACTTCCTAAAACTGAACAGGAAGATAAAACAGAATTCCAGAACTAAATGTAGCTTCTGATGTTATAACATCAGAAGCTACAATCAACTGCTGCTCGACTGGAAAGACAAAAACTGCTTCTGAACTTCTATGTTTCTGCTCTCAGCTTATGGCTTTGGTTTTTCTTTCTCAAGCTCTGCACCTTTTGCCGTGTCCCAGCTTCTCCATATATAGCGATGTGATAACCTGCACGCAAAGAATAATCCAGATTCTACAAGGACTAGGATTAGAGAAAAAAGGATTAAAAACTACCTACCAAATCCATAGATTTTCTTACCATAAGATGAAGGTCACAAGGAACCCGGTTGACAAAGGATTCATAAAGAGATTTAGTTTCCAAATATGATACAACAAAATCTAATTAAAGATTTTGGTTCCAAATATAACACAACTAAATCTAATTAAAGATGTAAATTCCTAAATAACCAAAAACTTGTCAAAAGTGAATTTTGACCATGAAAGGGGAAACAAGTAAAAATAGGCATGACCTATTTTACCCTTACACCATTGATGAAAGCACTCTTGTCGTCCATTTGATATAGCACAAAGTCCTTGTATGTAGCATAGGCTAAGAAGATTCTGATAGCTTCCAACCTTGCTACTGGAGCAAAAGTTTCATCATAGTCGATACATTCTTCTTGGCAATATCCTTATGCAACGAGTCTGGCTTTGTTTCTAATAAAGTTCCCATCTTCATCCTTCTTGTTTTTGAACACCCATTTTGTGCCTATGATAGTGTGATCGGCTGGTCTTGGGACTAGCTTCCACACTTGACATCTTTCGAACTGCTGAAGTTCCTCTTGCATAGGCTCTTGTAAGGCTTCATCAATCTTTTTAGGCTCATCATCAGAAACAAATGCAGCATAAAACATACACTCATTTCTGGAAGATCTTCTAGTCCGCACTCCTACATGAATGCCACCCATGATTTGAGAGATTGAGGGATCTTTACATGTTCTTGTAACAGTGGGAATGTGATTCACTGCTGGTTCTTCATGAATAGGTTCAGGAGGAAGACTAGGAGGAAAGTCAGTTGTTTTTTGAGGGATGTGTTATTCAGAATTGGATTCGTAGGTAAGTTGAAGAATAAGATTTTGAGCTTCAAAAGAGATGGGCTATGGATTAGGGTTATCATGAGCAGGGTTGAGGTCTTCTGGTGAATCATTTGAGAAATGATGGTCAAGAATATTTGAGTGAGTTGGTGGAGCTGGATTTGGTGTTTGAGAGGTTGAATTTTGGGATGTACCTGTCTCTATATTAACAAAATCATCAGCAACATTTGGAGCCACTTGTGGCTCTAATAAATCAAATTCATCAAATGAAACATGAATAGATTCAACAATTTTTAAAGATCTTTTATTGAAAACCCTATAAGCCTTGGAGTGTAAGGCATAGCCCAGAAAGATGCCTTCATCGGCTTTGTTATAGAATTTACCTCTATAGTCATTACCATAGTAAACTACAAAGCATTTACAGCCGAAGATTTTGAAAAATCCAATGTTTGGGGCTTTACCTCTCCAAAGTTCATAAGGTGTTTTATCGTGAAATTTGTTGATTAGGGATCTGTTCTGGGTGAAGCATGCTGTATTGACGGCTTCTGTCTAGAAGTGCTTAGGCAGCTTTGCTTCGGCGAGCATAGTTTTAGCAGCTTCGATAAGTGTTCTGTTTTTCCTTTCTGCTACACCATTTTGTTGAGGAGTTCTGACAGCAGAGAAGTTGTGATTGATGCCATGATCATCACAGTACCTTGCTATTCCATTATTGGTGAATTCAGTTCCATTATCTGATCGAACATCACTGATTTCATCGAACTTTTGAGTCTGTAGTCTCCTGAACAATGCTGTGGGGATGTCATAAGTATGATCTTTAGAAGACATCATCTCTGTCCAATTATATCTTGTATAATCTTCAACTACGACTAACGTGTATCTATGACCACGATAGCTGATAATAGTCATTGGCCCGAAGAGATCCATGTGAATAAGTTGTAAAGGTCTTGTGGTTGCCAAATTTCACTTGCTTTTGAACGAAGCTTTTGAAAGCTTTCCTAGTTGACAAGCTTTGCATATATGATCATGATTAGCAGAAACTTTTGGCATTCCTCTCACCAACCCTTCTTTGGATATCTTTGATAAATATTTGAAGTTTAGATGGCTGAAACGTTTGTGCCATAACCAGCTTTTATCTTCAGCAGAGTTTGCTACAAGATATAGATAAGCAGCCTTGCCATAGGCGTTTAAATCTATCACATAGACATTCCCTTGTCTATATCCAATTACTAAGCTTGAACAAGAGTCTGGATCCTTAATATCGCATCTGTTTGAGGAGAATTGGAATATGAGTCCTTTGTCATAGAATTGGGAAATGCTCAGAAAATTGTGCTTCAAGCCTTCTACTAGAGAGACTTTTCCTATGGAGAGATTTCCGCGAATGATGGTTCCATATCCAATAGTTCTTCCTTTAGCATTGTCTGCAAAGATGACTGGAGGGCCTTCTGCTTTAGTAATATTTGAAAGAAGACATGATTCTCCGGTCATGTGTCTTGAGCAGCCACTGTCTAAATACCATACGTCTTTCTTTTCTGAACTTGAAGCAGCCATGAAGCAAAGCTGAGATAAAGAAATAAGAAAATCATGGTCCCCTTTTATTTTTCTTTTGGGTCCAAATGTTTAGCGTATTATTGGAACCCATACTTGCCTGACTTTTGGAATAGGGGATCCAGTAGGCTTCATGATGGATTTCAATAGACATTCATGGACCAAGTGGCTTAAACATTTGCAAAAAGTACAGCGATGGAAATTACAAATGTTAAGTTGAGACAGATGGTTTTTGGTAGACGTTTGAGCATTTTTGCTTTTAGCAGCAGCGTTACACTCAGCAGACTTGTTGACAGCAGGCTTAAAAGGTTCTACATGAGTTTTCTTAGGTCTATATTCAGCAGTTCTTACCTTAGCAGATCTGTTGATAGTAGACTTAGATTCCTCATACATCTTGCCTTTAAGCTTAGTGTCACCAGTCTTGGAAGCAACAACATTATTGATAGTGCTTTCACTACTAGAAAGCGCACCTTCAGCACAACGAAATTATCAGCGACGGAAATTGAGCATCGGCGACATAAGTGAATTGAAAATGCCTTCAGCGACATAATTTCTCAGTGACGAAAATTCCGTCACTAAAGGTCACCTTTAGCGAAGGAAAATTCCGTTGCTGAAAATAAATTGAAATTAAATCCTTAAATATTTAGGAGACCTTTAGTGACGAAAAATTCCATTGCTGAAAATAAATTGAAATTAAATTCTGAAATATTTAGCGACGGAAAATTCCATCGCTAAAGGTCACCTTTAGCGACGAAAAATTCCGTTGCTGAAAATAAATTAAAATTAAATTCTGAAATATTTAGCGACGGAAAATTCCGTCGCTAAAGGTCACCTTTAGCGACAGAAATATCCGTTGCTGAAAATAAATTGAAATTAAATTCCGAAATATTTAGCGATGAAAAATTCCGTCGCTAAAGGTGGCCTTTAACAACGAAAAATTTTGTTGCTGAAAATAAATTAAAATTAAATTCTTAAATATTTAGCGACGGAAAATTCTGTCACTAAAGGTCACCTTTAGCGACGGAAAATTCTGTTGCTGAAAATAAATTGAAATTATATATATATATATATATATATGAAATATTATAATCATTTTAATGAATGATATTTTATTATTAAATTATTATTTGAAATGTTAATTTAATAATATAATATCAATAATTAAATGATTAGCATCGATATAATTACAAAAATTAAAATATTCACATTACAACTTAACTTAACTTAACGTAACTTAACTTAACTTAACGTAACGTAACGTAACTTAACTTAACGTAACTCAACGTAACTCAACGTAACTTAACTTAACGTAACGTAATTTAATTTAACTTAACACGCTACGCCTATTGACGAAATATTATAATGGACTACGATGGACCATTATAACAAGAAAACACGCTACGCATATTAGTGAAATGGTATAATGGAGTACGATTAAACATTATAACATGAAAACATGCTACGCCTATTGGCGAAATGTTATAATGGACTACGATGGACCATTATAACATGAAAACACGCTACGCATATTGGCGAAATGTTATAATGGACTACGATGAACTATTATAACATGAAAACACGCTACGTCTATTAATTGACGAAATGGTATAATGGAGTACGATGAATCATTATAACATGAAAACACGCTACACCTATTGGCAAAATGTTATAATGGACTACGATGAACCATTATAACATGAAAACACGCTACGTCTATTGATGAAATGGTATAATGGAGTACGATGGACCATTATAACAAGAAAACACGCTACACCTATTGGCAAAATGGTATAATGGAGTACGATGGACCATTATAACATGAAAACACGATACGCCTATTGGCGAAATGGTATAATGGAGTACGATGGACCATCATAACATGAAAACACGCTACGCCTATTGACGAAATGGTATAATGGAGTACGATGGACCATTATAACATGAAAACACGCTACGCCTATTGACGAAATGGTATAATGGAGTACGATGGACCATTATAACATGAAAACACGCTACGCCTATTGACGAAATGTTATAATGGACTACGATTGACCATTATAACATGAAAACACGCTACGCCTATTGACGAAATGGTATAATGGAGTACGATGGACCATTATAACATGAAAACACGCTACGCCTATTGGCGAAATGGTATAATGGACTACGATGAACCATTATAACATGAAAACACGCTACATAACGTAACGTAATGTAACTTAACGTAACGTAACGTAATGTAACGTAACTTAACGTAACTTAACTTAACATAACGTAACTTAACTTACGTAGCTTAACTTAACGTAACGTAACTTAACGTAAAGCAACGTAACTTAACGTAACGTAACTTAACGTAACGTAATGTAACGTAACTTAACTTACGTAACTTAACGTAACATAAGTTAACTTAACGTAACGTAACGTAACTTAGTATAACGTAACTTAATGTGACGTAACGTAATCGCAACTTAACGTCACGTAACGTAACGTAACTTACATGAATATGTCATTCTCCAAGACGATGTTGTATAGAATGATGAGCACAACAGATTATGGTTACATTTTTGTCTCGACCCGATCTGATCAGGTAAAACCCAATCGGATCAAATATTTATTTCAAAATTTCGTTTAGCGGGTTACCCTAATTGGAAAACACCTCAATTTGTTCACGACAATGCATCAATTCGTTTAGCGGGTTAGCCTAATTTTAAATTCTGAAAATATTTAGCGACGGAAAATTCCGTTGCTGGAATTAAATTGAAATTAAATTATGAAAATATTTAGCGACGGAATGTGCTAGAGACATGCAACACAATATGACCACATGCAAATTCAAATTTACTCTATTTATATAATTTTTTTATTATTTTCTTAAATATATAAATTAAGTTGTAATGTGAATATTTTAATTTTTGTAATTATATTGATGCTAATCATTTTAATGAATGATATTATATTATTTTTATATCCAAGTTTTGTTCTCCTCGTCGAATCAGGCAGATAGCTTCTTGGTCAAGCTGTACGCAAAGAGCTCTTCCGATAACTTATTTGGGCATTCCGTTGTTTAAAGGTAGAATAAAATCAGTTTATTTTGGGGCTTTGGTGGATAAAATTATTGGCCGAATTAATGGGTGGAAGTCAAATTTGTTATCTTTTGGAGGCAAACTTGTCTTATTGCGATCCATTCTTTGCAGCATCCCTTTGTATACCATCGCTGTTATTCGTGTTCCGAAATCAGTGCTTCGGCGTCTTCAATCGGCTTTTGCTTCCTTCTTATGGAGTAGTAATGGCGAAAGGCGTATGCATTGGATAGCATGGGAGTCTGTGTGTAGACCCCTTGAGGAGGGTGGGCTGGGAGTGCGATCTTTGGAAGCTGTGATGACTTCGCTTCAAGCTAAGCTTGCTTGGTTGATTCTTCAAGGGAAAAGTCTTTGGGCCCGATTTGCAGCTTCAAAATATGGGGCTGATGGTACTCGTAATTTTCATATGATGTCTCCAGTGTGTAAATCAATTTATAAGCATATGTTAGAACTTCAAGATAGTAGCAGATGGTTGGTGGGTCGTGGCGATATTTCTTTCTGGGGATCTAACTGGACTGGAGTTATTCTAGAGGGTCCATTGCCGATGGATTATCGTCTTTCAGTTCGAGATGGTCTTCAAATTCTGGATCAACTTTCTCCGTTTATTTCCGAAGCTAATCTTGAATTGGTTAAAAGGGTTAGATTGAATTCTATGAGAGAAGATAGGTTAGTATACTCTCGGACTACCACGGGTGATTTCCAGGTTTCAGCTCACTGGAATTATAATCGTCCTAAGTGGCCGGCGTTACAGGCATGCAAAATCGGCGATCTTGGATCCCATGGAAGGTTAGTGGATTTATGTGGAAGCTTTGCCAAGGAGCCTTGCCGGTAGATACTCGTCTTCAGGATAAAAAAATCGTTTTGGCCTCCAAATGTGTATGTTGCTTCCATTCTCATGAAAGAGAGTCTATTGAGCATCTCTTTTTATTTTCTGATGTGGCTATTGAGATGTGGAAGTCTTTAGCTCGCTGCTTTCAGCTTATAGAGGTTTATGGGTCTGTTCAGCATTTGTTATCTATATGGTTGAATAGAGTTTCTGTTCAGAACCAGATTGGGGCTTGTAAAATTGGAACGGTGGTGCTAGGATGCTGGGAATTATGGAAGGCCCGTTGTCGAGCTGTGTTTGATAATACTCCCATGAGCATTCAGGAGATCCTTCGAGGGGTCCGAAATGGTTTACAGAATATGATGAGCTTGTATAGGCCGAACGTGGCTTCAAATGTGATGGGGATTCTAGGTCTTCAATCTCTTCGGATACCCATTAAACAGGTTCGGTTCCGGCGAGGGTGTTGGGTTCGGTGGGAGCCTCCAGAGATGGGTGCGTATAAGCTTAACACAGATGGGTCGGCTAGACATGGCTCTTGTACAGGGGGTGGTATTATTAGAAATTATCAAGGCAGAATGGTTTGTGCTTTTTCGGTCTTCTATGGCCCAGGTACGAATACGTTTGCGGAGATAGCTGCTCTTAGAGATGGTCTGCTTTTATGTCGGAGACTGGGTTTAGCTAACGTTTATGTAGAGACTGACTCTCAGGTGGCAGCTCGGGGTTTGACTGGTTCTCAAAAGTTTCCTTGGCAGTTTGAGTATGAGCTTTTAGACTGTAAGGAGATTATTGGTGGTTACTCCATCCGGCATGTTTACAGAGAGGTGAATGGTGTGGCGGATAGGCTTGCAGATACAGCGCACATGGTGTCTCAGTATTCTACGTATGATGTCATTTCCCAACTTCCGGCAACGGTTCGACATGCTTTTAGACAGGATTGTTTGGGTTTATACAATTTTCGAAAATGATTTTGTATTTCATTTTCTTATAGAGGTAAGGCTCCTTTTGTTCTCGCTTGCTCTAGTGAGGCAGGTTGTCCCCCTCGTTGTTTATTTTCTCTGTTTTTAATAATATTCTATTTAAAAAAAAAAGTATGTATATATAAATACAAAGGGATTTTACAAAAACAAATATTTCAAAACAAATATTAATTCCAACAACGGAAAATTTCATCGCTAAAGGTGCAGGAGCAACTTTTAATTTATTATGAGCCCAAATGATGGATTCAATAAGTTCTTGCCAATAACCACGTCCACTGAATAAAAACATTAAACTAAAAGCCCATACAAAATGAGCACCTAGGAAAAAAAGGCCATATGCCGATAATGAAGAACCATAAGGCGAATGACACAGGATGCTGTGCCCATAAGAAATCGCGGAGCCACCCATTAATAGTAATGGAACTCTAGCCAAAGTTTCCTCCCGTGATATGAGTGACTACTCCTTGATCACTTATACTGCCCCAAACATATGATTACATTTTCCAACCTAAAATGGAATATGAATACTGAAATTGCATTGTACATCCAGAATAGTCCTAAGAAGACATGGTCCCAAGTGACTACTCCTGACCTTTAGCGACGTAATTTTTCGTCGCTAAATATTTTCAGAATTTAATTTTAATTTAATTGCAGCGACGGAAGATTCTGTCGCTAAAGGTCACCTTTAGCGACAGAATTTTCCGACGCTGGAATTAATATTTGTTTTGAAATATTTGTTTTTTGTAAAATCCCTTTGTATATATATATATATATATATATATATATATAGAAAATATTATAATCATTTTAATGAATGATTTTTTATTATTAAATTAATATTTGAAATGTTAATTTAATAATATAATATCAATAATTAAAATGATTAGCATCAATATAATTACAAAAATTTAAATATTCACATTACAACTTAACTTAACGTAACGTAACGTAACTTAACGTAACGTAAGTTAACTTAACTTAACGTAATGAAAACACGCTATGCCTATTGGCGAAATGTTATAACTTAACGTAACTTAACGCAACGTAACGTAATGTATCGTAACGTAACTTAACGTAATGTAACGTAACGTAACTTAACGTAACGTAAGTTAACGTAACGTAACATAACGTAATGTAACTTAACGTAACGTAACTTAACTTACATAACTTAATATAACGTAAGTTAACTTAACGTAACGTAACGTAATTTAATGTAACGTAACTTAACGTGACGTAACGTAACGTAACTTAACTTAACGTAATGTAACTTAACTTAACGTAACATAACGTAACGTAAAACGTCTTTTGATGCAAAATATGGAAATCGATAGAGCCGACAAAAAATACCTAGCTCATCCAAAATTTTAACGGGCCGGGCATCAGATATTGATGATCCAAAAACATTGAAATTGCACAAGTTGAATTGTGGTGGCTTTGTTCGATTTAGTTCAAACTCGATCTAGATCTGAGCGGTTGAGATCGATTTGATATTTTAAGAATATAGGGTGGGCAAACAGATTCTGGTTACATTTCTGTTTCGACCCAACTCGATCAGGTAAAACCCAATCGGATCAAATATTTTTTCAAAATTTCGTTTAGCGGGTTACCCTAATTGGAAAACACTTCAATTTGTTCACAACAATGCATCAATTCGTTTAGCAGGTTACCCTAATTTTAAATTCTGAAAATATTTAGCGACGAAAAATTCCATTGCTGGAATTAAATTGAAATTAAAATTTGAAAATATTTAGCGACGAAATGTGCTAGAGACATGCAACACAGTATGACCACATGCAAATTCAAATTTACTCTATTTATATAATTTTGTTATTATTTTCTTAAATATATAAATTAAGTTGTAATGTGAATATTTTAATTTATGTAATTATATTGATGCTAATCATTTTAATGAATGCCATTATATTATTAAATTAATATTTCAAATATTAATTTAATAATAAAATAATAACAAAATTATATAAATAGTGTAAATTTGATTTAAATTAATAAAGTGAAATGTAAATAGAGTAAAATTATATTCTGTACCCGAAAAATTAAAACTCCTTCCACCGCCAACCCCAAAATCCCCAAATATTCATATTACCGCCAAAAACAATCTTCCCTTAGTGAAATCCCTAAATCAACTATCCAAATTTGTTCACTTGTCCAGCAACAAGTGAACCCAGCCAGTCCTCTCACTCGTCCTCCTGCTCCGATCTTCTTCAGATCCGGCCAAACCTGTCACTACCGCCGGCTCCGTTCCTGTTCTCCCCTCCATCTGCACATCGATCTGTCACCCATCTGTAGACACCCCAATTTCGTACCCCTGATATGTGACATGACAAAAAATATCAAGACCTGTTAAAACATTAACAAATGTCAAGTTACAGGGTCAAAAGTGCAAAAGGACAAAGCAGGATGCGCAAAAGGACAAATTGCAGGGACTAAAGTGTTCAAAAATGCCAAAGTTTGAAATTTGGGCATGGCTCCCATAACATTTAGGCATGGCGCCCAAAATGGAGGAAGGAAGCGCCCAAATTTCATTCCCAGCCACTGTTCATCAATTCGTTGCCACAATTCACAACTCTCGGAGCACAGTGTACACTCATTTGATGCATAAAGAGAAATTTGGGCATGGCTACCTAAGGATTTGGGCATGGCGCCCAAATATGGATGGTGTAGCGCCCAAACTGCTTTCCCAGCCACTGTTCATCCATTCATTTGTCGTAATTCACAAGATATTCAGCGCGGCGTGCAATCGTTTGATGCGCAGAGAAGAAAAAAGAATTCCTTCGATGTCCCTAAATCTTCCTATAAATAGCAGAGGCCGGCTCCTCATTTCAGCACTCCTTCCTTCGTAAAGCTTCTCCGCGTTAACGTTACGCTGGAGAATTAGAGAGCGATGTGAGATAGTGAGCGATCACCTCAAAAAGCCTCGAAACTCTGCCAAACCTTCTCCAAACACAAAACCAACCGATAGGAGTGAACCTTAACCCCCCCAGCTAGGTATCCACCCTTTTTCCCCGGTCCAAAAATCGTGGAAAGAGCAGTTGCTCTGCCCGATTTAAAAGGCCAAATCAGCCAGAAATAAGTCGTTACTCTACCTGATTTCAGCCTACCTCAAGCCAACAAACAACCAAACACAAACAGTTACTCCGCCCAAATCCCTAGGCCAAAAGTAACTTTCAGAAGCAGTCACGTTGCCCAAATTCACACAACACATAACACACAACAACAACAACAAAAGACTCCCTCTCCCTGAAGGACAGAGCGAGCACACCCTAGGCTGTTTGTAAGTTTTATTTTAAAAGTCTTTCATTTTGTAAAAGTATTATTTCCAATCCGGCCCAATGTAGATATATAAGCAGTTGTGCTACCCGGATTTAGTTAGGAAATAATACTAAATATAGCCGTTGTTATGATAAAATATTTTCAGATATATTTGTAATTATTTGCGTTATTTATTCATTAAAGTGTTTATTTGTAACAGTATTATTTCCTATTCGGCCTAATGTAAATATATAAGCGGTTATGCTGCCCGAATTTTGTTAGGAAATAATACTAAATATAGCCGTTACTATGGCCAAATATTTTCAAGTATATTTGTAATTGTTTGTAAAGAGATTGTTGCAAGTCTGTAAATAATATAGATGTAATGGATGTATTTGTAGGCAGTTAATGCTTTAGCCAAAAACCGTTTTGAGACCGAAAGGGCGAGTTGGGTGCCTAGCACCTTCCCAACTCATAACTTAGCCTCCGAACCCGTTTTCTTCATCTCTGGTTTTCTTTTTCTGGTTTTCCTTTATTTTTGCCTTAAAATAAAGATGGCGACTCTAAAAACATTTTGGATCTAGTGGGGCCTCGCAACATCTTTCTTTGCACTTTCACGTTCTCCCCTAAAAAAGGGAGAATGAGAATGGAAAGGTGATGTATTCCTATGTTCTGGTATCCCCTAAACAAGGGATAACTTGACATAGAAAACCCAAAGCACTCATAGTGATCCGAAATAGGCCATAAGGCTATTTTCATAAAATCCATAGTGGGGGCGCTGCAACATCTTTCTTTGCACTTTCACGTTCTCCCCTAAACAAGGGGGGATGGGAATGGAAAGGTGATGTTTTCCTATATCCTGGTATCCCCTAAAAAAGAGATAACTTGACATAGAAAATCCAAAGCTCCCATATTGGATCAAAAATGCACTAAAGGCAGAGGCGCATTCCAGCGCTATTCCGACACTCCTCGCACTTTTGATTTCGTCCTCCCTAGAAAAGGGAGGGTGGAGCAGGAGGCGATGGATGTCATCGCATCCGCGCGCGCACCCCTATCCAAAGGCACGCGAGGCGCGGGAGCACGCATCAGGGAACCCACGGTGGCGACTTCTTGGGGATATCGTTTTTATTTTAATAAATAAAAATGGAGGGCTAGACTTCGATAACCAAAACTTTTTTTCTTTTGTTTCGGCTAAAGTATGCTTGTTATATTAATTTAAAACAGTCTAATATTGTGTTCCTTTAACATCTGTGTCTATATTTGTGGATATGATCCTCCATCTTGCAGCAGTTTCATTTCAAACACTGTTACGGATATACTTGAAAATATTCGTATTTTTCAAAAAAAAGAAACAAATAAAAAGTAATATATATATATATATATATATATATATATATATATATATATATATATATATATATATATTTTATATATATATATATGTAGTTTTCTTTTTATTTCAGGCGGCATAACAAGCGGGCGGGGCTTTATTTTTAAAATCTTCTCATTTTCGGCCTTATATATATTTTTATTCTGCTTCATTTTCATTCTGTAAAATACATACATACATGCATTCATTCTGTCATTTTATTTTGGGGATTAGGACTCATTTTCTAGAAATAGATAGATTCCCGCTTTTCTTTCTATTTCTTGATGGTATACTTGCTTACTCGCTTAAGCTAAAAGCAGAAAATCCACACAACTGACAAGGCAGGCTATATCTGTTTTATTTTCTTTTTCTATATCTAAAAAAAAAACTTCTTTTGCTTTTTAGATACACACGCACATGCATATAAATATATTCGAGCTGTTACCCTACACCATAGCCGACCTACCCCTGCATGAGCCAACGTTAGACTGCATATAGATTTTCAGGACATTTCAAAGACCGACCGGTTTTTGCATTTTAAATTATGAGTCAGCCCCTGTCAAAAAAATGTACCCAAGTCAAAAAAAATGTGCGCAAGTCAAAAAAAAAAATGCTCAAGTCAAAAAAAATATACCTTGGGGGCGACTTATTATTTTCAAATGCTCGACCTAGACCATTTCGAATGGTGGATCAGGAAGAGTATAGGCCCTTCGCTGGGATCGATCAGATCTCGAGTCGAAGGCGAGGTGGAATACGTTGGTCATATACTGCGGAGAAAGAATCCTTGTTCGAGAAAAGTCACGAGGCTGTCAAAATTAAGCAGGTGCTTATCCGGTCATTTTGTAGGAAAAATAATAAATAATAAAATATACTAATAAAGGCACGTTGTACTCCAAGCCCAGAAAGCCTTCAGCCAGCCTTCTGATACCAAACCCATTTTCCCGAAACTGGCGAATTTGGAAAGGTAGAGACGATCTTGGCCGATTGATCTGAGGAAACAAGTGCGAGATCAGATCGAGGGTATCGAGAACAGATCGATAAAGGCGAAAGCGTTCGGAGGGTGCAGATCCAGAGCAGTATGGCAGAAATGAAAGTCCGCTATGGAGTACAGTCTGAGGGGCTCGGGGTATGCTCGACTCAGCAATGCGGCGGTGGCTAGACCAAAATTTGGGTGCACAGGCTGATCGCATAATGAGCCAAATGGCTAACCTGGTACAAGGCTTGAAATCTAGTGGTGAGGTAATCTCTTCCCCTGCAGTTCCCCAAGAAGCATCAACCTCACATATGCCTCCAAATCCAAACCCTCAGCCAAACACTAACCCGCCAAATACTGCCACTACCCCAAAATTCCTATCCAACCCAAAATCCACATCCAACCCAAAATCCATATCCAACCCAAAATTCCTATCCAACCCAAAATCCATATCCAATCCAAAATCCATATCCAACCCAAAATCCACATCCAACCCAAAATCCATATCCAACCCAAAATCCACATCCAACCCAAAGTCCATATCCAGCCCAAAATTCATATCCAGCTCAAAATCCTTATCCAACTCATAATCCATATCCAACCCAAAATCCACCAGCATACACTGCTCAAAATCCATACCCAGCTCAAAATCCTTACCAAACACCACGGAGATCAACCCCTTTCCTAATCACGCGGCATATACCAAATACCAACTCCCCCAACCACCAAAATGGAAGCCGACATGGAAAACATGAAAACAATGATGCTCAAACTTCACAACAAAGGGGAATTCTCTACGCGGGCACTGGCATTAAAACCTTCAGCCGTACTACCCCCAAATTTCAAACCCGACATAGAAAAATTCGACGGGACTGGATGCCCTATCTCCCACCTAAAATCTTACTCTACTGGCATGCAATCAAGAGGGGTTAGTTTCAAAGCCATGGCCTCCAATTTTCACCTCACCTTAATAGGGGCTGCTAAGCAATGGTTAATGCTAGCAGATGATAGCACCATGGGCACTTGGGACCAAATCGCTGAAGGGTTCCTAGAAAGGTACAAAGATAATACCATCACTGAAAATAAAAGGGAACTTGAGGCATGCACCCAAAAAGAAAATGAAACATTTGCAGAATTTGCAGCCAGATGGAAGGATAAAGTCGCCCAGACTTTGGACAGACCTGATCCGGCTGAATCATGCAGAATGTTCATCAAGAACCTCCAGCCCATTTACCTAGAGCGCATGCGGTATCTCCCCTATAGCAATTTCAAAGAAATAGTGGAGATAGGAGTCCGTATTGATGAAGAAATACGCACGGGATCCCTAGAGATTGATGCACATACACCCCCAATTTCACTCTGCAACTCTGAATCAGATGAAGAATCTTCGGAAGAAGTCAACGTGGTTGAAAGAATTTCGCCTGGTAAATACAGTAATGTGTCATGGTCATACGAGACAAATAAATCTATCAACTCTGTTGAAGGAAGCAGTAATGCCAACAAGAACCTCATAGGACCCTACCAAGCAAAAAGAAGGCATTACGATGAACTGAATGCCCCAATGTCCCTGATTTTCCAAGGCTTAATGGCACAAGGAGTTTTGAAACCAATGGAAAATTATCGACCTCCGCCAAAGCTATCAGACACGTGGGACCACTCTCAGTATTGCAAGTATCATCGTAGCAGTGGCCATCCCACTGATAAGTGTTATAAGCTCAGGAGTGCCATCCAAGATCTTATTGATGGCCAAATCATTGAAAAGCCGCACCCTTGATTGTCTCTAGCAAAAGTGGAAAATGCCCTAGGATACCCTTGTATATACACCTCCAAAAACTCTTTGTACTTTTGAATGTCCTTTCGTCAAATAAAATCTCCAGGAAACAACTCTTTTCAACCCAGCGTCAATTTTCATAAATTTTGGGATCCTTGTTGTTTTCTGGTACCACTAACAATTTTGCAGGGGCTGAAAAATTAACTATTACCATTTACTCTCCCGAGAAGATTGTCCAGAGGTACGTAATCATCACATCCCATTTCAAAAATAAAAAAAAGGAGTTTTCTAACAATAAAAAAAATCACGTGTAATACTTAGTTTTCTTTTCATTTAAAAAAATATATAATCATTTCTTTTTGCGAAAAAAAAATTCAAAAAAATAAAAATAAAAAGAAAATCTCTTTCTTTCAAATTCAAAATTCAAAAAAAAAATTATACAGATTAGCAAAATGAAAATTTTTCTGTCAGAATTGAACTACGATGACCTGAGCCTCGAAATGAGGAACGTAGGCAGCCTTCGGGTTCAGTCAAATGCTTTGATTTACTCTTCAAAAAAAAAAAGGTGGTATTTTCTATGTGTTTCTTTTTGTTTCCCAAAACATGAAAAGACAAGACAAAACCCCCTCACCCTATTCTTAATCTCCAAATTCCTATTCCCTTTTAACCTCTCATAAATGCATCACTAAGTTGATAAGTGCATCGTTCATTCTCGATTTCAAAAAAAAAATCAGTAAGTCCTACTTCGAGATGTTAAGGTCTGCCACTCAAAAAAAAAAAAAAAGCAAAAAAAAAAAAGAAAAAAAAAGGAGTAGGACCGATAAGGAGCCAGAGAAGAAAAGAAAGCTGGGAAAGTCAAGAATCGGAAAGCGTGAAACCCGTAAAAGGCCGACCCTGTGATCATAAGCAAACAATTCAAGACTAGGGGCTGTCAAACCCCAGGGGTGTCTCTTTTGCCCATATTGATGCCTACGGCCCATACTTGTAGAGTATGCTCACTAGTCCATTTGGTCTCCGTTCTTTCAAAAAAGTCCAAGCATGTCCCTAGATCGAACTTTCCAGAGGTATCTTCTATATTCAAGTCTGGTAAATTCTTGCTTCTCCTATATTAGTTTGTCAAGTTTTCTTCTTGATCTCTGAGCACATATCACCAAAGTATTTGTAAAAAAAAAAAAAAAGGATGATGACGACGAATCAACTCATGTAAAAACATGATAAAACTACATGGGTTGATAATGAGTCATTTCGCAATATGGACCCACAAACCATTAAAAAAAAATTCGATGAAGCAACCTTCTGTCTTGGAAAAAAGGTCATCTTCAACTCATTGCGGCCGAGCTATTAAACGGTACACTAGGGGCTTCCAACCATACACCAAACCTCTTCCAAATATCTGAACAAATCAACCACATACCAAAGCCTAACCATCCCTGAGATCCAACTTCCCAAAACTGGGACTGTTTCACCCTTATATACACATCCACCAAGAGTGACAACCTTCTTTTATCCCGAGAGAAAGAAGACAGATATCTTTTCAAACACTCTCCAAAATTGCTCCGAGAGGTCAACAAAAAAAAGAGAAAAAATAAAAAAAAAAAAGAAAGAAAGAAATTTCCCTCTCGCAAAAAAAAAAGAGAGAGAGAAAAAGAAAAGAAAGAAGTCTCTCCTGAACAACTTCCTCAAAATCTCTCGCTCACAAAAAAAAAAGAGGAAAAAGATCAATCACTCTTGGACCACCCCATAACCCACAACCAAAGCCAAAAGCCGACCTCCCAACCATGTCCACAACCAGGTCCAAAAACCAACTTTCTATCCAAACCCACAGCCTGAAAGGCCAGCCAATGGTCCCTTCTGACCGCCTTTCCAAAAAAAATCAAATCAAATCCACAGCCCAAAATACTTTTGAATCAGAAGCCAATCAAATCCTCAACCCTGAAGCTAATCCATCCCAAACACTTAAACACTACACCCCAACCTAGTTGCCACATATAGCTCTGTTTCAATCGGTTGTAACGTGATCTGGGTCGAGGACAGAACTCTTTGCTAAAGACACATGAAATTATCAAAAGATAAATGTTAAGTAGGGTCCATGAAACTCATGATACTTGGCGATAAACTCTGGATCATGACTCTTCTTTTTGTCCATTAGAGTCATCCTCTTTCTCTGAGCATACTCATTTCTATCTCCCACAAAAGTCTCTCCAAATCGAGTGTCTGGGCTGTCCCTAGTTAATTTCTCCAGAAAATTCCCGTCATGCAAAATTTGGTTGATCAAATTCATCCATGGGCTTCTCCCGCCAAACTCATTGGATACATAAAGACTCATCGCTCTCCGTATAGCTTGTCATTTCCATCTCTCGTGTCAAGAAACGAAGAAACTACAAAGGCATGATCCTTCGAAAACAAGCGGCTTATCTTCACATGCATTGAAAGACTGGCTCCCTATAAGGTAAAAGCTCGCTAGGTTGAAAACCCGAAAGGGCGGCCTAGGCAAAAGTTAGAGCAAAAAAAAAAACAAAACAAAACAAAAACAAAAAACACACAAAAAAAAAACACAAAAAAAAAAAAGAAGAAGAAAAAAGTGGCCCCTCTGAGGCATCGATTAGTAGGATTTACTAATCTTCTGATTGAATTCCTTTCTTGAATGATGCACTAGTCAAAAGACTGAAAACTGACCCAACACATCATTCGCCTCCATTTCAAATATCACCATCAACTCCCATATACATAACCCTCCAAAGCCAACTAAAAGTCACATCTCAAGCTCTCATATTGCATTTCCATCACCTTGACCCATCTTGTCTTAACATGTTTAAGAAACAGATGATACACATGCACATTCAAAAGTCCTTCTCTAAGAAAAAGAAAATTGCATTCGCATGCTTGTATCTTTTGCTTGCATCTTTCTATCGATCTTATCGTCTTCCGCCACATCGCCTATGAATGTTCTCACAAAGATCTCACCAAGGATCACCTCCCAAAGATCCTCCACAGCATCATCAAAAGTGACAAAAGGTGAAGTTCATATCCCCAGCAGATCAGCCGGCAAATGGGGAGAAAAGCCAGAAAAATCAGCAGCAAAGCAAAAAGAGAAATTTCCAGCCAAGGTCGGAAATAGAAACAAAAGAAAATTTTCCGCAAAGCAGAAAATGAAGCAAAGAAGAAATTTCCACTAAGGCCGGAAATTGTAGCCGCCAAAGGGAAAAGATTTTCGAAAAGCCGGAACTGGCAGCAGAAGAACAAAATCCCCAAAGAAGTGCAAAGAAAGAACGTAAGAAAGCAAAGATAAAATAACAAGTACAAAGAAAAGCAAAGAAGAAGAATGTAAATCGCACAAGCAAAGAAGAATGTAAATCGCAAAAGCAAAGAAGAACGGTAAGAAAAGGTAAGTATTCTACCCCCTTCTGTGCATCAATAGTTGTGTTGGAAAACTTTCCTTTAAAGGCCACACAACCCCTGATCGAGGGAAAGGTTTTGTTCTCCGCGGCGCTGCCTCGAGGAGACATTTCATACCGCATCCCATGCATCACAACACTTGATAATTACCTTTGCAAAGACTCGCTCGATAAGCCTTGCAACACTAGCATTACAAAGACATACATCACTTATTATTTTTGTCTTTTAGTAATGCGATGGATATCGCATTCAACATAGGCGATGCAATGGATATTGCATCTCGCCGAGTAATGCGATGGATATCGCATTCAGTGCGGCGATGCAATGGATATTGCAGATCCGTTTTTCGTATTGATGCGATGGATATCGCATCTGAGTATTTACGATGCAATGGATATTGCATTATGTTTTGTGTCGACGCAATGCGATATTGGCGTTTGTGTTGCGATGCAATGGATATTGCATTCGTTTTTCCGTGTTAATGCAATGGATATTGCATTTAGTTTTGTTGCAATATTAAATGGATATTATGCTTTTTATGTCGCGATGCAATGGATATTGCATCTTTTTTGATAATGCAATGGATATTGCATTTAGTTTGTGTCGACGCAATGGATATTTGAATGCGTTTTGTGTCGCGATGCAATGGATATTGATTTTTCCGTGTCAACGCAATGGATATTGCATTTGTGTCGCGATGCAATGGATATTGCATCCGTTTTCGTGTCAACGCAATGGATATTGCGTTTGTGTCGGATGCAATGGATATTGCATCTGTTTTCACGTGTCAATGCAATGGATATTGATCTGCTTTTCCATGTTAATGCAATGGATATTGCATTTTGTTTTGTGTCGACGATGGATATTATGTTTTGGTCGCGATGCAATGGATATTGCACCGCTTTTTCGTGTCAACGCAATTATTATTGGAAGCCAGGTGTCATGCAATGGATATTGACCGTTTTCTTTTAATGCAATGGATATTGCATTTAATTTGTGTCGACGCAATGGATATCAAGGCTTGCATGTTGATGGCATTTTTTTCACTAGGTTGTAATGGATATTACAACTATCTTTCCGCATAACACTTGTCCGCATTACAACACTTGATCCCGGCTGAGGCCGAACTACGCTTGGTCCGATTCCTTTTATTAAGGGATACGTGGCGTTCTACATTAGTAGGTCCGACCATCGAGCATTCAATTTGCATATCCGCTAAAAACCGCGATAACTCGCTATAACCGACTAAAAATGTCTAGGATATGGAGGTTTGATAAATTGTCGCATTATAATCGCTACCGCTGCATATTTCTCCCTCGCTTTGATGAACGAAATTGGAGAGTCTATTCTTATCAACGATGTTCGCCTACTCAAGAAGTCGCGGGTTACCCGCCAGAGACTCCATCGTGAGGCTCTGAGACACCCCAATTTCGCACCCCTGATATGTGACATGACAAAATATCAAGACTGTTAAAACATTAACAAATGTCAAGTTACAGGTCAAAAGTGCAAAAGACAAAGCAGATGCGCAAAGGACAAATTGTGTGACTAAAGTGTTCAAAAAACAAAGTTTGAAATTTGGGCATG
>CM028380.1:119353297-119441661 GCA_013146195.2 Codonopsis lanceolata
TCGGTTTGAGAAAGGTGGAAGGAGATGAATGTCGGTTAATTTGAATGGTTTAGAATTAAGAGTGTCGGTTGATCGTCTAATGATATAGGGTTAAGATTGTCGGTTAGTGAGCTGTCGGCTAGCGAGGCACATTCTGAATATCTATAGTTTCTGTAGGAGGAGTTGAAGATGAAGGATTATTTAGAATTGAGCCTATACTGTTTCCTGTCTCAAATACTTCAAAATTGTTAGTAACATCAGGAGTCTTGTAAGGCTCAAATAAACTTGATTCATCAAAAGTAACATGCATAGATTCAACAATTACTTGAGTTTTTCTATTGTAAACTCTATAACCTTTACTATGCTTGGCATAACCAACAAAAATACCTTCATCAGCTTTTTCGTCAAATTTACCTCTGTAATCACCACCATTGTAATGAATGAAACACTTGCACCCAAAGATTTTAAGGAAAGCAATATTAGGGGTTCTACCTCTCCATATTTCATAGGGAGTCTTATCATGAAACTTGTTTATGAGAGATCTATTTTGAGTAAAACAAGCTGTGTTGACAGCTTCTGCCCAAAAATATTTTGGTAAATTTGCTTCAGCTATCATTGTTTTACCCTTGATCGAGTCCTATTCTTCCTTTCGGCTATACCATTTCTTTGAGGTGTTCTAGCTTCTGAAAAGTTATGATCAATTCCATGATCATCACAGTATGTGTCCATCCCAAGATTTTTGAATTCTGTACCATTGTCAGATCTAACACTCATAATCTCACATTCCTTTTGAGTTTGAAGATTTCTGAATAGGGAGGTGAGAATTCCGTAAGTCTCATCCTTGGATTGCATCATTTCAACCCATGTATATCTGGAGTAGTCATCCACAACAACTAAGGTATACCTGTTTCCTCCTAGACTTGCAGTTGTTACAGGGCCAAATAAATCCATGTGTAGAAGCTCAAGAGTTCTTTTGGTAGAAAGACATGGTTTTGGTTTAAAAGAAGTTTTTGTTATTTTACCCAAAATACAAGCATCACATTTTTTGTCAGTTGGAAAATTTATGGAAGGCAGACCTTTTACCAAATCTCCTTTTGACAGTTTTGAAAGATACTTAAAGTTTAAATGTGAAAGTCTTTTGTGCCAAAGCCATGAATTTTTTGAAGTGTTATTTGCTACCAAACAAATTTGAGTACTGTTATCTAAAGAGAGTAGATCAATAGCAAAAACATTTCTTTTCCTTGAACCAGTGAGCAAAACTTCATTTGTGATGCTATTTTTGATAAAACAATGTGTGGAGGAGAAAGAGCAACTCATACCTTTATCACAGAATTGTGAGATACTTAGAAGATTGTGTTTCAGACCTTGTACCAAAGAGACATTTTCAATTTTTACAGATCCTCTGATGATGGATCCATAGCCAATAGTCTTTCCTTTAGAGTTATCTCCAAAAATAACAGAGGGACCTTTTGCTGCAATAATGTTAGTAAGGAGTTCAGCTGATCCAGTCATGTGTCTGGAGCATCCACTGTCTAATATCCATACGTCAGTTGAATGATCATCTGCCATTAAGCATACCTGAAATATGAATATCTAAATCATGGTACCCTTTATACTTTTGGGTCCAAATGGTTAGTTTTCTTAGGTATCCAAACTTGCCTGAAATTAGGCTTTTTAGTTATGTCAGTAGGTTTAAATCTATATAAGCATTCATGTGACTGATGACAAAAAGTAGAGCAAATATTACACTTGTGATAACCAGGTTTATCAGTCATTTGAGGTGAATTCTTTGATTCCTTTTGATTCGACTTAGAGGTCTTAGCGACAACAAAATTTATTGGCTTGAACTTGTCGGTTGCCTTTCTTACGAATCCTCCTCTTTTGTCGGCTAGGCGACATTTTGTCGGCCGACGTTTGTCGATTGTTGAGTTAGGCGGGATTTAGAGGTTTGTGACGGAGAAGGCCGACAACGATCATTGTTGACATATCCTTTTGTTAATGTACCTCTTGTCTTTGATTCTTATTTCGAGGATAAGTGAATGGTACAACATTATAGGCGATCCTTTGTCCTTTTTGAATCTTAGGTTCACCTTTTGGTATGCGATCTCACGGTCTTCATCATCCTTTGAGTATCCAAGACCATGTTGGTCTTCATGATCTTTTTGTTGACTGATGATGGTTTCTACATCAGCTTTTGACTTTGAGTAAGTGTCAACAACATTGGTCAGTTGAAGATTTCTTTCCACAAGGTCAGCAATCTGGGCATCTGAGATTTTTGCTTGAATCTCATATTTTTCATTGAGACTTTTCGATTCTGACAATTCTTTTGCTGAACTTTGTAAAGCTCATTGATTTTTTGAAGCTCACAGTTTTCTTCGGAAATTCTTTTAAAGTCACCAAACAAAGAAACATGGATTCTTTTAAGTGTTTCAAATTTGGAATACATTTCTTGCATTTGTTCCAGTAAATCATCAACACTTGAGTCAGTAATCTTCTCCTCCTGCCTTTTTGAATCATGAGTTATTTTAGCAGTCCTTGGAGAAGTTGACTTGTTTTTCTTTTCTGGCTGACTTATGATTCCTTGTCCATAAAATCCATTTCCTATTTTCTTAACCACAAACTGATCAGGTTTGATGACCTTTGTCAGTTTGGAGTTTGTAATAGGTGAGCTTGACAGCTCATTTTCAGGCATCTTTGAATATTTTGGACTTGGAAACTCATTTTCTGAATCATATATTGCTGATTCTGCAAGAAGACACAGATTTGCTTCTTGCTCAAAATCAGCAAATTCATTTTCAGAATCTGTTTCAATCCAAGTTGCAAGATTTTGATCTTCAGCAACTAAACTCTTTTGTTTTTCAAAATTTTTGGAAGCTCTCTTGTAATACTCATTTTTTGTAAAAGGACAATTTGAAGCAAAGTGACCAGGCTTTCTACAGTTAAAGCACAAAAGTTTTTCTTTCTCAACCTTGTCTTCATTTGTTTTGAAGTAAGGTTTTTGAAAGTTTGAAGTAGATGGTTTTTGGAAGCTAGAAAAAGGTTTTTGCAGTTTTGATGAAGACTTTTGAAAGTTTGCTGAAGGTTTTTGAAAGTTCTTTTTAAAGGATTTAAACTTTCTAAATTGTCTAGCGAAAGCAGCAAATTCATCTTCATCAAAGTCATCATCTGACAAGGATGTAGAAGTTTTTGAGGTTTCTTCTTCAGCTTGAAGAGATATACCTTTAAAATTTTTCTCAATTTCTTGAGTTTTGAGAACTTCTTTTTCATAAATTTTTAGACTTGCAACAAGACTACGTATATGAGTTTTGTTCAAGTCTCTGGCTTCCTTTATGGCAGTGACTTTTACATGCCATCTACTTCCCAAACTATTAAGAAAACGCATATTCAAATCTTTCATACTATAAACTTTACCAAGAGAAGAACATCTATTACTTACCTCGAGAAATCTGTCGTAGGCATTTTTTAAAGATTCTTTTGGGTCCTTCTTGAATGCATCAAATTCTTGTATGCAATCATACAGTTTGTTGTCCTTGGTATTCTGATCTCCTTCTACATACTCTACAAGATCATCCCAAATTTCCTTGACAGTTACACAGTCATATATCTGCTTGTAGTTTTCATCAGGTACATCACTAGATAGGATATGTACAGCTCTGGCATCCAGTCCATTAGTAATTTTATCTTCCTCAGTCCATTCAGTCTGAGGTTTGAGAACATATTCTTCTTCTACAGGGGCAAGAGGGTTTACAGTATCATCATCTGCAGCAGAAGATTTACCAACTTTAGTATTTATTTTCATAGGTTGCATAGGACCACCTCTTACACATTCCATCAACCGTTTATCTATATTGTTCATATATCTTGTAATTCTTTCCTTCCAGATATCAAAGTGATCTTCATAAAAAATGGGAACTTGAGTGACATTGTTTGATTGAAAAACTTTTAGATTTGCCATGATCGAGCTTTCAAGCTGTTAGGCTTGGGAAATAATTTAAAAAAAAAGCTTGGCTCTGATACCAATTGTAAGTCCAGATGGCAATAGTTAAGGCTAGAGGGGGAGTGAATAGCCTTTAAAAAAGCTTTTGGGAATAGATTTGTGAAGCTTAAAAGATTGGCAGCGGAAAACCTGATTTTATCAATCAGCTGAGGAGTTGGTCAGCTAGCTGACACTTTGAAAATCCTTAAGCTGATGAGTCTTGGTCAGCTGGCTGACACAACTATTTTTAAAAAGAAATTTTCTTTAAAAACTGATCACTGAATATGAGAAGGAATTGAAGTACAAACTAACTGAACAATTAAGCAAATGATTGTAGTTAACTGACTGACACTTAATCAGTTAAAAAAAACTTCTTAAGTGTTGAGTCAGTTTGCAAGAGTATAAGAGACGGCTGACAGTTCAGTTGAAGTGGTTCACAGATAAACTGCTACGTCCACTACCAAGTTGGTCAGACTTGGATTTTTGAAGTGCACTAATTTTATTAAAAATCTATTTGATCTCTAATGGATCAGTGTACAACAAAAGACCGGTGTATGGGGAGAATGATTGAGAAACAATCAGACTCGTGAGAGAAACTGACTGAGTTTTAAATAATTTGAAATGAAATACTCAGTATTTTCCTAAACAATAACTAGAGAGAAACACACAATGAAAAATATCTAGTTAAAGTTTTCTTGAAGACAATGTCTGAGAGATTGAGAGCAGAAGGTTTCTTGACTTCAAAAATTGTTGTCTTCACAAATGCTTCCAGTGGGTATTTATAGATAGTCTTCAAAAGCAACCCGTTAGGAACACATTTGAATTTGAAAATGTGTTTTGGCAGAGGCAAGATCTCAAAGGATCTTGAGAGATATTATATAGCAGGATATCTACCAAAAAAACACAAAGTAGGAAAAAGTTAGTAGAAGTGTATGATCAGTTAAATAAGGAAAGATAAACTATCACTAAAGTACGTAGGGATCAGCTGAGATAATTGACTGATAAAAAATGATATGCAGCTGACCAAATATAATCTAATTTTCTTGGCTGACAGTCAAGTGGAATGATTTTAAGCAAATTTATTTATGCAAGATTCAACAATATATATTAACTATAATTAAAACAGAAGCTGCAGCTTGCCACGTGACGACTTCCTGTGAAATGAGATTTTTTTAAAAATAATTTCATCCTTCCACATGTCACCCTCTTATAAAAAGTTACAGATATAAATTTTACAATTAAAAAGTTACTGATAAAAATGTTTATTAATTTGATTTTATACGTTTAGTTTAAGATAAATCTTACTGTTAGTTTATGATAAGATTTTATCACATTTGATTTCAAAGTTTTACAGATAAAAATATTTTTTGATTTAATATAAAATATGTTATTATGTAAACATTATCTCAAACTTAAAGATTCTACCAAACCTAATATCATGCTATCTCTTAATATTTGCTACATATATATTCGAATTATGTATTTTATGATTTAGAAAATAGTAAAAAAAATTATGTTAAATCTATCTTTTAACTATTACTAAAACAAACCCATAATAAGTTAATAGATAAAAGTTTTACACTGATAAATTTTTTAAAATTAATCTTAAAATTACAAATAAATAAAACCAGGTAGATTTTTAAACCAGTTATAAAAAAATATATTCAATTTCCTACTATTTTATGTTTTGTTTATTTTATATTTAAGATATAAAGTATTCAGTTGTTAACTATTTTTAAATTACTAACTATTCTTATAAATTTAATAAACTATTAATTTCATTATTTTATTTTATCTTGAAGTAAATTGAGTTGATTCAGCTGTACTTGGTTAAGTAAATTTGAAATGCATATTACCCGCCTATCTCTGTAACAATTTTATAAGATAATAGATTCATTTAATTAAACTGTTTCTTTTATATTGTATTAAGTATTCACATATTAATTTCAATATTTATCCTTTTTTAATTTTGTTCAAAAGATTCTAATTTTTATGAGTTTTAGATTTTTTTTTATTTTTATAAGCAACTTTTGAAAAAAAAAATCTTAAAACCGTGCATCGCACGGGTATAACCTAGTTTGAAACTTAAGGTTTTTTTTTTTAATGGACTAAAGGAGTAAAAGTTAATTTTAAAAATATTTCTTTCAAAGTAACTCTAAAATCTATATACAAATTTGTTGCTTAATTAAACACCTTAATTATTATGAACTAGTTTTTTAACCCGTGCATTAAACGCACGTCAACAAAATCGTATATAAACAAAATAAGGAGGATCGGTTTATTAACAATTACACATAATTATACCACTAATCATTATAGATTCTAAAAAAAATTCTTATACACAATATTTGTTGTCTTATTAGTTGGTTTTTCATCTTCATTGCATATCAATATTTCAAAGCAAAATAATTTGTTACTCTAGAAAATAATTTGTCTATGGCTAAATATTGGTTTTTTTTTCTTTCTTAAAGAGACCTACGTGCAATTATTGACTTTGAAACTTGTTAATTGTCATTGCATATGATATCAGCAATGTAAATTGTCTTCTCTGGAACTTGAAAGACAGTTTTATATCAGATAAGTTAATGACAATCTTGGGATAAAAAACATTTTCTCCAACATTATTTCCTTTCAAAAAATTTGTTTCAACAATGTGATCCCCAAGATTTATGATGATTAGTCTTGTTCCATTGCACAACCCTGCAGTATGGTTAATGTTTCTCAATAGCATTAGTGGAACACTAATTTTAAGTGTCAATTCATGTCCTGACAACCCCGAACACTTTATATTATTCAAAAACTATGGATACTGAATGTTTTCGAACAAACTCAAATTTTTTTCGCCCTTCAAATAGAATGTGAACTCAAATAAGTTCTTCCTTTTGACAGATTACTTTTATTAAATTATATTTGTATTTTATGAATAAATAAATTTATAAGAAAAAAATAAGCTAAAATCAAAATAACAAAATTATTTTTACCATTAATAATTATTTTTGTTTTGTAAATTATTTTGATTTTAATAACTTACATTATATATTTTTTGTTTTATTGACTTCGTAACTATTATTTTTTTTATTTTTAAAAATTAGTTTTACGAAAAAAAATTGTTTCGTAATTTTTTATTATTATTTTACTAACCTCGGTTTAAATTGTTTTGTTTTATTGACTCTGTAACTATTATTTTTGTTCCATCAAATATTTTTATTTTACTAACGTATTTTTGTTTTACCTAACTATTTTTAAGAATTTGTTTTAAAATTTTGTTCCGTAAATTATTTTTATAATTTTACTAACCTCAGTTTGAATTATTTTTTATTAACTTTGTAACTATTATTTTTGTTCCATCAAATATTTTTATTTAACTAATGTATTTTTGTTTTACATAACTATTTTTAAGAATTTGTTTTAAAATTTTGTTCCGTAAATTATTTTTATTCTTATAGTAACCTTAGTTTAAATTGTTTTTGTTTTTATTGACTTTGTAACTATTATTTTTGTTCCATCAAATATTTTTATTTTACTAACGTATTTTTAGTTGCTACTTTTAGTTACAATTTTTTATGTTTAAAGAGAGAAAAATGTTTAAACATATTTGATGGTGATGATGAAAGAGAAAATATGAAGGAGACGGAAGAGAGAAAGAGAAATACAACCAGAGAAAATAGGAGAGAGAAAGAGTGAAATGGTAACTCAAAAGTCAATAATTCAAAAATGAGATTTTGGAGGGAGAAATCAACCATTGTCATTATATATATAGATTGTTGTAAAAAGAGTTCGTCGATAGAAAAGATCTACACATAAACAATTATTTAAGTGAAAGCTCAAGGTCAACGAGATCAAAACTTGGTCAAGGAATAAACAATTATATATCATAAACATTTACTCATAAATAGTCATCATTTTATGAAATAGGTAGGTGACCATCGTCACGTCAACACAAATAATATAAGAGAATTATTATCTACCCAAGACTCAATCGTTTGAATGACAAAACCACATCATTTTGAATTTATTTACGAGAATGACAATAACGACATGTTGTGCCACAGTGAAAGTAATTGAACAAACAATTGATAACAACAAAGATCAAACAATGGAGAATATAGAAAAAAGATAGAGAATATGGGGTCAACGAATTATTGTATATGTTATTGCCTCAATAAAACAACTTTACACATGTTGTAAAACCCTAATTTATTGCATGCTTGTTTATTGCATGAGTTCATACATTCATAATCATCATTACTATGTTAACTTAGCTTACTCATATGTTTAAAGTCGATAGCATGTTCATTGACGTCGTTTGGGATGCTCGTATGCACCTTTCCTTCACGAGTTGCTTTGAAACTCGGGTTTATGTTTTATGTTGTAATCACATGGTTAAATGTTAGAGACCACTCATAACATCATTAACACACTTTAGATGTTGGTTGAATGCTAGTTGCATCGTCGGTTTGGTTGCTAGTTTGATTCGAGTGTTAACCCTTCTCCGTTTGACCTTTTCGGTTGTTGTTCGGGAGTGTTTTTCCTAAGTTCTTAGCCTTGTTTGAGTGAGGGTTTGAACATGGATTGATTTGGTTATGTTTTAGAGGTCTTTAAGGTTGAATTCTAGACCATTTTGTGCATTGGAGGACTTGAGGGTGCAAGGGGGAGAGACCTAGAACTTGCGAGGGAGTAAAATGTAAATTATATGTGTGGCAGAGTGATGCGCTCGCATCACTCATAAGCAATGCGATCGCATTGGTCCCTGATCCTGGCTTCGGGATTTTTGCATTATTCACCAAGTTGGCCAACCTAACCCTACCCAAACCCAACTTAACCCACCCTAAACCACCCTAGTTCGTCCCACCTAGCCTCTCTTGCATGCTTGACAAGTTTTGGGAGGTTTGCCTGCATGTACAACACTTGGCAAAGAAAGACCTCCAACATGCACAACCATGCATTGGACACCTTCCCCCACCCCACTTCAACCATTGTGTGACCAAATACCTCTACTAAGCTATCCTAATCAGTCTTCATCTTCCAAATTCGTGGCTGATCAGTTTATACAAGTTATAGAGAGTATATTCAAGGTTCTTGAGTGTTCAACAATGGTGGCCAAGTCTTGAGGAAGCCATTTCCAAAACCGAACCATAGAAGAGAAGAGGAGGGCAAGGAGATCACATACCCACCCTTGCATGGACGTTTTGTACTTCTTTTAGGGCTTATTTAAGGTAAGTTACAACATCTCTTCTTATTTATTTTAGCCTCATTGACCATAGGGAAAACAATCTTGCTATTTGAGGTCAATGAGAGCACATAGGACTTTGTAGAGATGCCATGTTCTAGATTATGCTATATGATGAATTTTGGTTGTATGAACAGATTATAGACATATTATAAACCATGATTTTGATGTCATTTAGGTGTAATAATGTATGATAAATCATTCTACTTTGTTGTTTAAGTGTCGGGAGTATATTGGATGAGATAGTTAGGCTTGTAGAGATGCCATGTTCTCGTATATGCTTTTTTTTTTTTTAGGAAACAGGGGCGGAACCCTGTAGGATTTTATTAGAAATAAAAATAATAACAAACTTGAGGGGGACAATCAGCCTGACCCTTATAAATGGGGGGACAAAGAAGCCTGACCTCGAAAAGGAGATACAAAAAGAGAACAAAAGGAAAAACTAAATGTCTACGTCTAATGTAAGGAGTACCAACTTTATCCAAAGTGATAGCACCACGTATACGAGGAGGCAATGTAGACACATCATAAAATTGGAGAGAAGATGAGGAATCGCAGCCCAGGTTGGCAAGGAGATCAGCAACACTATTAGATTCCCTGAAGCAATGACAGATTAAATAATTCATCTCCCGTTGAATATCTTTCGCCTGGTGAAGAATCGCCCAACATTTCCAAGGGAACTTATGATTTGCTGTGAGACAATCAACAAGAATCTTGGAGTCAATTTCAATTATGGCATCCCTATATCCTGCTCCTTTCAACCATTTCAAACCCTCCAACAAGGCTTTGGCTTCGGCAATAGAATTAGAAGAGTGAGCATAATAGGAAGAGAAGGCGTATACCAGGTCACCATCAGAATTACGAACTATACCGCCTCCCCCACTGAAACCAGGATTTCCGCGAGAAGCTCCGTCCGTATTTAATTTGACCTGCAAATGAGAGGGGGGGTTCCATTTAACAATACTAGAGGCTGGAAGACTCAACTGATGATAGCTTGAAGTCGAGGGGTTGAGGAAGGGATCAGTCAAAGCAGCTAAGTCTTTCCGAATAGTGATGATAAGGGAATTCGCCGTGTATCCATGCCCATCAAAGAAAAATGCATTTCTATTTTTCCAAACGTGCCAAAGGATCAAAGAGGGGAGAACAATGTGGGGCAAAGACTTCGGATGAAAAATCCACCAAGAAAGACAGCATTGATGGATAGAAGACTTGTAGTTCGGCACTTGAAATTCAGCTTCAAAGGCAGACCACACCTGAGCAGCGATTGGGCAATGGAGAAAGACATGGGTGAAAGTCTCTACCGAATTAGACGAACAACAATAGCACCGAGAAACCATATTAAAACCTCTTTTTATGAGAGCTTCGTCAATCGGTAACCTACGAAAGAGGAGCTTCCACATGAAGACACTTATGTTTTTCGGGAGCTTTTTATGCCAATAAAATTTAGCTGTAAGTAATTCAGGCCTGTGATGACGAAGATGATGCCAAGCAGAAGACAGAGAAAAATGGCCAGATGAGGAAAGCGTCCAACAAGCAGTATCCTCAGAGTCATGAAGGAAGCAGTCTTGAGCCTGAATACGCTGGATGTCTTGGATAGGAAACCGAGCAGCAATGGAAGAGTCCAAATGAGAGCTATCAGAGAATAACTCACGCACTGAAGACACATCAATATCCGCCGGTTTATGAAGAAGACCATCTTGTAACCATTTGTCAAACCACGGGGAGCACTGCCCATGTCCTATTAACCAAAGCATATGTTGCTCCACAAAGGGTCTGATAGAAACCATGCGACGCCAAACGTGTGACCCATTCAAAGGAGTTTGAGCAGGATGATGGTGCCGACAATATTTTGCCATGAAAAATTTAGACCAAAGAGTGTTACGAGTTTGGAAACGCCACCAAATCTTAGCAGAATAAGCCTTTGTAATCTCCTGAAGAGACCGAATACCAACCCCACCTTCGTAAACGGGAGAGCAACATTGAGACCAAGCAATCCAATGAGCACGATTTTTCTGATCGATTTGGCCCCAAAAGAAATTAGCAAGCAGCTTGTCAACCATCCGAGTGACAGATTTGGGAGGATCAATGGAAGCTATATGATAAGCCGTAACAGATTGAAGAACAGAATTGATTAGGGTGATTTTGCCCGCTGCCGATAAGAAATTTCCAAGCCAAGAATCAATGCGGGAACGAAGCTTTATAATAAGCGGGTCAAAGTATTTTTTGAGTTTCCTGCCACTAAATAAAGGACATCCTAAATAAATTAGGGGAAACTCCTTTCTGACATAACCCAAGCAGGAAGCTATAGAGACAATGCGGGTGGAGGCTAGCTTCGGAGAAACCGTAAAACTACTTTTATTAACATTGATGGATTGCCCAGAAACCTGTTCATAATCAGTCAGGATTTGACGATGTTTGGCCAGAGATTGAAGGCTGCCATTGCAAAAAATGATAACATCGTCAGCAAATGATAAGTGGGATATGATTGGACAACCGCTAGTAGAAGAGTAGGAAACATTAGGACTGGAAGAATGTAACTCATTCAGGCTGCGACTAAGAACTTCAGCTGCTATAATAAATAAAGCTGGGGATAGGGGATCGCCCTGACGAAGACCTCTTGAAGAATGAAAAAAACCAGTAGGAGCACCATTAACTATCACCGAAAACCAATTATCAGAAATTAATCTCCAAATCATGTCGATAAAAGTCTCACAAAACCCAAAACGCCGGAGAACTTTTATAAGAAAGTGCCAGTTGACCCGATCGAACGCTTTACACATGTCGAGTTTCAGAATAATGTTAGATCCCGAAGTCTTCTTATTAAGATTAGTCATCAATTCCTGGGCAAGAAGAATGTTATCCTGTATCACTCGACCTTTAACAAAACCGCTTTGATTTGGAGAAATTATGTCAGGAAGAATATACCCCAGACGAGTGGCAAGAATCTTGGAAATAATCTTGTTACTGAAGTTGCAGAGACTTATGGGTCTGAAATCTCCGAAAGAAGTCGGATGGGAAACTTTTGGAATAGTTACAATGAGCGTGCTTGTCCAGCTTTTAGGGAGAGGGAAGCCGGAAAAAAATTCCACCACTGCAGCGTAAAGATCAGAGCCAATGATTTCCCAACAGTGGGAAAAAAATAATCCTGAGAATCCATCTGGACCTGCTGCACTCTCTCCGTTTAAAGATAAAACCGCATTTTTAACCTCATCATAAGTTGGGTAGGCTGCCAAAGAAGAGTTCATATCTGCCGAGATGAGGGAAGGGATAGCAGAAAGCCTTTCATTATCAACAGTTGGCTCGGCTTGAAGCTGGGATTGAAAGTGAAGCACTGCCTGATTTTTGATATCATTAGCATCCGTAACAAACTGCCCATCAACACCTTGGATGGCATGAATATGGAGCTGGCGACGGGATTGTTGAACTGAGGCAAAGAAAAGCTTTGAACTACCTTCGCCATCCTTAAGCCATTTGATTTTAGCTTTCTGACGCCAGTAATTCTCCTCAATTTTAAGAGCTTGCTTAAGTTTAGCATGGGCCAGATTCATAGCAGATCGATCGGTGAGGAGCAGTGGCCTCGAAGTGGATTCACACATTGGACTTCATCTTCTGCTTTCTGAATATTAGAAAAGATATTGCCAAATGTTTCCTTGTTCCAGCTTTTCAAAGCATGCCTACAAAAAAAGAGTTTTTTAGCAAAGACATGTAAAGGCCTACCCGAAATTTGAACTTGCCAGTGCTTTTGAATGAGTGGTAAAAAGGAATTATGTGTTGTCCAAACATTAAGGAATCTGAAGGAGGAAGGATGCGAGCCGTTATCCTTAGTGATAGTAGCAAGGAGAGGAGCGTGATCGGAGCAAGTTCTACTCAAATGACGAATAGAGGTAGAACCAAAAAATTCGCCACGAAGAATTACACAAAGATTCGGTCTAGGCGCTCAAAATGGTGTTGGACCATCTCTAGAATTCCACCACGTGAAATCATTACCCATATAACCAAGATCAGATAAACCCGAAGCGGCAAGACAAGAGTGAAAATCCAAGGCTCCCTCACGTTCCCATCCATTGCCACCCGATTTTTCTTCCGGAGATAAAATGATGTTGAAATCCCCACCCACAAGCCAAGGAGAAGTACCAATAGAAGTGCCCATGTCTATAAGATCTGCCCATAAAGATTGCCGCACAAAGATATCGCAATTAGCATAAACACAAGACATAGTAACCGAAGATGACCAAGAAAAGTGCTTAGCCTGAATAGAAATGTGTTGATCCGTGGCATGCAAGAGATTGCACGTGAAGGAGGATTTAACAAATAACCAAATAGAGCTTTGATTATTAGTAAAGTAGGTTTTAAATTTCAACCGTTTAGCCAAAACAGGAACTTGTTTAATGTCTAGCATGGGCTCAAATATAGCAAGAAAAGAGATTTTATGAAGTTTAACAAGACGTTTGAGTCTACCAACGGAGGGGTCATTACCAATACCCCGAATATTCCAATATAGAAGATTAACAGCCATGTGATGGAGAGGATTCTTGCTGAGACTTAGACCTTGTTCGCACAGTGGGATGAGGGATAACTTTTTTCGTTCGTTTACCGCGGCTCTTAGAAATAGGAACCGAAGAATCTAGATTGAGATGATCCAACAAAGGGGAATTCGGGGGATCTTCATTTAAAGTGGCAAAAGTAGTGTCTCTAGTTTCTTCCCCCGATTCGTCATCTTCAGAAACATCACTTAACGTGGTATTTTCCATATCAAGGGCAGCAAACCGATTTGGAGATAGTATTGATGAAGCAGGTTGTTGGGCATTCTCATGAATGGTTGGACTAGGCTCCATAGTAACTGTGTCCGAATTCAGAATAGGGTCTTGCAAGCATGGCTCAGGATCAGAAGTGTTGGGGTTTTGGTTACCTATAAGGGTTGGATCGGCAGATGTCGATGGTGTAGGTGTAGAGCTTGGAGCAATAGGAGGTTGACCATTATTATTATCAGAATTAATGGCATTCTAAGATCAAGCGAGGGTTTTTGGAATCCATCGTGTGGCTGGCGGCGGAGGGGGAGGCGGAGGAGGGACCTTTGGAGGATGATCTCGAGCCTGATTAGGAGGGTTTTTGATCTTACATGTAAGTTCGGAATGGCCTTGCCGAAGACAATGAGAACAATAAAAAGGGAGATTTTCGGCTACAACTGACTGCCAAAAACCAGGGAAAAGAGTTCCACAATCCACCCAAACTCTTTTTGGAGGAGGTTTGGTTAGATCAATTTCTACACAAACCCTTGCAACACTAGGGCGAGAGAGATTAGTAGTAGGCTGATCTAGCATAAGGGGTTTACCAAAGAGGGAGGCAATGGAGAAGAGGGTGGTTTTGTGGAAGAGATGAATAGGTAATCCCGGCAAAGAGAACCATACAGGAACAATGGAGCTCTCGATATCGGGGCGAAAATCAGGTGACCATTTGAAGACGCGCATAGGAAAACGACCCAAGTACCATTGATCCTTTATCCAGAGCCTTTGAAAATCTTCTTCGTGAGCAACTTGAATAAGGATATGCTTAGCATCTAAATGCCCAATGGTGAATGCCGCTTTGAGACCGAACGTATGGAAAAGTTTTCGAATGGAATCAAGAGAGGGTCGGCCATGAGAAAACTTGCCTATGAGAGCATTAGAGAATGGCTTGGCTAGAGCCATAATGATGTCATCTGATAATTTTAGGGATGGTTCACCTTTGTATGAAGAAGGGGGAATAAGAAAGGCTGTGAGATTGGCGCTTGGAGAAGGAGAAGCTAGGACCGAGGCAAAGGATTTGGAAGATGAAGGGGATGGGTCCGGAGGCGCTGGTGGAGGTTCCACCATGGTGCCGTCCAAAGAAGAAGAAACCCTAGGAAAGACGGCTGAGAGAGAGAATTTTTTGTAGAGAGAGAATTTTTTTAACTTCTGTATTTTGGGTTGTATAAACAGATTATGATCAGAATGTAAATCATGATTTTAATGTTATTTAGGTGTGATAATGTATGATAAATCATTCCATCTTGTTGTTTAAGCATTGGGAGCATGTTTGATGAAATAGTTAGGCTTGTAGAGATGCTATGTTCACGTATATGCTAAATGTTACATTTTTAGTGGTATGATCAGATTATAAACATGTTATAAACCATGTTTATGATGTTATTTATGTGTGATAATGTATGATAAATCACCCTACTTTGTTGTTTAAGCATTGGGAGCATGTTTGATGAAATAGTTAGACTTGTTGAGATGCTATGTTCACGTATATGCTAAATGTTACATTTTTGGTTGTATGATCAGATTATAAACAGGTTATAAACCATGTTTAGGATGTTATTTATGTGTGATAATGTATGATAAATCACCCTTCCTTGTTGTTTAAGTGTTGGGTGCATATTTGATAAAATGGTTAGACTCCTATTTGATGAAATGACAAGAATGTATATGCCTAGTTTGTGACTTTGATTCTATGTTCATACTTGATTGTTTGATTGGGGTTTTATGGGTTTAATGACCTTAGTATGGACATAGGAGAGTATTGAGGCCAATGACTTCTATACCCTAATTTTGAAAGATTGATTATGACTCAACGGAGTTGACCATTGGGTTAGTATGACATTAAGGAGTAATATGCCTAAGTCCTACGAATTTTAGGGTAGTATTAATGGAGGTTAAGCCTCCAAGCATTTTAAAGTGTATGAAGAACACTTGATGATTAGAGCCTTTATTTTATCTCTAATGTGATTATGTGCTAGTTGTGAATTAAAAGCATGACTAGATGATTGTAGAGTACATGCCTACTTATTTGAGCATATGAATATGAATTACGTGTGCTTGAAGTTTGAGTCCAGCTGGAGTCGGTTTGTTGAGTCTTTGGGGCGGGACGATGCGTCATTTTCACGAATTGTGAGATTCGTGATTTTGATAGATCGCCGCGCCGGATTGCACACACCCTCTATCGATGGCCACGGTAGGGAAGTAGTTGATCTTAGTTGTAGTATGGAAACATGACTTTGATAACTATCGGAACTCGAGCGGGGAAATGTCTCGGGGACGTCGATATCCACAAAAGGGATATTGATGACACATAAAGGTTTTGCACATGTTTTTGCAGGAGCGACATGCGCGGAAAAAGGGTAACGATATCACCTCCCTTTTGTATGAATTGACTCACGAGTGCTTATATGTGAATAATGTGCTACGTGAATATGATATGATATGAAATGATGGTTGATTGAATTAATGAAATGTTATACTTGTTGATAACATGATATTCAAGATTCTTAAGTATGAATGCCTTGACATGATCATTTATGAAATGTATATTATGCAATAACATGAATTATTATTGTTGAGCATGATGCCATGACAGGAAGTTATGTTAGTAACTTGCTAAGTCTTTATGACTTACTCCTATTTGTTTTGATTGTTTTCCCTAGATCCGAGCCGTGCAAGTGGTTCGAAGTGATTCTCAAGTAGCGTTTGTGAAGTTTGTGACGAGGTTGCTACCTTGTAAATTTTAGTACCTTTTTCTTTTGGCAAGGACGACGGGAACATAAAGTTATATAAACTTTATGTGGGGTAGCAAGACTTGATATGTTTGATTATTAGTACTTATGTTTATTAGTACTTAATCTTTTGAGCCGACATGTGTTAGTTGTGCCATATGTATTTATGATGATCATGCTTTAGTTGTTTTAACCATATATTGGTTTGTTTATTATGTTTATTATCTGGCATGTTTTTAGTCAAGTACATGTTAGACTAGAGTTGTAGACTTAGTTTAATGTTGGGTTCTACCGTAACGTGCCGATGACTTGATATATAATTGCTATAAATTGTTATATATGCCTATTGTTGCGTCACATGATTTTATTTTTGGACCAAGAGATTCATTATCTCTAAGGTTGTATTAGTTTGAGCTTGTTAGCTCGGGCGCCACTGTTTAATTATTATACGCTTTCGCATGTGTTAAAGTTTTTGGCGTACCGCCGTTATGGCCTTACCCACTATTTGCTATTTGTTTTTGTTATATGCCTTTTTGGAAGCGGCACGACCTCTGGGTCTCGTCTTGGGATCCGGGTCGGGTCGCCACACATGTTTTAGGGTTTCAACTATAAACAGGATACAATGCCAAGCCTTAAATACATCAAATAAGAAAATCAAAATAAAAAAACAACTAGAAACGTCGCCGAGCACGCCAAAAACATGAGTATTCTGTTGTCGCACCACACTAGCATTTGCTTCCTAGCGCACGTGCCCACCAATGCGGGTTCACGCCCAAACATCTTCCGCGTCTGATTCCATAACCCTTTGCATTTGGTCGTGCATGCAACCAAGCATGTCCGCGCTTGCGCCTACATTCTTCCTCCTTCTCCACCTTTGTTCCAACTGAAAAAATCATTCAACCCAGCACAGATCTATTACAGTTTTGTATTTCATGAATCAGAAAATGTTTGCCTTTCGGGGGCGTTTCCCCTAAACCCCCACAAAAGGGTGCTACCCCCGTGACCTAACTGGCATGTCGATCCCCGTTTCGTTGCCCAACAATGGTGATTTTCGAATCCAAAATGTGTTGCCGGAGCTGTTGAAAGAGACGATGACATTTTTGAAACAATACTTCGAAAAATGGTCTTTTACGGTTGAAAAAAAGTTGTAAACTTTTGCGATTACAACATTTGAAAAAGAGATCGACTAGAATTTTACCCAAAAAAATATACCGCAAAGGTTGAATATTATTGAAAGGGGATTGGCCCGGTTATCACCCATACTTTAATGTTCCCAAAATTAAACAATATCCAAAATAAAATAAAACGAGGCCTAGATTAAAGTTGGGCCAAAGATATAAGGGTGAAATTGATAGCCCATGAAAAGCTTTCACATAAAAAATCAAATATGTAATTAACTCCATCTTGAGGGGGAAAATCGGCCCCCTGAGAAAACCATGTTCCAACGTTGACAGTATAATACGACCAATTATCTAAATCCTAGCCCTAGCCCTAGTTTGTTTCAGTCTCCATTTCTCACGCCGCAGCAAAGATACAGATCTTCATGAAGACTCTGACGGGGAAGACCATAACCCTAGAAGTCGAATCATCGGACACAATCGATAATGTGAAGGGAAAGATCCAGGATAAGGAGGGGATCCTACCGGACCAGCAACGGCGTATCTTCGTCGGTAAGCAGCTCGAAGATGGTCGTACCTTAGCCGACTACAACATCCAAAAGGAGTCGACGCTTCACTTAGTTTTGCGCCTCCGCGGAGGGGCAAAGAAGAGGAAGAAGAAGACTTACACCAAGCCGAAGAAGATCAAGCATAAGCAAAAGAAGGTAAAGCTTGTCGGGCTCCAGTTTTACAGGGTGGATGATTCTGGAAAGGTCCAGAGATTAAGGAAGGAGTGCTTTAATGCTGAGTGCGGAGCCGGAATGTCACGCCCCAAATCAACCCCTACGTGGAACTCAACTTAGAACGTGATCAACCGGTTGTTTTCACGGTTAAACCCTGTCATTAAAACTAAAGAAGGAATGTCTTGGAAAACTCAAGATTATATACATAAGTCTCCCAGAGACTAACAAAAGGTTACAAAAGTTACTAGTTCCCAATGTTTACAAAACAAAGGAAGACAACAAGTCTTCTTACACAGCGAATTAAATAGCTAAACTACAACCATTATAAACCAGGAATGCTACCCCAAAAGAATTACAACCTCTAGCACTCCGGCTTTGCACTCTTGCTCACGCTTGTCTCCCTGCCTGGCTGTGATCTAAGGAAAACAAATAATAAAAGGTGAGTCGAAACTCAGTGGGGTTCAACTATACTTATGCATGTTATGCGTGAATGCATCATAAAGAAATGCCATGATGCTAAACAGTTCATATCACAACTAAGCAAGTATTTTAATCACATGTTGTTCATTTAGTGCCTGAGCCAAGACAAGTAGGATACAGAGGTCGAGAATCATCTCCAACCTGCCGCTTCCATCCAACACCACTCTCATTCTTCATCATGAAGCATCTCAAACATGTTATTTTCCCGGGATATGTCAACACGGACTAGGTCCCTACAACCCTAGCAACCCGCGTGGACTACTCACAACACAAACAGTGAAGTGTCATCCTACATTATGGCCGTAATGGAGGGGTTGGGCAAGAATAGAACCTCGCTGCTAACTCTCCCTGCATCTCCACCCCGGGATTATCAGAAGAACGTTCTAAGCCCCCATAACATGTTGTTCAAACCACTTGTTGTTCACACTCTTATTGTTGTTACAATCAAACATCACTTGGTGTTATATCCACATGTTTTTCATACTCAAAGTCATGGAATTGACAAGTTCTTCATAATACCATTTAGTGCCAAGCAAGAGTGGAAATGAATTACAAAGTAAACCTATTGATACTCCACCAATACAATGCAACCTAGTTCATGTTGTTCATACCATTACAAGGTTCAAGTCATAGTCTTCATATAATTGCACAACATAATAATACAAGCCCCAAACTTCATGAATTACAAGTCTTTACCAAATCTACAAGGAGTTTAACACCCAATTCATATCTTACTACACATAGCTACCCAAGTTATCATCTTCGAATGATTCAAATCATAAACATAAGAGTTTCATCATAGAATTCATCAATATATTCATCAATTTTGCTCAATTACATGGAATTAATGAACAAACATAAGCAAGTAAATCCCCCTACCTCATGTAGATCTTAAACACCAATGGTTTCAGAATATTTTTGGTTCAAAACACTCCCCTTGATGAGCTCTACAACTTTATTGAAGATGGTATTGGCAAAGGATGGGTTTTAGGCCTTAAATTCCAAGAAATTCACTCAAAAACCCTATGTTTTTGCTCACTCCCTCTTTGAGTACGAAAATGGTGAATTTAGGAGGTGGAAGAGGTGTGTCTTGGCTTTATTCAGCTGTAGATAAAGGTGGGAAGGGTCCTCAGACAAAGCATGAGGTGTCACAACCAGGGCCGGCCCAACCATTATGGAGGCCTAAAGCGAACTATAGAATGAGGCCTTTTTAAAGTAAATAATAATTTATTATTAAAATTATTATATTTTTATTTAAAATTTATCTTTCGTGCTTTTTGAGATGCAAAATCATTTATTAAATTATTGTAATCGATTTCACTTAACAATTCTTTTTCAATAGATAATAAAGCTAGTCCACTTAATCTTTGTTGAGACATTGTTGATCTTAGATAAGATTTTATTAATTTTAGCTTAGAAAAACTTCTTTCTGCCGAAGCAACAGTTACGGGAATTGTTAGCATTATTCTATAAGATTTCCGATTTCCGCATTTGAAAAGAATCAACCCTTAATATATAATTAAGTATGTCCTTTGGTGTATCATTCTTCACTTGTATAATTTCTCTTAAAATTTTTAGTTCCATAAATAGATTTAATCCCTCAATATCAGAGTTGTCATTATGTTTTAATGATTTTTCAAGGTTAAGACAATTTTCTTTTAAATGTTCATTATTCAATGACCTTAATTTCTCAATGCTAAATAAAAAACCAAAAATATTTTGATACATTTTAAATTGTTCAAATCTACTTTGAAATGAAGAGATTGCTTTATCTAGTATGTACAAGAAATAATCAACTTTAAATGATTCTTCGGGAGATCTTACGACCTCATTGTCAATATTTTCATCAAATTGTTTTTTTCTACGAATAGTACGTTTTTTCACGAAACTTAGGCTCTATATTCATTTCTATCGCAATTTCTTTGGCAGAAATTATAGCATTTTCAAATCCGTATTCCCTATATTTTTCAAAAAACGAAATAAGACCTTGCAATTGATGTATAGCAATGTCGATACACATATAATTCGATTGCATATTTTTACTAACCGAATTTATTGCAAACAATATATCATACCAAATAATCATGCCTAATAAAAACTCAAAATTTTCAAGCTCATAAGTTGCTAAACAATCAGCTTCATTTTTTATTTTAAGTTCATCATTAACTTCACCTAATTTCAATAAAGCACCTCTTATTTGTGAGGTTTGAAATCTTAAAGTTTTTACACTTTCAATACGACTTTCCCAACATGTTTGTGACAATGATTTAAGAGTTAGGCTAGGGATATGATCTTGTAGAATTTTCCACCTTTTAGTAGATGAAGAAAATATAGTATATATACGTTGTAGCACTCCAAAAAAAGATGCAGCTTTAGGACAACAACTAACCATATCACAAAGTATCAAATTAAGACTATGACAATCACATGGAGTATAAAATGATCTAGGATTAATATCTAAGAACCTTTTTTGCACACCTTGATGTTTTCCTTTCATATTAGACCCATTATCATAACCTTGTCCTCTTAGGTTACTAAGATCAAGTCCAATATTATTTATTTCATTCAAAATAGCATCAAAAAGACCTTTTCCGTTTGTATCATCTACTTTCAAAAATCCTAAAAAATATTCAACGATTTGAATTGGGGTTGAAGAAATATCCACACATCGTAGTACAAAAGTCATTTGCTCTTGATGACTTACATGATTAGGAGTACAATCAAGTATGATTGAAAAATACTTTGAGTTGATAATTGTTTTTATAATTTTTGTTTTAATTTCATGTGCCAGCAAGTTTATCAATTCATTTTGTATTCTATGTCCAAGGTAATGATTATGAATTTCATTATCTTTAATTCGACGGATGTGTTCTTGCATTGTAGGATCAAATTCTGCAATCATTTCAATTAGACTTAAAAAAGTTCAATTATTTTCTTGGTAAATCTTTTCGTTTGTTCCACGGAAGGCTAAATTATTTTTTCCAAGAGTTTTAACAACTGCAATAATTATAAATAACACATTTCTCCAATGTTCTTTATATCTATTTATTTGTTCATGAACATGTTTGTCAATTGTTGTATTTTTTAACAATCTCATACACAAATCACTCCATGAACTCATGTTGACAATGTGCTCATTACTTATCTCATGACTCTTCAACTTTTTACTAATATTTCTCCAATCCCTACTACCTTCATTAGCTAAATTACTTATACTGGGAAGAGTTTTAAATAATTTGCAACAAAAACAAAATACTTTATCCAAATCTTGGGAATAAATCAACCATTTTCTTTCACGTTTTTCACCATTGGGTGATTTTTTAATGTATAGTGATGAAGAAAAGTGTCTTGAAAATTCATCCTTGGGAAAGTCTATATTAGTAACTCTAATAGGACCTTTTTCTACTAATAAATCTCTCAAACATGTATCAATATTTTTCCATTGACTTGGATCATATATATTTTTAGTAGTGGATTCTTTTGCTTCATTAACATTTCTTTTTGGTTCATTAACTAATACTTCTTCTCTATTTTCATTTTCATCCGTGACTACATTATTAATTTATTCTCTATTTTCATTTTTATTTTCATCCATGTCTACATTATTAATTTCTTCTCTATTTTCATTTTCATTTTCATCCATGTCTACATTATTAATTTCTTCTATATTTTCATTTTCATCTGTGTCTACATCTACATTATTAATTTTTTCATTCGACCAGCTACTTTCAATTTTCTTATTTGTATTGAAAAATTTATCGATGGCCCCTTTTTGTGATTCAATTAAAGCTTCTATTTTTTTCTTTTTCTTTAGTTTCGAATAACCAGATTCAAATTTTCTAGTTGACATTTCTTATTTCTAATCTAAATATCTAATTCTATAACTTATAACTTATAAGTTAAAATAAAAAAAACAATGTATTTTCACAAAATTAAATTAAATTACTATAAAATATAAATCAAATCAAGGGCATAAGAAAAGAAAAAAAAATAGTTAGAACAATAGAACTTAGAACTAATAAACCTGGTCAGGACGGGGGATCGATGGCAATTCGCAGCTTGTCGGCCTCACAACTCACAAATGTCAACTCACAAGTTGATCTCGATCCTCCTCTTCAGGAAGCCACTAAGCCAGGAAGGGATTAAGAGCTGAACTACAGTACTGTCTACCGAAGTCCCGAAGAAAGAACGGAAGAAGACGGAAGTCACGGACTCACAGAACGGACTGTCTATGGAATTATGGAAGCAATGAACAGTAAATTTTATGGAACTATGGAAGACTAGATGGAACTTACTGAATTGTAAAATGATTTAATGAATAATGAGTAGTTCAAACTGTTGAGTTCTAGAGTTAGAGTATTGAGTGTTATCATTATGTATATAATAATTGTAAATGGTGTGAATGTGATTGTGTTATTATCAATGCATGTCTGTATGACTGTATCATTGCTTGGAGATGGAGACCTGGCGGCTGGACGGGAGAAGAAGACGAGGAGTTAGTGCCGTCTCTTAGAGGAGATAATTATGGAGAAAAATAATGCTAACCGTTTTTATTTAGTAGATTAAGTTTAATTAGGAAACTTGGAAAGTGGAAACCTATTAATAGTAAAAAATAAAATAAAATTTGAGGCCTCCTATTGGGTGAGGCCTAAAGCCCTAGTTTATTAAGCCTCCCCCTTAGGCCGGCCCTGGTCACAACCTCTTTGGTTGACATTAATTCAAGATTAGGCTAAGTAATCTTGATTAACACTAATTAATCATACTTAAGACCCCTTAATCGTGATTAATCTAATTAATTATACTTAACCCTAACTAATCATGATTAGTCAAATTGATCTCAACTACACAACAAATTCCAGCAGGTTTTGCACCCAGGGTTGGACATATTTCGCACCTGCGAAACTGAAGCAGCTATATTGGCAAATTTGAAACAGTAACAATCGCACCTAGGGTGAGAAATATTTCGCACCCACGAAAGTAAAATGTTAAGACAATTACAATTCCAGAATATATCGCACCCAGGGTGGGAAATATTTCGCACCCATAGCTGTTTTGAAGTTTTATTCTAACATTGACAAATTCACAACAAGCCATATTAGGGTATCAACAACCCCCTATATAACTTGGAATTCAAAACATATACATGTAATTCAATCAATTAACACACATTAACAATTTATTATCATGCTATTAAGGTTAGGATGCATTTCAAAACATTTGGGTGTTACACCCTCTCCCCCTTAAAAGAATTTAATCCCTAAATTCTTACCAGTTATCATCAAATAATTGAGGGTACTTGTTCTTCATTTCTGCCTCACTTTCCCATGTTGCTTCTTCTATCGTGTTACTCCTCCACAACACTTTAACCATAGGAATCACTTTAGTTCGCAAGACTTGCTCTTTATAGTCCAAAATCTAAAATGGTTGCTCTTCATATGATAAATCAAGTTGAAGATTAACAGGTTCTGTCTCTAACACATGAGAAGGATTTGGAATATACTTACACAACATAGAAACATGGAAGACATCATGCACACCCTCAAGTGATGGTGGCAATGCTATGCGATAAGCCAATTGCCCCACTCTATCGAGAATTTCAAAAGGACCAACGTATCTTGGAGTTAACTTACTCTTTTTCCCAAATCTCTTCACACCTCTGAAAGGTGAAATCTTCAGAAAGAAATGATCTCCCACTTCGAACTCAAGATCGCTTCTACGGTTATCAGCATAACTCTTCATGCGACTCTGAGCCGTAAGAAGTCTATTTCGAATTACCTTTACCTGATTAGCTGATTCTTGCACTATCTTAGGACCCCATATTTTAGCTTCCCCAACTTCATCCCAGCAAATAGGAGAACGACACTTTCTACCATACAGTGCCTTATACGGTTGAAGACACCCCAATTTCGTACCCCTGGTATGTAACTCTGGCATGTGATATCAAGAACTGTTTAAACTTAACAAATGTCAAGTTATATTTATATGGTTGAAAATGCGAAAGGAAAAGTAGGATGCATGAATAGTGAACTGCAGGGGGTGAAATGTCAAAAATTGAAGGAAAATCAATAGTTGGCGCCGCGCCCACCATACCTGGCGCTGTGCCCAAAGTGCCTTTTGGCCGCACCAAGGTCCCAAATAGTGCATTTCGTTTAACGCATTGCATAAATTTTCAAGCACGCGGTATAAGCTGATGAAACACACTTTCAACTATAAATAGCAGTGCCCGGCTATGATTTTGGGGACACAATTCGCAAAGGCTTGAAGCCCGAAGAAACTCTGTGCGTAATTTTTATGCAGCGAGCGATCAGTGAGCGAGAGTGAGTTCCTCCTCATATAAAGCCTCGAAACTCTGCCAAACCTCCTCCAAACACAAAGCCAACCGGTCAAAGTGATCCTTAGCCCCTCAGCTAGGTATCCACCTGATACGATCTTCTCGGAAGGCTTTGTTGAAGAACGCATTACTCACGTGGCGGAAGCTAGGATCGAAGGATGTTTGCAGGGGTGACACCTTGACCCAACAATTAGCACGAAAAGAACCTTGGCATGTACAGCCACAACCCGCAATCGTAGCAATTGAAGAACCTAAGTATTGTGAATAACGCCACAATAGGTATGGAATTCCTATTTATAAGTCAGGTTTCGAACACGACAGAATCACACCGAAGTATTCACAAGTTCATGAAGAACAAGGGGGTTTTGAAGAAAACACTCAAAACTATATCAACTCAATAATCAATCTCTAACTATCTTTACAATGAAAGGAAAAGGCCTATTTATAGGCTTACAAGTAAACCCTAATACTTGGAGAAAAAGAAACTCTAAAAATAACTAAAATAATGAAAACCCTAATAATCCCGTTTTTCTACAAGGCCCTATTTTCTAAAATTGCATTTTGGCCCCAAAAGTCTTCCAATAGTTATTAAAAGCTCCCCAAGTCATATCTGAATATACGGGGTCCCATTTAAAGGCTTCCTTTTTCGTAATGAATTGTTTGAAAGCTAATTCAGCATAAAATAGCACCTTGCGATCTGTAAAACCCTGATTTATTGCTTGCTTGTGTTATGCATGAATTCATACACTTATAATCATCATGGATATGTTCATTTAGCTCCCGTTTATGTTTAGAGTCAATAGCATGATCGTTGACGTCGTTTGAGATGCATGTATGCACTTTTCTTTCGCGAGATGCTTTGAATCGCGGGTTTGTGATTTATGTTATTATCACATGGATAAATGTTAGAGGGCATTCATAACATCATTAACATGCCTTGGATGTTGGTTAGATGCTAGTTGCATCGTCGGTTTGGTTGCTAGTTTGATTCTAGCGAAAACCCTTTTTAGTTTGACTTTTCGGTCGTCGTTCGGGCGAGTTACTTTGAGTTAAGGCCATGTTTTGATGAGGTTTGAGACTTGATTCCTTTGGTTATGTTTGGAGGTCATTAAGGTTGAATTGTAGACCATTTTTTGGCTTGGAAGGACTCGAGAATGCATGCGGGAGAGTCGGGATCGGCGAGGGAGCAAGGCCGGGAATGAGAAAGCTGGAGGATGCGCTCGCATCCCCCACTAGTGATGCGACCGCAAGGTCCTAATTTGCAGATTACGGGATTTTGCTCCCTTTTCTATTCTGTCCGAAAGTTTGACCCATTAAACCTAATCTAAACCTATCCTAAACTCACTTACTTAGCCTAACCTTAGTCCTAATCATCTATTAGGAGATTTAGGGGTAATTAGTGACTTGATTAGAGGATTTAATCCCTCATATTTAAATCCAAATCAGCCGCATTCTTCCTCTTCGTCGGCCACAACAGAAACGACTTCAGCCCCTTTTCTCTTCTGCGAACTCAACAGAGAGCTTGAGAAGGAGATTCTTGGGTCTTGAAGGGCTGAGCTTGGTGTCCATTGCTAGGGTCTTCTTCTTCCCCATTCTACCTACAAGTTTGAAGAAGAGTTGAAGAGAAGACACCCCTCTTGGAATTCGAATTTCTGGTTTTAGGGCTGAGTTTTTGGTAAGTTTCTACCTCTCTTCCTTTGATTTTTGGGCTCCATTGACCCTAGGGAAACAACCATTTATGCTATGTGAGGTCAATGGATGCCATTGTTAGGGTTTGTAGAAATTCATGAACCCTAGGTTTCAAATTATTGTTAGAGATGGGTGAACCTATGTGAGACTTGATTTTTATGGAATTCATATGCCAATTAGTCTATTAAACTTTGCTATATGAATTGTTCATATGTATTGAGCTTGAATGACAAAGATACTTGGAAGGGGATTTTCCCCAAATTGTGTTTGGGCTTGTTAAACATGATGGTAAGCCTAATTATTGTGTTATACATGTTTAGTGGAGTCTATTGAACTTAGTTGTGTTGATTATCCATGAGTATTGATGTGGATTTGGTTGAGATACTTGGAGGGTGCTTTGCCCTAATTTTGTTCTAGCTTGCAAATAGATGATGTGAGCTTGATTACTATGTTTTATATGCTTAATAGAGTATATTAAACTTTGCTATATGAATCGGTTATGTGTATTGAGCTTAAATGACAAAGATGCTTGGAAGGGGATTTTCCCCAAATTGTGTTTTGGCTTGTTGATCATGGTTGTAAGCCTAGTTATTGAATTATACATGTTTAAGAGAGTATATTAAACCATGTTGTATAATTTAATCATGATTTGAAGATTATGATTGGTATGGTGACTTGAATGAATTTATGCACAAGATGGCCAATTTATTCTAAGTTGCATTGTTAAGTAAATTGTGGGGTTTATGATAGTTTATTGAATATTGGGGTTATGGTTTTGGCGACAGTTATGAACTTATGGGAATGATGAAGCCTAAGCTTCTATTCCTTGAATTTTCGGAAAACTTAGATTGAACTCAACGGAGTTAACCTTTGGGTTAGAATGAATCCTAGGAACTATAATCTTAAGTCCTACGGAATTTTGGGTAGAATTCATGGAGGTTGAGCCTCCAAGAAGTTTTGAAGTGTGTGAAGCACACTTGATTATGAGAACTTATAAGATTCTCGGTTGTGATGTTTATGCTAGTTGTGGATGAATTGCATGACTAGTTTGATAGTAGAGTGTTTACCTACTTGTTTTGAGCATATGAGTATATATTACTTGTGCTTGGGTTTTGAGTCCGGTGAGTCGGTTTGGTTGAGTTTTGGTGGGACGATACATCGTCTTCACGAATTGTGAGATTCGTGATCGCGATGGATCGCCGTGCCGGGTTTGCACACACCCCTCCATCGATGGCCACGGTGGGGAAGTAGTTTATCTTAGTTGTAGTAATACACATGACTTTGATAACTATGGAACTCGGCGGCGGAGGCTGTCTCGGGGACGTCGATATCTACGAGAGGATATCGAGGGCACATAAGGGTTTTGCACGTGTTTTTGCGGGAGCGACAGCGGAGGAATTTGGGTAATGGTATCATATCCCTATATATGAATTGTTTCACAAGTGCTTAAGTGAATAACGTGCTTGGTGAATTGGATATGATATGATGTTTGTTTTGGTTTCTTACATGTTATACTTAATAGATAACATATTGATTAATGTTGTTAAGCATGTATGCTATCACATGAGTATTATTGGAATGTGGTTTTATGCCAAAGGTATAAATCATTATTGTTAAGTTTATATGCCTTGACATGAATATTATGGGAAGGCTATGTTATAACAATAACATGAATTCTTACTTGTTGTTAGAGTTAATATGCTTTATCATGAATATTATTCGGATATGGCATTATGTTAAGCGAGGATTATTGTTGTTAAGTTTATATGCCTTGACATGTAAATCATTGGAAGGCTATGTTATATCAATAACAAAATTATGATCGTTAAGCATATAAATGCCTTGACATGGATTTTAGTGAGATGTTATACTACAATGATAACATGTTTTGTTAATGTTGAGCATAGATGCCATAACATGAGTTTGTATAAGGTTATTTCATGACGATAGCATGATGTATTTTATGATTGAGCATTATGCCATGGTAGGAAGTTATGGTTAGTAACTTACTAAGTCTTTGTGACTTACTTTTATTTGTTGGTTGTTTTCCCTAGATCCTAGCCGAGCGTGCGGATCCAAGTAAATCAGAAGATTGCGTTGACAAAGATTCTTTTGGCAAGGTTGCTACTTAGATGTTTGTTTTGTTTTTGGTGAGGTCGTTGGGAAGATGAAGTTATATAAACTTCATGAATTGGGTAGCAAACCTGTATGTGTTTGTAATGTTGTAATTATGTTGTTAGCTTATTCTTTTGGTAGCCGACCAGTAGAAGTCGTGCTAGATGTATATTGGTAGTTATACTCCCATATATTTTGTTATTGTTAGTACTATAATTATTGGTACTTATGTTGTTGGTAGCCGACGGGTTTAGTCGTGCTTGGTTAATTGGTGATCATGTTTAGCATGCTACATTGCTAGTTAAAGTATTATGTTTCTTCTCCGGCGTGTTTTTAGTCGTTGAGTTGTTAGACTAGAGTCTTAGACTTAGTGTAATGTTGGGTTCCGGCCGTAATTTCGCCGCTGACTTGGTTTATATTATGCTTAATATTGAATTGCATAACAGGGAGTTTGTTCTACGTGCCCAATGTTGCGGCACGCGAGTCGAATTTTTGGACCGAGAGATTAATCATCTCTTTGGTTGTTTTAGTTTGAGCTTGTTAGTTCGGGCGCCACTGTTAGATTATATTGTGCTTCCGCATGTGTTTTGAGTTGTCGGTGTATCGCCGTTATGGCCCTACCCATTAATTGCTACTTGTGTGTTGTTATTTGCTTTCCGGCGGCACGACCTTGGGATTTCGTCTTGGAATCCGGGTCGGGTCGTCACACGATCGCAAGCTCTCTAGAACATCAGTCTGTAAAATTGACAGGCCTTGCGTACTTAGGGTCACCAATAAGTCACCTAGCATGCTTTCCTCCATAGATAACTCATTATGACTTTCGTGATCTATAAGTTTAAAAATTTCCATATTGCCACTTCTACTTTTAAACATTATGAAACTTGCAGAAAATATATTATAAATAAACAAGTTTATATCTCACACACTCCCTTACGTGTATCACTCAAGCAATGATCTATCCTCTCATGTTTACCTACTCTCCCTTACCTTCAATTCCTCCAAGTTCTAAAAGAACTTAACAAATAAATCGGTGAATTCTGAAGTAAACAAACCAAATTCAATCAATAGAATTCAACGTATAGAAATAATGGATTAAGAATAGAATTCCAAGGATGAAAGGCTCAAAGATCAATTGTTTAAGAAGATTCGATATTAATTCTCGAACCTAGATGATGATAATACTTCAAGCTTCTCAATTCGCACAACTAGCAATTTTCAATTTCAAGCAGTAATAACAATTTCTATTCGGCAACTAACAATACCTTTTTTTTTTAATCTAGATTTCTGTATATTTTTTTAATCAGAAATTTTCTGTATTTCTTTTTTTTTTTTCGGATCTGTTTTTTTTTTTTTGTCCGAATGCTCTTTTTTTTGTAACTAAAATAGTGCTGCCCGAAATTAATTAAAACAATAGTTTTTTTTTCTGGTATGAACAGTACCCGTGAACAGTAGCAATTTTTTTTTTGGATTTATAACCCTTAAAGATTAGGGTTTTGAAACAACAAAAACAAATAAATCGAAAAGAACAAATTAGGATTGAAGACCCTAATTCGAAGTAGGAAGAGAAATAAACAGATAATCAAAATAAGAACAATTTAAAGTAAGATAGATTGTGGAAAACAAACCTTTGCTTTGATACCAAAATGATACGATCTTCTCGGAAGGCTTCGTTGAAGAACGATTTACTCACGCGGCGGAAGCTTAGGATCGAAGGATGTTTGGCGGGGGTGACACCTCGACCCAACAATTAGCACGAAAAGAACATTGGCATGTACAGCCGCAACCCGCAATCGTAGCAATTGAAGAACCTAAGTATAGTGAAAGACGCCACAATTGATATGGAAGAATCAATTGATAAGTCAAGAATGAACACATAAGCTTCACACCTGTATATTCTCAATAGTTCAAGAAGAACCAATAAGTTTTAATAAACTCACAAAATAATAATACTCAAAGTTGTTGTTCAATAGAAAGAAAGCTCCTATTTATACCAAAACTAAGATGCAAACTCATTTTCATTGATGCGTTGACTATACCTTAAACTTGGAAATAAATCAACCCTTTGCATACAATGGTTACTTGTAATCAACGTAGTGTTGTTTTCTGCTGTTACGGTGATCATTTGGTGGTGGCTATTGGATTTTTGCAATACCTTTCTTTTGATCTGAATGCCGTGTTGCTATTCAGATTGGCCGTCGTGGCCCATAGGTGCTAGTTCATAATAGGTAATGCTGCATGATATGAATCTTGTTGATATCATTGGTCAGGTGCTATTACATTGCTAGCTCTTCTGAGTTAGCCTGGTATGATGAGGCTTTGGATTTAGTGGTGACATATGTAGTGTTTGGCTATCTTTTCCCTTGGATCTGAATGTAATGATGTCATTCAGATTTGATGTTGTGGATGCAGTTTCATACTAGGTTGAATTGTGCATGAGTTAGCGTCAGGCTAATGTGAATAGTCATTTGTACTGATTGCATTGGTAACTTTACGAGACAGGCTTGTATGATTATATTCATATTGTTAATTCATGTATGTATTGTGGAGCTTTTGATGGTTGTGCTGAAGATTGATTTTGCCATAGGCTTCAGTTTGAGGTGTCAATAGCATTGAGAAACCTTGAAGGCAATTTGAAGGGTTTCAATCCTCTTGGTTATTTTTTGAATCATTTGTTTTGGGGTAGTTCTAATTGGCATTTAGGCATTACTATGGAAACTTTAGGCTATGATGGTTTTGACTACACTATTTAGATTTTTGTTAGTATAGGAATGTCATGTACTTATGCATGTTTTTATCTGGATGTTAGTTACTGAATTTGAATGGGTGTAATGAGTTGCTTGGGTTTTAGTGGTCGGTGTTAACATGTTTTGTGAATTGTGATGTTGGCTTACTTTACCTAGCCTTGGTAAAGTGCAGTTACATTACGTATATGTTCAGGCTTAGTATACACATTAGTTCTTGTAACATTTTATGGCCAAAGTTGCTCTGTGATTCTTTTTTTTGAGTCTGTTTTCTTCGTAGAATCGTATAACCTTCTTTAACAAGCGACAAACTTGGGCAAAGAGGATTCAGATGTCATTCACTTCACATTTTTTGTAGGGATGTCAATTTCAATGGTGTTAATGGTAAGATCATTGATGATAGTGAAGAATGAGAAGAAGATGAAGATGATGGTGATGGTGATGATGATGATGAAGTTGAGAAGAAAACCAGATTTGGAACTTGTGGTTTTCGCCATTTTTTCCAATACTATTTTGCATAAGTAAATCAAATTGGAAGTTTTCTAGTTCAATTTTGGGGGAAAACCACACTATTAGGTCTCATTTGCAAAATATGTGAGTTTGGGCCGGGGGATGGTCATTTAACTTGAAAAAATCAGGGTTCAGTTGTGAAAAACGACTCTTATAAAACTTTAGGTAAAAACAATAGTATAAAAAGTACCAAAATGTCCAGCAAAATAAAAATTCTAAATATTCTTAATAATATTACCCATCCACAAAGTGCAATTAGTAAAATTTATTTACTAAACCTAAATTATCTATAATACAATAGAGGTCAGTGTGACAAACTTACAATTGACTTTGGATAAAAAGGGGTCAGGATTTACTGTTTTACGGTGATCCAACAGCCCTTATTTCCCTCACCTCTCATATGTGCGAATGACGGTTTACTGTTTTACGGTTTTACAGTTTTATGTTATCATAATTAACTTAATCAATTTAATTTTTTTCCGATCCGTAATTTTGTGTACAAATTAATTGAAATATTTGTTTTTTTCTTTTTAACTGTTATCGTAATCTTTTTTTCCGGCCCGTTTTTTTCGACCCACAATTTCGTATACAAATTAATCAATTTACTATTTTACCAAGATCCTACGGCTATTGAATAAAAAATTATTTTGCAACACCAATTTCCAAATAATGTCTCTCAATTTTTTTAAAAGAATTTTCATTGTAGTTTTTTAAAAGTTGATGAATGTCAAATTTTTAAACGAAAAATTATGTGCAGGCATTCATTTCAATGTAATATTGATATATATGACCCCGATTAATGCCACCAACAATCAGTCTCAACCTCCTAACAAAGATGATGCTACAACTTCTGGTAAGAATACGTTGCATGGTGATTTGACTGAGAATGACCCCCGAGAAAATCCCTCATCAGCCTTTGATACTGGTCCTTCTGAAGAACATCCTATGAATTCTGAGAAAGCTCGAGTCTCAGATTCCGATCTTCAGGATGTTCCTATCACAATGGAGAAAAATCCCAGCCCGCTTGCTCAAGAAACGGGGTCTAATGTTCAGCCTGCTTCTGAAACAGCCGCTGCCGATTCTAGCCAGTAGGATATCTCAATTATTTCGCCTAACAGATTTACGGTTTTGCAAACCTTTGATAATGAAGATCCAGGTATGGTCACCTCCCAAATAGAAGGTTTGAACTTGGATACCATGGGATCCAAACTTGACAAGACCAAAGCAGCTCCAGCTCCTCCTAATACCCGAACGACTCGCTCTCGCAAGCAGAATAAGGTCCATTTCAGCTCCGAACCATCAGTTTCCCATGACGATTAAGCCTCTTTTCTGGAATGTTCGGGGCGTGGGCAATGACTCCACCGTCTCCCGACTAAAGAAATTAATTGCCCTCCATCAGATTTCTTTTCTCTCTATCAGTGAACCAATGATAGATAAGTCGAAGCTCCCCTTCATTGCTCGTAAATTAAAATTTCGCTTTTTTGTAATGAGGCTAACAATATCTGGGTGTTTATTAAATCTGCCTTCTCTTGTCAGCTCATTTATGATTCGGTGCAGCATATTACAATTAAAGCCAAGCATTATACATGGAAACAACCAGCTATCTTCACTACTGTTTATGCAAAATGTACGGTTGTGGAACGTCACACTTTATGGCATGACCTGATTTCTATGGGGGCTGAATTTACACATAATCCGTGGCTGGTTTTCGGTGACTTTAATATTGTCCTAGCTGCCCATGAAAAAATTGGTGGTGTTGGTTGGGATAGGCATGGATCTCATGAATTTCAAGCTTGTCTTGATGCGGCTGGTTTAATGGATTTGGGTTACAATGGCAGCCAGTTTACTTGGAGCAACAATAGAGATGCTGCTACTATTTATCAAAGGTTAGACAGGGCTACTTGTAACACGGCTTGGATTTCTACGTTTGCAGTTACCTCAGTTGATCATCTCAATCGAACTTGTTCAGATCATTCTCCCATTCTTTTGTCTATTGCGGAATCTAATCAAGCGAAGCCTTCTCCCTTCAGATTTCTCAACGTGTGGACATCACATCACACATTTATGGATGTTGTTCGGGATGCTTGGCAATCAAATTGTACTGGTCGGCCTATGGTGTATTTTGCAAATAAATTGAAGGCTGTGCGTCTCGCCCTCAAAAAATGGAATAAGACCACGTTCGGAAACGTTTTTCAAGCTGTGAAACAGGCAGAAGATCAGGTGCTTGAGAAAGAGATTTTATATGAAGCGCACAACACAAGCGAAAATCGAGCTGCCCTCCATCTCGCCAAGGCTAACCTAAAGTTTAAGTTGAAAAATGAAGAGGATTACTGGCGGCAAAAGTCGCACCTGAGATGGTTAAAGGATGGGGACGGGAACACTAAACTCTTCCATTCGTCTGTTCAGCAAACCCGAAAAAGTTATTTATCCATGAGATTAAGGACATGCATGGCACTTTACTTACATCTGAGGATGACATTAAAGCGGCAGCGGTGGAGTTTTATCGTGATCAATTAACTGCAGGCTCTCATTCGGATGATGATATTTTGTCGGTAATTCCTTCTCTTATTTCTCCCGAGCAATCTCATAGGCTCACTGTTCCCCCCACTATTGAGGAGCTTCACAAAGTAGTCACTGAATTAAACGGAGACAGCGCAGCAGGTCCGGATGGATTTTCAGGCTCATTTTACGTATCATGTTGGGACATCATAGCCGCGGATTTTCATAGGGCGGTCACAGAATTTTTCTCCGGCTTTGATATGCCCAAGTCATGGACAAGTACTTTATTAATTACCATTCCCAAAGCCGATCAGATCTCTTCGTTTCTGGATCTAAGGCCTATAAGTCTTTGCAATTTTTGCAATAAAGTCATTCGAAGCTTCTTTCTTCTCGATTGGCTTTAATTCTCCTGATATCATATCTGAAAATCAAAGTGCATTTACTAAGGGTAGGATTATTCAAGATAACCTACTTCTCGCTCAAGAAATGCTCCACCACTTAAAGAAGAAGATTAACGGATCCAATGTCATCATTAAATTGGACATGGCCAAGGCTTTTGACCGGGTTTCTTGGCATTTTCTGATTAAAGTTCTGAGGCATTTCGGGTTTGACGAGGTATTCATTGATTTGATTTGGCGCACAATTTCCAATAATTGGTTTTCGGTATTGATTAATGGCGATTCTTCAGGCTTCTTCAATTCTTCCCGCGGATTACGTCAAGGAGACCCTTTATCCCCTAGCCTATTTATCATTGTTGCGGAGGTGCTAAGTCCTTCTTTAAACAAATTGCAGATTGATCATCCTCGTTATGGATTTCATACCAATCAGGGCTGCCCTATAATCTCCCATTTGTCATTTGCCGATGACGTCATTATTTTTTGTAATGGTCACAAGCAGTCGTTACTTCAACACCGCGCCTTCTATCGCTTATGAGAGGTGTTCGGGCCGATGATTAATGTTAATAAGAGTTGTTTCATGGTTTCTAGTCATTCTACCTCTTCCAGAATCAGCTCGATCAAGAGACATTTAGGATTCACTCATAAATGCTTGCCGGTTACTTACTTGGGCTGCCCTCTGTTTGAAGGCCGCAAGAAGATATCGTATTTTGATAATTTGATTGGGAAACTTCGGGTAATTTCATCTTGGGTGGGTGCCTTCCTTAACAAAGCGGGTAAAGTAACTCTGATAAATTCGGTGCTTCAATCCATCATTTTATATCAAATTGCAGTTCTCGACCCCCCTTCATCGGTTGTTAAGCATATTGATAGAATGATGGCAAATTTCTTCTGGGGCTCCATTGATGGCACTTTTAAATCTCATTGGATAGCTTGGGCTACATGTTGCAGGCCAGTTAATGAAGGAGGGATAGGTGTGCGTTCAGTTAAAGACATTATTCAAGCTTTCTCCCTAAATCTTTGGTGGCGGTTTCGAACATCTAACAGCTTATGGGCTCAGTTTATGCGACATCGATATTGTGCTCAATCTCATCCTTCAAGTGCTAGTGCGAAGGGGTCCCCTATTTGGCGTCGAATGTGTTCAGTTCGGGTAGATGCAGAGAAACTGATTAAATGGATTATCGGCAAAGGTGACTGTTCTATTTGGCTAGACAACTGGCTGCCTGAAGGTCTTATTCCTCCGCCGGCTGTGCGCTCCATCTATTATGTCAGTGAGGTTTTCAATGAGGATAATTCCATATCTGCTCCTGCTAGGGCCGAGCTGGGTTCTAACCGAGTTGAGCTGATCTCTAGGTTGGGTATTAATATTGCTGAGCATCCAGATAAAGCGGTCTGGAGTCTATCTACTAAGGGTAATTTTACTCTTGCCTCCGCCTGGAATCACATACGAATTAAATGGCCGACATCTGATTCGGCAAAGTTTATTTGGCACCCCAATCTTCCCAAACAAATCAGTATTTTCATGTGGCGTCTATGGCGACATAGAATTCCTATCGATGAAGGCATTATCCGTAAAGGAATTCAATTGGCTTCCCGATGTGCCTGCTGTTCCTCGGGTAATATTGAAACTTTTGCTCATGTTTTCTTGACCAGTCCTATTGCTAATCATGTTTGGTCGGCCTTCAACAACCTCGGCCGAGTGCACTGCTCGGTCTCTTCTATCAATCAGCTTTGCATGGCCTGGTGGTACACGAAACAGTTCTCCATTCTGCATGCTATTACCCCATCGATAATATGCTGGGAATTATGGAAATACAGGAATGTGGCATTGCATGAGGGCATTCGGAGTCCAGCTTCTGTAGTTATCGGCAGAATTCTCTCCTTAATTCTCTCCATTGCTCAAGCAGCTAATCTCCTTGATCACAATTTCTCAGATATTCAGAATTTATTTCTTGTTAGCATTGGGCGTTACTCTAGTAAAACTATCCGTGCCGTACATTGGATAAAGCCATCATCTGGCATGATTAAACTCAACACTGATGGGGCGTGCCGAGGTAATCCAGGCTTGAGCTCAGGTGGGGGTATTATTCGAGATGATAGCGGGAATCTTATTATTGCATTTGCTGCGTTTTTTGGGTATTCTTCGAGCTTTGAAGCTGAATGTCATGCTCTTCTTAGAGGTCTTCAGTGGCTTCAGGAATATGGCTATGTTAAGGCTCTTGTTGAAATTGATTCCAGGCAGTTACTTGATTGTATTGTGAGTGGTTCGGCTCCTCCTTGGCAGAGTCTTTACGTGCTTCGCAAGATCATTATGATTTCCAAGTCGTTGGATCTTCACTTGATCACATTTTTAGAGGCCAATGTAGCTGACGCTTTAGCCAATATAGGTGGAGATCTTGCTTCCGATGTCGTCTATACGTCTGTTGATTCTCTCCCTCCTAGAATAGGTGGTCTCATTCATCTTGATAAAGATGAGACCCCCTATATTCGTATTTCTTAGTTTTGATGTTTGTTTTGTCTAGCTTTATCTGTTTTGTAATTTCTTTCTATTTCGAGGTCAGGCTCCTCCGTCCTCCCTCTTATAAGGGCAAAATTTGGTTGTCCCCTCAAGTTTGTAGCCTTTTATTTTATATATAAAATCATGAGGTACCGCCTCTTCCATAAAAAAAAAAAGAATGTCTCTCTGTCACGTTTAATCTCACAATCTCAACCGTTTTTATCATGTTTTTTTTTCCATCACTATTTTATTACTGTGAAAATTATTGAGATATTACGGTTTACAAGACGGTTTACAGTTATTATTTTACATTTAATATTTTACGGTTTTACAGTTATTTGCAAAAATTAGCTAATCTTTTACTGAGATACTATGATTTTATAGTTAATATTTTACAGTTTTACAGTTTTATGGTTGCGAAAATTTGTATTTATATATTTTTTCTTTTTAATTGTTTTCGTAATTAACTTAATCAATTTAATTTTTTTCCGACCCGTAATTTCGTATACAAATTTAAAAAAAATTAAAAAAACGTAAGTTTTGTAATTTGAAATATTTATTTTTTTCTTTTTAACTGTTATCGTAATTAACTTAAGCAATTTAATTTTTGTTCGGCCCACAATTTCGTATACAAATTATTAATTAATCCCTCCGTTCCGGGCAAAGAGACCCCGTTTAAAAGTCAATTTTTTTTAAGAAAATAATATTTTTAGTAGTTCATTTCTACAATATCTGCTCCATTTATTGATAAATTTTCAAACTGGCGTCGTGCCATCGGCACGAGCAAGAGTACTAGTATTCATTCAAAACCATTCAGAGTTTAACATGATAACCATTTTTCCTCCACAAAATGTTACTATTAAGTGTCATTGGAGTATTATGAATAATAAAAATTTGTACATCACTTCATTTTCTATACATGGAAGAAAACAAATCTTATTCTAAAATCTTTAATATCGGCATAACAAAAAGTGGGTGAGCATCTTTATAGATTGATTGACATAGTTTTCTTTTAGCACCTCTTGGTTTTGAATTAAAAATAAATAAATAAAAATAGAAGAGAATGCTATAGTCCAAACTCCAAAACTAATAGTTTCATTTAATTTCTTTGTCAATCCATTGGTAGGTACAGTTGATAAACAATTTAATTTCTTTGTTTGTCCTTCAATGTTCTAACAATCTTACAATTTTATCTGAATGCTACTTTTTTCAATAAAATAAACTGTGTAAAGGAATAATGGTTGTTATATTGAGGTACAATTAATTGTGATTTTTTTTTAATAAAAATTTGTAATATGTAAGAGAATTTTGGGGGTTTGTTTGAACTGGAGGGTTCCGATTTCAGAACCGAAACTGGCTATTCAAACCGTTTGTGTAGGTGGGAGTAGCGAAGACGATGAAAAAATGTTTTAATTAGTTTGGCCTTCTTCCAGTTGTTTCAAACATGTAAGAAAAAAGTATAGAAATCACATTCTAACAAAGACAAACCAAAGGTTGTTTGATAATCAACTTGTCAAATGACAAGAAACAAAATTCTTATATATCCATATCCAAATCCAAGGTAGGTATGTAGGAACATAGAATTTGTCATTTCATTTATCTTGCCTTTGATCATTATTAACTGTATGTGATGCAGCCTATATATGAATTAAATTATACAACTTGAGCTTTCCTTTCAACAGAGGGAGGGAGAGATTAGCTCTAAACACTTCAGCCATCTATTACAGATATTAGATTACCAAGAAACCAAGAATGAACCAGCTTCATGCTCAGCTTGCAAACACAATCCGATACAGCGGGGTGGATTTGCACTTCCAAAAACGTGTAATAACTACCTAATCCATTTCCAATGTTCCCAAATCCCTAATTCCCTATGCAAATCCAACTCCCTTACCACAAAGACCATATTCTCTCTCTCCTCTCCGAACCTCCATCCAATCGTGCTCCAAAACTGGCAATGGTTTCTGCTGATTGTAAGGTTTATATTCATATTCTTAGTGCAAACAATGCCATAGCTTGTGACCCACAAATCCCATTACCACCCGCTTGATCTGGTATTCTTGCTTCCTTATGAAGCCAATAGCTTTCACTATGCCATTTGCCAAGGCATTGGCACTAACCACTGACACTACCACTGTAAATAGTGTCAATTTGATGCTCATTTGGGCTGAGCCACACCAGAGCCGATTTTTGCTGGTTCAAGCTCAGCTACTGGCACTGGTAAGGCTAGTAAGAAGCAAGAAAAGTTCCAATTCAACCCCAATCAAGGAATATAATCTTTATCCTGGTGGAATCTCTTCCAATGAAAAGAAAGGAAGTTCTACCTCAACCCAAGCCGGGAGAAAGGAAGAACTGACCAAGTCTAATGAAAGGAAAGAAAGTTCTAGTCCTAGTCCTACTTCTTCACAGGCAAAGAAAGGAAGTTTTGTCTCGACCCCTTCTAAGGAAAACAAAGACATTTTTGGTCCAACCTTGACAAAAGAAAGAAAAGAACCTACAGGTCCAAATCTGTCTACGGAAAAGAAAGAGAAATCACTTATGGTAGGCTGCCCCTTTGGCGATATGCTGCATTATTTGGTTGGAAAGAAATGCCAGAATTTTTAAGAACGTGGACAGAACCTTGGAGAAGATTAAGGAGCTCTTTCTTTTTTGTGACATAAGTCGTTTCTCTTTGGTACAAACCCTTTTGTGGAGTTTGTGGATAGCTTACCGTGTAATTAATTTTGTTCTTGTATACTCCGAAGACGCGTCACCTGTTTTGACGCTAGCATATTTATAATACTTACTTACCTATAAAAAAAAGAGAATTCAGGCCCAGCCATGTCCAATGAAAGGAAAGAAAGTCCTGGTCCTACTTCTTTCGAGGAAAAGAAAGGAAGTTTTGTTTGTCTCGATCCCTTCTAAGGAAAATAACGATGCTTCTGGTCCAACCTTGACAAAGGAAAGAAAATAAGCTTCCGGTCCTAATCTGTCTAAGGAAAAGAAAGAGAATTGAGGCCCAACCATGTCCAAAGAAAAGAAAGAAAATTATGACTCAAAGAAGAAGAAAGAAAGGTCTTCAGACGATGATGATGATTACAATGACGATGATGGCCACACAACAAGTAAAAGTAGACAGAGAAGACCGGTGATGATGACGATGATGATAATGATGATGGCATTGATGTCGACGATGACAAAGTCAATGCAACGTGAAAACACAAAGATAATAATGAGGATGACAATGACGAGGATGATTGATGAGGCTTTTGGATCAGAAATTTTGGAGCTATACACACATAACCCATAATTTCAATCATTCGTACCTAATTAACTGCTTATAATCTTGGTTTTACAGTTCCCTCTATGCATTTGTTAGTTAACATATCCTGCTTCATTGATATGCGGCGGGTCCCGTAATTCAACCAGACGCGAAAGTTATGTTCCGTTAAAGTTCTGGCGACTGTTAAATGATTTCTACTAGTGCATAACGGAAACTAATGAAAAACTGTGAAAACTACCCACCGAACCAACTTTCAGAAATTTCTGTTGGACCCCCTGAACTTCAAAATTTTCCCTAAAGCCTTGCTCAAATACATCTCGGCCACTTGTTCTACATCAGTCTCCCCTACTTGAAAAAGACTCGATTGCGAGTCCTCAACAGGATAGAGAGGATCGTCGGGGAAGAAGTCAGTCAAATCAGCCACATTAAAAATAGGGGAGATGTTCCACCCGTCCGGCAAGTCAACTACTTACGCGTTATCATTGATCTTCTTCAGAATCTTGCAAGGCCCAATCTTCTTCGTATGCAGCTTGCTATAAGTGCCAACCGGGAACCGCTCCTTGCGCAGATGGACCATGACCAGATCATCCACATCAAAGACTTTGGAATGACGCCGTTTGTCAGCAGCCTCTTTATACTTAGCATTGGAGGCCTCGATATTCTTCACCATTTCTGCTTGCACAGCTTCAGTTTTCTCAGTCATATGTTCAGCAGCAATACTATAACCTGGGAATTTTGGCAACGGTACCAAATCGAGAGTATGGCGCGGAGGTTGCTGATACACAATCACGAATGGAGTTTTCTTGGTAGTACGGTTGACAATATTATTGAAAGAGAACTCTGTCAGTGCTAAAACCAGATCCCATTGTTTCAGTCTGTCACTGCATAAACAATGCACAATCGAACCCAAAGTACGATTGACCACCTCGGTCTGGCCATCAGTCTATGGATGAAAAGAGCTACTAAACTGTAACTCTATATGAAACATGTGCCACAAAGTCCTCCAAAAGTAACTTAAAAACTTTGTATCGCGATCAGAAGTGGTGGATTTGGGAATCTCATGCAAAAGAACAATCTCACGAAAGAATAAAGTAGCTATAGGAGGAGCGTTAGAAGTCTTGCGGCATGGAATGAAGTGTGCCATCTTGCTAAAGTGATCGACCACGATGAACACCGAATCGTTAGACCTTTATGTACGTGGTAAACCCAACACAAAGTCTATAGAAATATCTTCCCATGGCGCTTCAGGAACTGGAAGAGGCGTGTACAACTCGGTGTTCTGCGATTACCCCTTATTGGTTCGACAAACCTGCACGAATTTGTATGTATCCTTCTTCAACTGTGGCCAATAGTATCTTTACGCCAATAACTCAACCGTTCGTCTCTACTACGGTGACAACCCTTATGCGATTCAAGAATCAAGCTTTCTCGAACTAAACCCCTGAATGCACAATTTGTCCTTGAAGAATAAGAAACCGTCATGTAGCATAAAAGGACCAACATGATTACCGGTAGTTCACTTAGCCCACTCCTCTGCAAAGTCTTCATCAGCAGTGTACAAATACTTTAGGCAATCGAACCCTACAACAATAGTCGCATCATGACTAACAGACTTGCCCGATGACTCAAGGCATCCGCCACCTTAGTGTGCTGACCATTCTTGTGTTTGATAGCAAAAGTGAATTGCTGCAAGTAAGCCACCCACCGAGCATGCATCCGATTAAGATATTTTTGCCCGTTCATATACTTCAATGCTTCATGCTCAGTATGAAATGACCATCCCCCAAACTCACATATTTTGCAAATGAGACCTAATAGTGTAGTTTTCCCCCAAAATTGAACTAGAAAACTTCCAATTTAATTTACTTATCCAAAATATTATTGGAAAGAATGGCGAAAGCCACAATTTCCAAATGTGGTTTTCTTCTAAATTTCATCATCACCATCATCTTCATCTTCTTCTCATTATTCACTATCATCAATGGTCTTACCATTAACACCATTGAAATTGACATCCCTACAATAAATGTGAAGTGAATGACATCTGAATCCTCTTTGCCCAAGTTTGTCGCATGTTAAAGAAGGTTACATGAATCTACAAAGAAAACATACTCAAAATAAAGAATCATAGAGCAATTTTGGCCTTAAAATGTTACAAAAACTAATGTGTATACTAAGCCTGAACAGATAGGTAATGTAACTACAATTTACCAAGGCTAGGTAAAGTAAGCCAACATCACAATTCACAAAACATGTTAACACCGACCACTAAAACTCAGGCAACTTATTACACCCATTCAAATTTAGTAACTAACATCCAAATAAAAACATGCATAGGTACATGACCTTCCTATGCCAACAAAAATCTAAATAGTGTAGTCAAAACCATCATAGCCTACAGTTTCCACAGTAATGCCTAAATGCCAATCAGAACTACCCCAAAACAAATAATTCAAAAAATAACCAAGAGGATTGAAACCCTTCAAATTGCCTTCAAGGTTTCTCAATGTTGTTGACACTAGGGGTGAGCCGAAGTTTTCCGGAACCGGATCGGACCATTGGAACTGGACCAGACCAGTCAAAAATGGACCGGACCAATACTTTGGATTGGTCCTGGATCTGAATTTTTACAAAACCGGACAATTGGGTCGGTCCCTGGTTCCAGAAACCAAAAACGCAGAATCGGACCGAACCGGATCAATGTGTATTTATTATTATTTTATTATATATAATATACTAATATAGTATAATTAATATATATATATATATATATATATATATATATATATATATATATATATATAAATTGATAAGAAGATAATAAAAGGGATACAACTTACAACCTAAAGAAAATATATAATAATTTGATTCAATATTCAACAAGTTTCCTTATTTGATTAAAGTGAAAATAGGAGGGAAAACATTGTTCTTCCCTATTAATTAATTTCCTGCCTCTTTTTGTGATTCCAAACATTATTAGTTTGAAGGATTGTTACCTGTAAATTAATTAAATTAACCATAAGGGGATCGGAGAGGAAGATGACTTGCAATAAATTTCCTTACAACTTTCTTTTTCATTTCTCTTTATTAATTTGGAAGTAATGATTTTTACCTTTAGTTTATTTTCACAAGAATAACGAACCCAACAAAATGTTGTATGAAGGAAGAACACGATTTGATTATTGATCATTGTTTTTTAGAAAATCTAGTTATCCTCTTGATCAAAGATACGCATCGTATTGGTCCGGTCCTGGTTCTCGTACGTCTTCAATTGGTTCTGGACCGGACCAATGTATTGGTTCTCAGACATATTGGATTGGTCCTGGTTCTATATTTTTAAAAAATCGGACTATTGGTCTGGTCCTGGTTCTCTCTGTTTTTCCAAAAAGTGGATCGAACCGGACCAAGCTCACCCCTAGTTGACACCTCAAACTAAAGCCTATTGCAAAATCAATCTTCAGCACAACCATAAAAGCTCCACAATACATACATGAATAAACAATATGAATATAATCATACAAGCCTGTCTCGTAAAGTTACCAATGCAATCAGCACAAACGACTAGTCATATCAGCCTGACGCTAACTCATGCACGATTCAACCTAGTATGAAATTGCATCCACAACATCAAATCTGAAAGATAACATTACATTTAGATCCAAGGGAAAAGATAGCCAAACACTTCATATGTCACCACTAAATCAAGAGCCTTATCATACCAGGCTAACTCAGAAGTGCTAACAACGTAATAGCACTTGACCAATGATATCAACAAGATTCATATCATGCAACATTACCTATTATGAACTAGCACCCATGGGCCATGGCCGCCAATCTGAATAGCAACACGACATTCAGATGAAAAGAAATGTATTGCAAAAAATTGATAGCCACCACTAAATGATCACCTAAACAACAGAAAACAGCACTACGTTGATTATGAGTAACAATTGTATGCAAATGGTGGATTTATTTCCAAGTTTAAGGTATAGTCAACGCATCAATGAAAACGAATGAGGGTACAATGTAGTACAATTCCACATACAAACTAGTAGGAACAAAAATACCTCTACTCTTTCAATTTCGATAGTCGAGTCTAACACCAAAATTACATGAAACAGACCAGCAAAATTATACCTAAGCACAAATCAGAGCACCAAAATTAACATGGAGTAAACTAAGCATTAGTATAAAACAATTTATAGAAACCAAACGATTCAAATTCAGTAATTGAAATCCAAAATTAAACAAAAAAAGGATTCATGTTCTCCCTGCAAATTCTCATAAGATAATAATAGAAAGGCTTTAATCAGCCTTCTAGAAAACATAGGTAAGGTGCCATAGTAGTGCCGATCAAAATGATTGGCCATGAAGGTTCCGGCTCCGCACTCAGCATTAAGGCACTCCTTTCTCAATCTCTGGACCTTTCCAGAATCATCCACCTAGTAAAACTGGAGCCCGGCAAGCTTTACCTTATTGTGTTTGTGCTTGATCTTCTTTGGCTTGGTGTAAGTCTTCTTCTTCCTCTTTTTTGACCTTCCGTGGAGGCGCAAAACTAGGTGAAGTGTCGACTCCTTCTGGATGTTGTAGTCGGCTAAGGTACGACCATCTTCGAGCTACTTACTAGCGAAGATGCACCGTTGCTGGTCCGGGAGGATCCCCTCCTTATCCTGGATCTTTCCCTTCACATTATCGATTGTGTCCGATGATTCAACTTCTAGGGTTATGGTCTTCCCCGTTAGGGTCTTCGTGAAGATCAATATCTTTGCTGCGACGTGAGAAATAGAGACTGAAACAAACTAGGGCTAGGGTTTAGATAATTGGCTGTATTATATTGTCAGCGCTGGAACATGGTTTTCTCAGGAGGGCGACTTTCCCCCTCAAGATGGAGTTAATTACGGATTTGATTTTTTATGTGAAAGCCTTTCATGGGCTATCAATTTCATCCTTATATCTTTGGCCCAACTTTAATCTAGGCCTCATTTTATTTTATTTTGGATATTGTTTAATTTTGGGAACATTAAAGTACGGGTGATAACCGGGCCGGTTCCCTTTCAATAATATTCAACCTCCGCGGTACCTTTTTTTTTGGGTAAAATTCTATTCGGTCTCTTTTTCATATGTTGTAATCGCAAAAGCTTACCATTTTTTTTTTCAATCGCAAAAGACCATTTTTTGAAATATTGTTTCAAAAATGTCATCGTCTTCTTCAACAGCTCCGGCAACACATTTTGGATTCAAAAATTACCATTGTTGGGCAACGAAATGGGGATCGGCATGCCAGTTAGGTCGCGGGGGTCGGGGGCAATGCCCCCCCGAAAGGCAAACATTTTTTCTGATTTACGAAACTGTAATAGATTTGTGCTGGGTTGAATGATTTTTCAGTTGGAACGAAGGCGGAGAAGAAGGAAGAATCTAACCAATGCTCCAAGTTTAGTCATGCCAGATTTTAATAAACCGTTCGAGTTAGAGACTGATGCATCTGTGATTGATATAGGCACTGTTTTGATTCAAGAATGACGTCCAGTGGCGTTTATGAGCGAGAAACTAGGGGAAGCACAACAGAAGTAGACCACTTATGAAATTGTGTTTTACGCAGTGGTACAAGCTATCAAGCATTGGGAGTAGTACTTGTTTCAACGTGAGTTTGTTTAACTTGAAAAAATCAGGGCTTAGTTGTGAAAAACGACTCTTATAAAACTTTAGGTAAAAATTATAGTATAAAAAGTACCAAAATCTCCATCAAAATAAAAATTCTAAATATTCTTAATAATATTACCCATCCACAAAGTGCAATTAGTACAATTTATTTACTAAACCTAAATTATATTCATTCAAATTAAACTAATCATAGTTTAACATGATAACCATTTTTTCCTCCACAAAATGTTACTATTAAGTGTCATTCGGAGTAACTATATATATATAATGACAAGGGTAGATTTTTCCTTCAAAAATCTCACTTCTGAATTATTAACTTTTGAGCCATGATTCGTTGAGGATATAATCGTCGAAAGAGTCAGGTCCAACAGAAGGAAGTTGGAAGACTCATGACAGGCTTTCGACATTAAGGACGACGTTAGTACCTTGGATGTGACCAATGAAACTCTTACCATCTCTAGCCAGTTGCATCCTTGATTAAAATTCATCAACCAACCAAAGGCTGTAGAATTCTTCTCGAAATGCAAGGATGGAGACGAGTCCATGATCGATGTATTTTATACGTCGATTTCAGATACTTTTATGACTTAAATTGAGCGATTTCACGAGGTTTTTGGCTACTGATATGTGTTTTCAGCTGTTTTATGAGTTTCGGGTTTTAGGTGAAATTATGTGAATTATAAGGCTTTTTTGGTAAAAATTCCAAGAAGGGGCCAAAGTGTAAATTGAAGAAGAAACGACAAAAGGAGCATTCTGATGACCTTGCGGCCGCAAGGTATTTTTACCTTGCCTCCGCAAGGTAGGCATTAAGTCCAGCAGTTCAGCCCCGGATATTGAAGACCCTTGCGGACGCAAGGGGTAATGACCTTGTGGCTGCAAGGTGGCTAGAACCGACTTTCGGAGGTTTTCAAGCTAGACTAAAATTCCTAAACCCCCTACAACTCCATGGTATAAATAAAGGATGGTAGCCAAAGCTTAAGGACGTCGAAGAAGTAGTTTTTGATAGTTCTAGCATAGGATTTAGAGTGTATAACATAATTAGTGGTTGTAATTACAAGTTTTGAAGATCGATCCATGTATTCTATCATCTCCATGTGCTGTTCATCTTCAAGGATGAACTAAACATCCATTAATCTAGGAGTTGAGAGGTAACTTGTATTGAATCTATGCTTTAATCTAATTTTTATTCATTCAATTCTTGTTGATTGTGGTGATTATCAATCCCTCCATTATTTCACTTTGAACAAATGAATGTAATCGTGAATAATAAAGGCCTAGAGGTGCGGATAACTGCATGATCAATGTGCATATGTCGTACACTGGCTCACCATCATGATAAATTGAACCTATCGATGCACGAGAGTGATAAGTTAGGGTCAGGTTCCATATATGACCTAAGTGATAGTTATGATCATATGTTCTTGTGCCTAGGATATAGAATGGATGAATTATTTGGAGATGGAGACCGAACGGTAATTCGACAGGCTATATCTATATTTTGTGAACGAACCCAAGAAATTGAATGATACTTTATCAAAATAAGCCATAGAGGAGATACAAGTGAAACCCTAATCCTAGATTTCCCTCCACCATAAGATCTTCATAACTTGTGATTGCTGCTAAATTAGTTAACTTTAGATTAATAATTAGTTTAGATTAAAATCAATATAAAAACCTCTTAGTTTAATAATTTGCTATCGATAATTGTGCTATTCGTGATCTTCTTGTCTCTGTCGCTCGACCCTTGCTTCCCAAAACTATTCTAGAATAATCTTCTCCACTTGCAAGCAAATAATTAAAATAAGACATCGATCAGTCCAGAACTGTGAAGAAGATCGATAATCGTCCCTCGAACAGTATTGTCGAGGAGAAATTGTTCCCCTTGAATCGTGTGACCTAGAATGTAGGACTGAGAAACTATTCTAGTAACGAACGAAGATTCAGTAGGAACTGGATGACCAGAGACGCTGTTAGAAGATGAAGCGGCCGTGAAGAGATTCCTGAAGATAGATGGATAATTTGGCTGGAAATGATACCAATTGTTGAAATGCTACCAATTGTTGAAATGATATCAATTATTGGGAAATTTAAATTGTTGGAAGATTACCACGAATAGGAAGAATTAAAGACTTGATACTTTCGAAGGACATATTTATTGGAAGAAAACATTTATCAAGAATCATCGTTTTGGTATCAATTTCAGAGCAATAATGACAGATATACAAAGCGGCAAAGTAATCATGCCAAAACTTGAATTTGAATGGGCATTCGTGTTAGAAGGCGACAATTCATGATGACGATATTAAGTCATTCTTGAAAATATTTTACAATACAAATTTTGACTTAATTCAAGATTTTCCAATATCAAGAAAGATATTTTAAAGGACATTGAATCCGGTATTGAAAAATGAGTTGTGCTAATATCAATGACTGTTGAAAAATAATGTCAGTTTTAAAATAAAATGCATACCATTAGGAAATACGATAGGTTTTATAATTCTAAATTTCCAAAAGATGATTTACGAGGTATTCTGAATTATCTACACAATCCTCTGCAATCTCTCAAATATTTTAGTATTTTTAGAATTAAAATAGTTTGAAAAATAATTTTATGTCCCAAATAGCTAGTGGATAGTTTACGGGGCTTTCTGAATCATATACACAATCTTCAACAATATCTCAAATCCCTAGAATTTTTAGGAACATAAATATATTTCAAAAAGAGTTTTAATGTATCTTTCAAGAAAGTGTTTTGCAAAATAGGAGTGATTTTGTGTTCTTTGTTTCTAGAAGATAATTTACGGGGCTTTCTGAATCATCTACACGATCCTCAGCAATCTCCCAAATCTTCTAGAAATTTTAGAACAAAAAAAAAGCTTTTGAGACAAAAGAATTTTTGAAAGTGTTTTGAATTATTATTTTTTTGGGAAACAGGGACAACACCCTGCAGCTTTTTATTAAAATAAAAAATAAGAATACAAGGAGGGAGACAACCAGCCTAACCCACAAATGGGCAGACAAAGGGGTCTTACCTCTAACACCAAATATGAAAACATATATCACACGACCAAAAAAGACTGACTCAATGACGATAATTATAAAAACCTAACAAATCATCTCTCAAAACTTGCCGCACGTTATTTGGAAGATGAGCCACTGTCTCATAAAGAGTTTTGAAATACATTTTGAAAATCGATTGATATTTCCAAAGGTTACTTAAGTCAAAGATATTATCATGAGAAGATGACCATCAGAGATGAAGGTCTACCGAAACTTTGTTAATAAATGGGTAAGTTCAATAGTGATGAAGGTCTGTTGATATGAGGTTGTGATCAGTAGGGATGGAAGTCTGCTGATACAAATTATGGAAATGAGATGTAATCAGTAGTGATTAGAGTCTACTGATACCAACTGATAAAACAAAGATGTATACAACAGTGATGGAAGTCTGCTGATACTAATTGATAAAAGCAATGGAGTGATTAGTAGGAACGAAAGTCTGCTTATACCAATTTATGAATAGAAGGGTTTATCAGTTGTTTGAACACAATGATGTGGTCAGCAGTGAAGAAGAAATGCTGAGATCAGTTAAGAAAATTGTGTTCAGCGGTGGTGAAAGTCTACTGATAACAATTGAGGAGTGATCAGTAGTGATGGAAGTCTGCTGATATTACTTGATATGAAATAAGATGTAATTAGCAGAGTTTGAGGTATGCTGATACCAATTTGTTGAACGAAAGGATGTGATCATCAATGCTAGAAGATCTACTGATACCAATTAATGTGAGATAAAGAGTGATCAGTAGTGTCTGAGGTATGTCAATACTAATTGATGTAAATGATTAAGCAATCGATAGTGATGAAGATCTACTGATACCAATTGATAGGTAGAAAAGTAATGAACTCGGCAGATATGAGGGTTTACTGAAAAGTGATGGAACAACGGACATGAAGGTCTACTTATCCTTATTGAAATAACGAGTTTTTCAGCAGGTTTTCCTTTGTGCTCTTCGGCTACTGGAAGGAAATACCAGATTCTTCATCATCATGATTAACTAACGACTATGCTTCTCCTCAACAAAATGCCTATTACTGAGAAGGACATTAGAGGTGAAATGGAAGGCAATACCCATCTTAGTCAGAGCATCCGTGTCACAAAGACACGAATTATTCATTCTTAATTTCGCAAAGAGTGAAGAATTGAAAGAACATATTTCGCTTCTTGGTCAACAGTTAAGATGATGCCTATCCTTAGGGTAAGGAAGTCATCTGATCAAGACAAGAGAAGAAAAAAAGATCTCTAGAACAGAGTTGTCTTGATGAGAGGAAACATCAGACATGAAGCACTAACCTGGAATGGAAGTGCAGATGCTGCTAGTTCCTTAGAAGGTCATCATGCCAACAGTAGATATAAGGTCTAGTGTTGTGAAACGTTTTGCAATGAGACCTGATTTTTTGAGGAGAATGAAGATTCACCAGATCATCATGGGTTAAGGATAAATCTTACATTCCTGAGAAAGGGATTGCATTTGGAGCATTGACCTTTCTAAAGAAATCCAAAATCATAGCAGTTTATATTCCAACAATACTTTTTGATGATGAGATTTCTACCAGTACTCCAGAAGTTTTGAAGCATAAAGGTTCTGTTAAACTGAGTTGAAATCAATTTCAAGATACCAGTTGGTCTAATCATAATGATAGTAGTTTATACCAGTATAGACTAGATCCTCATTATGATAAGAAGCAACTTAGGGCTCGTTTGGTAGCCATACTAGGATAAGCGTTATTATTAATCCTGGTACTATTAGCGCCCTCACTATTATACACCAGGATTAATAATCTTGTTTCAAATAATAACATGATGTTTGGTAGCCTCAGGATTAGATGTTCTAATCATATCCTGATGTTTGGTAGCACTAGGATATGAGTTAGTATTATTAATTTTTTCCAACAATAACCCTTATACGATCATCAAACGTATTCATATATTGAATATTTTTCAAAATTATTAGAAGTATAATTTGAAAAAATATGAACAATTAGGATAGAAAAATTTAAAATCTAATTTTTTATTTTTTATTTTTTATTACCCAACTACAAAAACCTTCACCCATACATACTTGTTCAACTCTTCATATCTACTTAATTCTTCCTCAAATTTAAGCCAAACAGGACCCCTCTCCTGGAGGTTCACATGTTTTGGTCCTCCTATGTAAGACTGAACAACAAACTGTGGGGTCCTCTCCCTTCCTTCATACTCTGATAACCATTGGCTGCTTCATAATACATGGAAACAAATGGCTTTGTACGATCCTCCACCGACTCCACTTTGTAAGCCTTGTACCCCAAGTTCTCCGTATCATGATTAATTCGCACATGGTTTTATGTAGTATTAATAAGACGTGTTTTTAACAGAGAATTAATCAAGAAACACAGCAAATAATGTAACGACTGTTGAAACAATTATGAAATACTAAACAGGCAGTTTTATTTTCTCATGTCCACATTGCAATTCGCCTCATGGATTGCTTCCCCGACTTTCGACCAAGGTATTCTAATTAATTTTTTCCCAAAACGTATTAGATCATGTTTAACGGAGAATCACCCAAGAATTAACAGAAGATTTCCCAAATCAAAGTGGGAATCAATGGAAGCTATGTGTCGATAGAGAGAGAGATATGCGTGGGGAATCGAAAGATCAATGAAGTCAAAAGATGAAATCAGAAGATGAAATCAAATATTGTGTGTGTGTGGAATCAAAAGATGAAATCACTAACCCAATACAATCTTCGTCTTCGTCTTCGTCTTCAATAGAGGAGCTGCCCTTCACTCCAGAAAACGGAAGAAGGGGTCTTCGTCTTCAATAGAGGAGCCGCCCTTCTCACCAGAAAACGGAAGAAGGGATTTTGTGAGCGCGACGTAGGTAGTTTTTGGGTATAAAAAAATAGCCCCGTGTATTATTAATCCGGTCTATAATAATACCACCCCACATCCAGGATAAATAAGAAGGTAAAAAGTTGCTTATCCGGACCACTCCTCTTCTTAAGCCCGGATGCTTAAAAACAAACCAAACAACCCTCTTAAGTATTATTAGTCAAATCCGGCCTCTTATCTGGCTACCAAACGGGCACTTAGTCTTTAAGCACTAGAAGTTTTTGATGGAAAAAGTTAATATCTTATGTGCGATGTCTGAATTTGATCTGTATGGATAGATCAGATTCATACGACTATTATTTAAAAGGTGGATCCTGGTTTCTTCTTATCAGAATTATATATTGTTTGTTGACCTTCATAGGTTCTAGATTTTGTTGAGTCATCTTCTGATTCTACTGTACAATGGCTAATAGGTCTGCGTACCGGTTAGTGTGACAACTGTCTTAGAATCAAGGGTGTTTAGAACTAGTTTAATGTTAGTTTCTCCAAGGCGTGGACCAACAGGCTTCAACAGCAGCCTTGAAAGCACAGTTCAAACAACAGGCTTGGAAGTCTGCTCAAGCTCATAAATCAAGCTTAGCCAAACACGTGGAATTAGGTCACATATTATTTAATCTAGATTTTTTTAACATCTAGTTAAATAATATTCAATTTATCTTCATCTGATATCCCCTTAAAGAAGTCAACTATCTGGCTTTAGAGACAACAATCCAGACTGTCTCCTAAGTCATGAAGACTGAAGACATTACCTCATTTGGCTAAGAAGACTTTAAAGTTGTAACGCCTGTGAGCTGAAAACTTACTCTGTTTAGGAATGCCATCCTCTGCAATCACTGCATCTCTGATATCTGTTTCTGCCCTCATCCTACAAAGCGCTGAAATACATTTAATGCATTATATCGTTGGACACAATCTTTCCACTATCAATCCAAGGGTCCGAAGGATCTCCCCTGATATAAATTCAAGTTATGAAGATCTGAAAAAAACAACCAATATCAATCTCTTTCGCATTCAATACTCAAGCGTCATCTTCATAACTCAAATATTCAAGAGATCAAAGGACAAGAGCTAACACTTCACCAAACTTCCTGAAGCTGCAGATCTGTCAGTCTTTACTTTGTTTCAGCTTCTTCTAGTTTTCTTTAAATTGTTCTTTACTTTAGCACTTGAGAGAACAATTACTCATTGATTGTTTCTCTCATTATTAAACACTTGGTTGAAAACTATTTTTGTACACGATCCATTAGTGATCTTACCTTCACACCTAGTGGATAAACAAATGCATCTTTTAAAATCCAAAGCTAACCACTTTGGTAGTGGACGTAGTACTATTCATAGTAGAACCACTTCAAAATTCTGTGTATCTCCTGAATTACTTCTGCTTACCTTTAATGTTTATATCATTATTGCTTAAGTCTGCTGTAGAGTTTGTATAACATCAACATCAGCCTTCAATCTGTTCTGCACTTCTTATTTTCCGCTGTCTTGACTTGTCTTATACAATCATTTTTAACAAGAAAAGAAGAACTCCTTGAGAGTATTTTAAAAATAAAAAAAACTTTAAAAACACAACTAGGCAATTCAACCCCCCCCCTTCTAGCCTAGATTGAGCCTATATTCAACAGTTTGATTCCTTTAGAAAAGACCCAAAGGAGACACTCCGTCAAGCCTACGACAGATTCTGTGAGGTAGTAAATAGTTGTTATTCCTTAGGAAAAGAATATAGTGTTAAGGAAGTTAATATGAGATTTTTAGCTTCCTTAGGAAGTTTGTGGCATGTTAAGTCCACAACAATCAAAGAGTCCAAGGACTTAAACTCCATGCATTTATGAAGTTTGTATGTGAGTTTAACTGTCTATGAGCAAGAACTACTTCAAGCTCAAGAACATGACAAACATTTTAAACTTCCTTCATTTTCTGCTATCTCTCAAGAAGCTCCTGCTGTAGAAAATAAACCATCTACTTCTTCTTCTTCTTCAAATGACAATGCAATTCTTTCTGAGGAACAATTTGCTATGTTCGTTAAGAAGTTTCAAAAATTCTCAAAATTTAATAAGAAGAAGGAAGCAAACCAGTAGACTTTCAGAAAGACTGCTGAAAGCTCACAAAATTATAAGATAGTTTGCTTCAATTGCAAGAAGCCTGGTCCCTTTGCTTCTAAATGTCCTAAGCCCAAATATGAAGCTTACAAAAGGCAACCCTCTAAATTATTTTCAAAACATACGGGTCAACTGGCTGAGGACTTAGAAGAAAACCAAGTGTCCACCTGGTTTGAAACTGATTCTAATGAGGGTGCCGCCCCTGTTTCTCTAAAAAAAAAAAAAGACTCACCTGAGCAGGCACATATCTGCCTCGTTGCTCTAGAGTCACCTCCCACCTATGACTCAGACAGTGAAATCAAATACTCTCCTTTTCAAGCTAACATAGAACAACCTACTAAAGAGCCTTCTAAAGAAGAAATCGTCAAGGATGCTCAAGATATGCTTGAGGGATTCAATGAATTTAGAAAGGCTTATGTTAAGTTAGCTAAAAGCCATGAGAAGCTGGGAACTAAGAAATCCTTGCTGGAAGCCGAGTTAAAAAAATCTCAATGGAGTTCAGCAGGAAAGTATCAAGTTAAAAGAAGAGAACAAGTTTCTAAATGAGAAGGTTGCTTGCCTTATTGGTCATGCCAAAGAGCTATCTGCTGAGAAAGATGAGTTACAAAAAACTATCGACTCATGGAATAACTCTAAAGTTGCTTTTGACCAAATCCTTGGAGACCAGAAGCCCATTGTAGACAAAATTGGGCTAGGTTTCTCTGAGAACTCCTCTGGCACAACCTCCAAACAAAAAACAGAAGACTTGTTTGTACGAACTGGTGATGATCTTCAATATCATCAACAATTTATCAACAAGGGTAGACAAGGAGTTGGCTATGCTTCTATTTATTATAAATATCCTAAGACTCAAGCTCTTAAGACCAACAATGTGTCTAAAGCAAAGCAATCATCAGCTGGCGAAAAGTCTGCTAAGGTTTGTGCAGATTCACAAAATCCTTCTACCAACACCTCTGCCAAAGCAAAGGCTGCTGTTTCTAGGAACTCAAAAAATCTGCCCAAGCCTATCAGACTCATCAAAAGCACCAATGATAGCTCTACTGCTTCCAAGACTACTGACACTAAGCTCAAGGGAAAAATGAATGAGGAGTCTAAGTCTTTTATCAACAGATCTGCTAAGGCAAGAAATGCTGAATATAGACCCAAGAAATCTCATACAGAACCTTCTAAGCCTGCTGTCAACAAGTCTACTGAGTTTAAGGCTGCTGCTAAAAGAAAAAAACTCAAATGTCTACTATAAACTAGTTCTCTCAATATAAAATTTGTAATTTCCATCGTTGTACCTTTTGCAAATGTTTAGGCCATTTGATCCACGAATGTTTGCTGAAATCCATCATGAAGCCTACTGGATTCCCAATTCCAAAATTCGGGCAAGTATGGGTTCCTAAAAATGCTAACCCTATGGACCCGAAAAGATAAATAAAGGGGACCATGATATTCTTATTCCTATATCTCAAGTATGCTTCATGGCTGCTACAAATTCAGAAAAGAAAGACATATGGTATCTAGACAGTGGCAGCTCAAGACACATGACCGGAGAATCATGCCTTCTTTCAAATATTACGGAAGCAGAAGGCCCTCCAGCCATCTTTGGAGACAATGCTAAAGGAAGAACTATTGGATATAGATCCATCATTCGTGGAAATCTCTCCATAGGAAAAGTCTCTCTAGTAGAAGGCTTGAAGCATAATCTTCTGAACATCTCTCAATTTTTTGACAAAGGACTCGTATGCCAATTATCCTCAAACAGATGCAATATAAAGGATCCAGACTCATTCTCAACTTTAGTATCTGGACACAGACAAGGGAATGTCTATGTGATAGATCTGAACACCTATGGAAAGGCTGCTAATCTATGTCTTGTGGCAAACTCTGCTCAAGACAAAAGTTGGTTGTGGCATAAATGTCTCAGCCATTTGAACTTCAAATATTTATCAAAGCTATCCAAAGAAGGGTTGGTGAGAGGAATGCCAAAAGTTTCTGCTGATTATGATCACATATGCAAAGCTTGTCAACTAGGAAAACTTTCAAAAGCTTCCTTCAAAAGCAAATCAGATCTTACAACTACTAGACCCTTGCAACTTCTTCACATGGATCTCTTCGGGCCTGTGACTACTATTAGCTATGGTGGTCATAGATACACTATAGTCGTTGTTAACGATTATACAAGATATAGTTGGATAGAGATGATGTCTTCTAAAGATCACACTTATGACATCCTCACAGCTTTGTTCAGAAGACTACAGACTCAAAAGCTCGATGAAATCTGTGATGTTTGATCAGACAATGGAACTGAATTCACCAATAATGGAGTAGCAAAATATTGTGATGATCATGGCATCGGTCACAACTTCTCTACTGCCAGAACTCCACAGCAAAACGGTGTAGCAGAGAGGAAAAACAAAACACTTATCGAAGTTGCTAAGACTATGCTAGCCGAAGCAAAACTGCCCAAGCAATTCTGGGCATAAGCTATCAGTACATCATGCTTCACTCAGAACAGATCCCTAATCAACAAATTTCACGGTAAAACACCATATGAACTTTGGAGAGGTAAAGCCCCAAATATTGGATTTTTCAAAATCTTTGGTTGTAGATGCTTTGTAGTCTATAATGGTAATGATTACAGAAGTAAATTTGATAACAAAGCCGAAGAAGGCATCTTTCTGGGCTATGCTTTACACTCCAAAGATTATAAGGTTTTCAACAAAAAATCATTAAAAATTGTTGAATCTATTCATGTTTCATTTGATGAATTTGATTTATTAGAGCCATACGTGGCTCCAAATGTTGCTGATGACGTTGTTAATGTTGAGACAGGTACATCCCAAACTTCAACCTCTAAAATGCTAAACCCTTCCTCAGTAACTCACTCAGATATTCCTGACCATCATTTCTTAAATGATTCACCAGAAGACCTCAACCCTATTCATGATAACACCAATCCAGAGCCCATCGCTTCTGAACCTCAAAATCCTATCCTTCAACTTACCTATGAATCCAATTCTGAACAACACATCCATCAAGAATCAACTGACTTTCCTCCTAGTCCTCATCCTGAACCTCTTCATGAAGAACCGGCAGTGAATCACATTCCTGCCATTACAAGAACATGTAAAGACCACCCAATTTCTCAAATCATTGGTGACATTCATGTAGGAGTGCAGACTATAAGATCTTCCATAAATGAGTGTATGTTATGTGCTGCATTTGTTTTTGAAGATGAGCCTAAAAAGATTGTTGAAGCCCTATAAGATCCAAGTTGGGTAGAAGCTATGCAAGAGGAACTAGTTCAACAGTTCGAAAGATGTCAAGTATGGAAGCTAGTCCCAAGACCAGCTGATCATACCATCATTGGCAAAAAATGGGTGTTCAGGAACAAGAAGGATGAATATGGAAACATCATATGAAACAAATCCAGACTCGTTGCACAAGGATATAGAAAAGAAGAAGGAATCGACTATGATGAAACTTTTGCTCCAGTAGCACGGTTAGAAGCTATCAGAATCTTCTTAGCCTATGCTACATACAAGGACTTTGTGCTATATCAAATGGACGTCAAGAGTTCCTTCCTCAATGGTGATCTTCAAGAAACCGTATATGTCACTCAGCCTCCAGGCTTCATGGAAAAAATGAAAGAGACTCATGTCTACAAGCTTAAGAAGGCCTTCTATTGTCTTAAGCAAGCACATCGTGCTTGGTATGAGACACTATACAAGTTTCTCATAGAACAAGGATTTGTACGAGGAATGATCAACACTACTCTCTTCATTCTCAATCACAAAGGTCATTCGCTGCTGGTGCAAATTTAGGTTGATGATATCATATTTCGTTATACAAATGAGAAGCTGTGCAAATGATTTGAGACACTCTTGACTGGAAAATTTCAGATGAGCATGATGGGAGAACTCACATTCTTCTTAGGTCTTCAAATTCAACAATCCAACTAAGGAATCTTCATAAGCCAATCCAAGTATGCTAAAGATCTAGTCAAAAAATTCGGATTGAAATTAGCTAACGCTTTTGACACACCAATGTCTGCTAAATGCAAATTATCAAAAGACTTGCAAGGAAAGAAAGTTGATATCACCTTATATAGAGGAATTATTGGATCTCTGCTCTACCTTACCGCCAACAGACCTGACATAGTGTATGTTGTTGGGGTATGTGCTAGATTCCAAGCAGACCCTCGTGACTCACATCTTCTTGCTTCCAAGAGAATAATCAAGTATGTATCAGATACCACCAATTTAGGTATCTGGTATCCAAGAGAATCCTCCTTCAACTTAGTTGGCTACTCAGATGCTGACTATGCTGGATGTCAAGTAGACAGGAAGAATACAAGTGGAACTTGTCAATTTCTAGGAGACAAACTTGTCTTTTGGGCTAGCAAGAAACAAACATCAGTTTCTAACTCCACCACTGAAGCAGAATACATCGTTGCTGGGAGTTGCTGCTGTCAACTGCTCTGGATCAAACAACAGTTGGTAGATTATGACATCAAAGTAGCAGATTACCCAATCATGTGTGACAACACCTCAGCAATCTCTATCACCTACAATCCTGTGTTGCACTCCAAGACAAAACATATCAATGTTCGATATCACTTTCTAAGGGATAACGTAGAAAAGAGAAACATAAGCATGTAGTACATTTCAACTGAACATCAACTAGCAGACATCTTCACAAAAGCCCTGGAAGCAGACATGTTTGCTTATCTTAGGGGAGAGCTTGGTATGCTTGACCCAACTGCCTAATTTTAAAATTTAAACTTTCTTCATTTTAAAATTTTTGAGCAGACTTGATAAATTCTATTAAGCAGACTTATTTCATTAGAACAAAAACATTAAATCTGTCAATCACTCGAAGACGGAGGCAAGTCTTCTAATTCCTAGTTTAAGAGGGTTATTTATGAAAATTGTAAGGGACTGAATTTCAAAATTGGTTGAGATATTCTTTAAAAGGTCACTTTTTGACTGCCTTAAGCCGTCAGTCATCAAGTCCTTTCAAGTGACAACCGTCTGACTTTAAGTCACTTCACCGGTTCAGATGACTGATTTCACACCTTTTCATGAATAAACCTCTTAACCGCCAAATTCAAACTCACTTTTCCAAAACCCTTTATCTCTCAAACTGTCCTTTGCTCTTCTCTCTCTCAACAATCCTCTTCTTCCTCTTCGCTTCGTATTTGTGGAATCTGCAACGAAATCTCAATTTTTTATCTCATTCATCTGCAATCTACGTCAATGGTAAGACAAATCTAACCCAGAATCCTTCTCTAGGTCATACTTTCATTTGAAGATTTTCTAATATGTGAATCCGCCATTGTTGAATGTTTATGAATTTTATGGCTTTTCTCATAGAATCTTTCTCTCTATTTCATAAAATTTCTCTATTTGCTCAGTTTAACTTCAGACTCTTGCTAAATCTTTATACATTTCAGTCCTCAGTGCAAAATATCGTTAACACATCTTTAGCTTGTTGAAATGTCTTAGAACTTCTGTAGAAATTTGTAACTTTCTGGGCTCAAGCACGGTATCTTGCTCAGATTACGAGTTTCTTACTCTTTTACGTATTTGCCCTAATTTCTTTTCTTGAAATCTTTCAGGCTGGAACATCTTTTTCTACTGGTATCTCTGAACAAGTTCAAAGCTATGACTCCTCTATTCCAAACCTGCCCCTAGCTATGCACCATCCTGGGATGTGCATTGATGAACCTACTATGCGTGCCTACACAACATGAGTCAAAATAGTTGATGACCTCAACCAGTCAGAGATTTTGCCCCTTTTCATGCTAAAGGACGATGATTACATCAACCTTCTGGCAGAAGAATTCTTTTAAAAGGCAAAAATTAATGAGTCTAGAACATCTATCTCTGTTGTTGTCCGGACTATGTCCATCACTATCACTTACTCCAGGATCGCCAAAATCATTGGTGTTGAGTTCGATGGACCAACTTCTCTCACTGCTGCTGAAAAAGGCATAGCTTGGTCTTATATGCGTGAAGAGCACACTCCCAAGGAACCTCATGCGAAGATGAAGCAGACACTATTCGAAGATGATGTCTACTACATCAGTCATCTCTTCGATAAGAGCTTGATATTCAAGAACATGACACACGATATAATGACTGCTGACCAACTCAAATACACACATCTGCTATCATCATCAACATCCGTCTCAACTGGGCACAGATCCTAGTTGAGCTACTCTGTGATGCTATTGATGCTGTTCAAGCATCTATCAAGCAAAGAAGACCCTTTGTCCGTCTCATCAACTCTCTTTTTCGCTCCAACATGTCTTTTGTCAATCGCCTGGTGAAATTTGAGAAGAAGAAAATCTCAAAGTCAGTTCAGTTCACCAACACCTTTATCATCAACCATCGCAAGCTACAAAATGAGAAGAGAGAGCAGCAAGGGCTTCCCCCTCTACTTCAGGTCCATGCTTTCAATCCTCCTCCACTAGTGATCCTCAAGATCAACCCTGAAACAATAGTGGATGCTTTCATGGCCAAGCAGCTAGATAAAAAGCTTCAGAAGTTGCTTCAGAAGGCTGCTCAAGCAAGGCTATTGTCGAACCATCAGCCCTAGACGCCCCTGCTCCCTCCACAGGATCCAAACGCAAGCACTCTACTGGCGATGAGGAGCCGACTTCAACGATGAAGGAGAAGTCTTCTTCAAACACTGATACTGCTGCTGTTGACACTATTGTTGCCCCCAAAAGGAAGAAGCGCTCAGTACCTACCGTTTTCGTCTCAACATCCGTGCCGGATGAACCTTAAGCCGAATCCGAACCAGCACCTCTTCGCCCCCGAAAACGTAAGTCCAAATGCTCCGAACCCTCAGAACATTTCATCCCCTTTGACCCACCCTGCTCATCTCCTATCTCTTCCACCTCTCCCCATCTTTCTTCTTCAACAGCCTTTGCTGCTGAGCTTTCTTCTCCCATTTTCTCAATAAATAGGCTCAATTTTCCCCGACTCTTCTCAACCCTCTTCACCTCCTTAAGCCACTCCAGAAGTCATCCCTTCTCCACCCTCTTCTCCTGAACCCATCTCTTCAATTTTCCCCAACTCTTCTCTTGCCATTATCCCTGTGTCTACTCCCTCTACCTCTGCCCCATCCTTCGATATATCAGAAGCCTTCCCTTCTCTTGACTCTCACATCTCTTCTCTTCTTTATCAAACTTCTTTCCTTCCTGAACTCTTTTCGCCTATCACTTCATACCTCAAACCAATCTCCATCTCTGCTGACCTCTGTTGGTCCACAATTATGCTTAAATAGGCTAGAGGGGGGGGGGTGAATAGCCTATAATGCCATTATTAAAAAAAACTTTTCTTCTTGATACATTTAAAGCATAGAATTAATGGTATCTGCAGTTTAGCGTGTTGAACATGTCTGCTGGTAGAGGCTAACGACAGACTTGCTCTAAGCAGAAGTTTCAACTCTGTCGGTATACTGCCACTTAAGTCGAAAGCCTGTTAGAAAGAGTTTAAGCAGCAGAAATCGAGAGAGGCTTAGATTTAGAGATGTCTTAAGTGGTTGTACACGAATATATGATCAGAACAACAACATACTTAATACTTCTTTTAAATGCAATTTCAAGGAGATCAATTAAAGAATAACTTTTCTAAAGATAAATCAATATATAAAAGCTAATAGAAATGTAAAGACTGATGGATATATTATTTGCAAGAACATCTGAATTTATTCAAAGATAAATTATAGATTACATCAGCCTAAATATCCTATGTAAAGTTTCTGTCCTCGTCCTTCCAAGCCTTAATCGTTACTTAATTATTCATAGATAAATCCTTAAGTAAAGAAGGCAATAGGAGACCAGAACGAGAAACTAATATGAGAAGAGAATTTTCAAGGTCATTCAGATAAGAAATATCTGAATGATTGAGTGCAGAGCACTCGGCCTTCCATGAGGAGTGATTATTGCACAATCGACAACATTTGTATAGGAATACAAATCTGAAGATATGAATGCAATATCTACAGACAACTCTTCATCTTCTTTGGACATAATCTAAAATCAATCTTCAGATCGATCCAAGATCTTGATCTCTGTCTTTTGAAGTTTCTGATCTCTCTCTCTCTCTTATTCTTCAAGCTTTTCTTCTTAGTAATCCACTGAGAGTGTCTTGCTAAGATCTGGATAGATTAACTACGATCTTCTATCGAGATCTGAGATGCATTGGTGAGGACGATCTCGTTGTAGATCTCTTTATTTCTTTGAAGCTCTTGTGGGAGTCTTTGTTTTTGACTTCTCTCTGTCTTGATTTTGGGGAAGAGAAAGGATTCTTATATAGACTGGAGTCAATATGATCATTGAGAGATGAAGATTGATGTTTCTATCCATTTGGAGTTATAGCTGTTGAAGTCTATCGGATAGAGATTTTTGTCCACAAGATCTTTGACTGTTGGGTAAAGATTTAGTCCTGTAGATCTTGGAACTTGTTTCCTGTCAGACTGTATTGATAAGTCTCTAAAAAGTAGGTCTGATGTCTGATGCACTATCAAGTTGTCTGTTCAATAATGTGGATTCTTTTGACTTTATCAGACCACGTGAGTGAGAGAAAGTCTTGTAGGTTTAACTGTGTCAGGCTTTATGAAGCTTGGACATATTTGTCTTGACTTGAGCTACTGTACTCTTGTCTCTCTGTAGCACGTGCAGAATCAGGTCTGCCGGTAAGATGTTCGGGCCAGTGGAGCAAGTCTTCTGTTTCAAAAGAACTGATGTCTGCTGGTGCAAACAATCAACTTGTAGCATGTTTGCCGGTGGTGAGTCTTTAAGATGTTCTGATGTACTTATGACAAGTCTGTTGGTGACGAGTCTACTGAAGACTTTTGACACTACTGCAAGTCTGCTGGTGGTTAGTGCATATGATGTGCTGGTCTGTTTGATCATCATGTAGGAAGGTAGGACTCGATTAGGCTGCACCTAATCTACGACCTATGTGATGTCACACGAGTTGCCATGCTAACTGGCACGCATCCCTTTTAGCCACTAGTGATGACTCACTGTAATGGGAACAAGCAAATCAACATATATAGAATATGCAAGGTGATAAGTAAATTATCAAGAAGCATATTCCAAAAACCTCTACCAACTTCTTTTCCCTTCTATCTCTTCCGCCACCCATAGGTTTATGTTTGATATTAGCTCAATTTCTGACCTTCTTGATCCTTCTCCTCCAAATTTTATTCTTTTTCCCGAATCTCCTTTCTCTCTCTCCTTTCTTGAAATCTCTTCTTCCCCTTCCTCTTCTTCTGTCAGTGGTTCGGACACTGACATGGAACTGGACCCCAAACCTTATGTTCCTCCTCCACCATCTAACCCTGCTTCTTCTTCCACTTCCACCTCTTCAACTCCTCCTCCTAACCCTGCTGACACCTTCATCCCCATCAACCTTACCCCTAACTCCCTTCCTTTCAACTCTGCTGACCCTGCCCTCCTTGACCTCCTTCATGCCAATAACGCCAAACTTGAGCGTCTCAACGGCACGGTCCCTTCCATGGCACAACAGATAGATGTGCTCAACTACGGCTTGAATGCTACCCACGCCACCATTTTTGATCTTGGAAAGATCATTGAGCAGCTTGTGAATGACACTGCTCAAGCTTTCACTTCCCACCGTTTCCATTTCCTAGTTCAAGACCAGCAAGCGTCGCTGATGGGCATGCTTCACTCTCAGCAGATCAGCATCTGTGACCTTTTTGATGAACTCCGGACTTCCCTGGCCCGTGCAATCATTGCTGAACACGTCGTTCCCGACTTCACTACTGTTCGCATATTGAGCGCGCCAACCAAAGGGCTACTGCCGCTGAACAAAGAAAGGTTGCTGCCATCAGGGAGGAGAGAGCTACTCATCTTTTGAATCAAGCACTTATTGAAGAACAGAACAGAATACGGGAGCACCTCAATGATCGTATAAGAATTTGGGTTGGTGACTACTAAGAACGCCGACGATCTCTCTCAACCTAACTTATTATGATCTGGTATAACTCTTCTGTTATGATCTGACTTTTATGATTCAAGCTATACCTTCATTAAAAATCTGCTGTTAAATAGCATGTTTAACTTCACAGATGTAATTTATTTTGGATTAATATTACATGCTCTATCTACTGATCTTGTCCATTTAAACCTCACATTTAAATCTTTAAACTGCTTATATCCTGCTTAGATTTAAACTCTGCTTAACTTTATACTTGCTCTTCTAAGTTCTATCATTGTAAGTACCTAGTTTAGCTATCTCTTTACTAAGACTTTTGCTCTGAGAGGCATGTCTGCTTTACTATATAAAATTCTTCTTTAAGACATGTTACTATCTCAGTGCATGATTCAAAGTCTGCTAGTAGCTAAGATGATGACATCAACCAAATAGGAGGATATTGTTGACCCTCATAGGTTCTAGATTTGGATGAGTCATCTTCTGATTCTACTGTACAGTGGCTAATAGGTATGCGTACTGGTTAGTGTGGCAACCGTCTTAGAATCAAGGGTGTTTAGAACTAGTTTAGTGTTAATTTCTCCAAGGCGCGGACCAGCAGGCTTAAACAGCAGCCTTGAAAGCACAGTTCAAACAGCAGACTTGGAAGTCTGCTCAAGCTCATAAATCAAGCTCAGCCAAACACGTGGAATTAGGTCACATATTATTTAATCTAGATATTAATATCTAGTTAAATAATATTCAATTTATCTTCATCTGATTTCCCTTTAAAGAAGTCAACTATCTGGCTTCAGAGACAACTATCCAGACTGTCTCCTAAATCATGAAGACTGAAGACATTACCTCATTTGGCTAAGAAGATATTCAAAGCTATAACGCCTGTGACCTGAAAACTTACTATGTTTAGGAATGCCAGCCTCTGCAATCACTGCATCTCTGATATCTGTTGCTGCACTCATCTACAAAGCGCCGAAATGCATTTAATGCATTATATCGTTGGACACAATCTCTCCACTATCAATCCAAGGGTCCGAAGGATCTCCCCTGATATAAATTCAAGTTATGAAGATCTAGAAAAAAACAACCAATATCAATCTTTTGCATATTCAATACTCAAGCTTCATCTTCATAACTCAAATATTCAAGAGATCAAAGGACAAGAGCTAACATTTCACCAAACTTCCTGAAGCTGCAGATCTGCCAGTCTTTACTTTGTTTCAGCTTCTTTTAGTTTTCTTTAAACTGTTCTTTACTTTAGCACTTAAGAGAACAATTACTCATTGATTGTTTCTCTCATCATTAAACACTTGGTTGAAAACTATTTTTGTACACGATCCATTAGTGATCTTACCTTCACACCTAGTGGATAAACAAGTGACCTTTTAAAATCCAAAGCTAACCACTTTGGTAGTGGACGTAGTACTATTCATAGTAGAACCACTTCAAAATTCTGTGTATCTCCTAAATTACTTCTGCTTACCTTTATTGTTCATATCATTACTGCTTAAGTCTGCTGCTGAGTTTGAATAACATCAACAAGCCTTCAATCAGTTCTGCGCTTCTTATTTTCCGATGTCTTGACTTGTCTTATACAATCGTTTTTAAGAAGAAAAGAAGAACTCCTTGAGAGTATTTTTTAAAAAAACTTTAAAAACACAACTAGGCTATTCAACCCCCCCCCTTCTAGCTTAGATTGAGCCTATCACGGGACCAACATTGTTGAATAAAAATACTAATGTTTAAGGATTGGTTTGTTGTTGGGTTAACAACAAAGTTATGTTTGGTGCTATGGATTCATAACAGATGATATGAGATAAAAGCACAACTACTGAGTTCATAAGCGAAAAATAATATTTTATGCTATCAAGAATAGGCATACAAAAACAAATAGACATGAAGTAAAGATGTCTTGAACTAGTTCTCATTTAGATCAAAATAGAATAAAAGATTTACAATGAGGATCTAATGATTACAATACTCAATACAACTTCCGGTGACTTAACTACTTCTATAAAGAACTAATCTAAACATCAATACATTTTAGAATAAAAATGCTACAAAGAGAGATCTATGAAGAGCATTGACCTAAACTGTTTAATCGGTTGGCAAACAGAATAGTGGTTCGGATCAAGTGGCTGAGCCAAAGAGAGAACAATGCTCATGTTCTTCTCCTCATTAGCAAGTTTTCTCTACCCACGGTGCGCTGCACAAACACGTTCTATATTTTGTAGATATCGGTTCTTGTGCAGGCACTCATCCTCGGAAGTTTGAGAGGGGAAATCCAAGGAGAATCATGTTTGGCTCAAGGAATGGGAGGTCTTCGCTAAAGAAAATGATCAATCAAACGTGATCGTGGATATAGAGAAATGGAAGAGATGTCCTAAAAGGTTGTTGAGGTAATTCTTCATACAAGAGGAATCCTTAAAACTAACTAAACAACTTTCGGTGGATAGGAAAGGTAATACCAAGTTGTTGAGAGAGACGCTTGATCGAAAACTAAGAATACTGCTAAGGAACGTTTTGAAAAGAAAGTAGTTTGTATCAGTGTCTATCATAGTGCTTGGAAGTAGTTTGTGAGGGACAGAGGAGAGGAAGGAAGGTCTCTATAAATAATCACAGAGGAAAGACGAATGACTGGTTAATGAGGAAGATTCATAAAGATCGAGGTGTCCTTTCAACCACTCTCATTAAAATCATATGGAATAATGTGAGAGATGGTTTAATTTCTAGATATTCGGTAAAGTTTTCTCCTTGGAAACCTAAAAAGTTTTTTGAAAAGACAAAATAGCTTTCTTGAGAAGATAAAAAGTTTTCAATATGACAAAACAACTTTTCAAAAAGATTTTGACAAAACAACTTTTCAGAAATAGGTTTTATTTTGAAAAGACGTCCATTTTTTTTTCAAAATATTTTGTTTTTACCGAGGATCTAAGAAATTGTCTTTTGCTTTAGGAAATAGCCAGTTTCAAAAAAGTTAATCTCAACCTTTGTAGAAATAGCAGATATTCCCTTGTATATTGCTTATTGTCTACTAAGGTAAAAACTCCTATAAGTCAGCACATATAACTGAGCTTATGAACTGCTGCAAAGCATGATCGATCGACAAAGGCAAAGGGTTGATATTCATGAAGAAAGTATAGGTCAGTGATAAGACAAATTAACTTGACGAAATGATATCAAACCAGTTGAATAAAGTAAATCATACTTAACAGAATAAATGAAAAAAATAGAAGCAAAGTATGATAAACAAATATTCATGCCTTATATCTGCAGAAAGAAAATAGAAAGAACAAAGCAAGTCGATATAAAAGCATCACAATGATGATACATTCATGATCCTTGTTAGCGAAGAAGTCGTAGAAACGAAAAAAAGGATCAGGTATCAGAAGCCAGAGGAAAAGAGAAGAGACTGATAAGAATAAATAGAAATCTGCAAATCAGTCAAGCATAATATCCTATGCTTTTAGAGGAGAAATAAAATTTGCTTAGTGATCTTAAGAGAATCCGTGTTCCTAAAGAAGAACCAAAAAGATCATTAGCAATATTTTATGAACTTTAGAAAGCTCCAGAAAAATCTAGATACAAGGAATAAGTTTTTTCAAATAAATCCAGGGAATATAGGAAGGGTCTGGATTTTGAAGTTCTTATTCTCTTCCTTGATCTTATGTGCTCAGAGAAGGGAAAAGATCAAAGAATAAAATTGACCACTAGATAGGGAATGTACCATAAGCGACAGTCGTATTCAGATCGAGGTAGAAGTTCTTCAGAAAGATGCCTATGGAATCTGAGCTAATATATCTGTAAACTTGATAGATGTTGCCTAAAGAATAGATTTCCTTTGCAACATCTTATAATGTCTTTAATTCATATTTCTTAGAAATTGATTGCAAATAACTTTTTGAAATATAGGCCAAGATCCCAGAAACTGAATATCATATAATAGAGAGATCAATCAATGTTTCATGATATGAAGTTTTTGACTCTTAGCCTTTTTCATAAGAAGAAATTAGAATCTTTAAATTCTTTCACTTAAAAGTTGAAGAATTTGAACTAGGAAATTTCTCTCGAGAGGGTGTTAGATTGATAACAATCGTTGGCCTTATGTCAAAAGAATTTGAATCAAATGTCATTTAAAGTGAAGCATCCATTATAGTTTTGTACATATGAGACAATTTTATTTATAGTGTCAATTGAAGTGTACTTTTGTCATATGAATAAATTTCTCATACTCAAGCAAGGAATCATCATAGGAATTGTCTAACTCAAGAAATTTTTGAAAACAAAATAATATTTCAAAGTGAACATGTTTTCAAAAAAATATATATCATGAAATCCTTGTCAAAAGAGTTTTTGAAATAAGAGAGAGAAAAACATTTTCTTTTGACATGCATTTTGGAGTGAGCAATCGTCAATTGGTGATCAAACTCTTAGGTGGTTAGACCTGACATATAGCTTACAGAGCCAAATACCAATTGTTGGTCCACATAGATACTCAAATAGGCTAGAGGGTAGGGGTGAATAGACTATGATGCCTATTAAAAACTTTTCTACTTGAAGTCATAAAGTGTAGGTTTTAAAGGCATAGACAATTTGCATAGCGAGCATGTATGCTGGTAGTACTGAACAACAGACTTGCTCTTAGCGAAGTAATGAACTCTGCTGACAAACTGAAGGTAAATCAAAAGTCTGATTAAAGAGTTTTAGCAGTAGAAAATGTAAGGTTTAGATTTAAAGTGAAGTCTTAAGTGGTTGTACACGAATATATGTTCAAAACAACAACACACTTAATCCTTCTTCTAAATGCAGATTTAGGAAGTCATGAAAGATTAGCTTTTCAAAAGATTAATCAATTTATAAAAGATCATAGATGGGTAAAGGCTGAATAGTAAAAGATAAACAATTTGAAAGAACTTCTAAATTTATTCAGGGATAAATTACAGAATACATCAACCTAGAATCTCTATGTATTGTTTCTGTCCTTGTTATTCCAAGCTTTAATATTTACTTAATTATTCATAGACAAATTCTTAAGTAAAGAGGGAAATAGGAGACGACAACGAGTAACAGATATGAGAATATAATTTTAAGGGGTGTTCAAATAAAAATTATCTGAACAACTGAGTGCAGAGCACTCGACTTCGTATGATGATTGATTATTGCACAATCAATAACATTTGTATAGAAATACAAATATGAAGATATAAATGTAATATTTACAGACAACTCTTCATCTTCTTTGGGCACCATTTGAAAATCTATCTTTAAATTGATCCAAGGGCTTGACCTCTAACTTTAGGAATAAAGTCATGAAGCTTTGTTAGAGACTGAGTTCTTCGAAGAAGGATGAAGAACTCAAATCAAGAACTGGGTTCTTGACCAAGACACAACTTTGATTCTCGACGAAATCCATCATCATCCTTTTGTTGGTTATTCTGCATGAGATTACCATTATTTTTATTTCCTTGCCCAAACACTTGTGATTGCTACTGTTGTGGGTGTAAAGGTTTGTTCCCTCCTCAATTCAAATTTGTATGGTTCTTCCAACAGGGATTGTAAGTGTTCGAAAACGGGTCATTCCCTTGACGCAGTGGATATGAATTCATTGAATTTACCTGGTCCTGAAAACCAGACATATTTCCACTAGAAGGAAACTATTAGTAGCATGCGCATTATTTCCACAAATTGAACATGCTTCATAAGAGAAATTTAAACTCCAAAAGACAACTTGTTAAGACAAATGAATAATAATGGTTAAGAGTATCTAAACTCCAAAAGAGAACTTGTTAACACAACTCGAACTTAAATGAACAAACGAAGATGAAAGCTATGCAACGATCTTCCTAAACACAACATCATCTCAAGGACACTTCTAACATGTACTAGATCGTGTCTAGAAAAGTGAATAATAATCAAGAGAAAACCTAGGGTTCAACCGAGGTCATGAGAAAGAACTATGCAAATGAACTATCAACGGAATCGCATTTCGACTAACATCAAGTTACGACTTGAGACCATGACAAGTATATGACTATGAACCACCTACTACTAGGGTATTGGCCTCTAGATAGTGTAACCACACATATCCAGGATCTCACAACTAGCCTAACAAGAATTTCTATGGCCATTCGACATGCAGAACAGGGAAGTCAAACACACGAAGGTTCGGGGTCATACAACACACGCCACATATAAATCGATTATCACTTTATCCGTAATTTTGGTATGAGTGATTTTTACAACTTCATTATGTTTCATCCGAGGATCAACTTGCGGACTTAATTATTCACAAAAGGTTTGCCTAAACCGCAGTTTCATGCACTATCGTTCAAGATGCATCTTCCTTTCGGTCGTTTTGCTTGAGGGAGGGGGGTTATTAGTTGTATTAGCTTTTACTTAGTGTTGGAAAGCAACTAGTTTACATGTATTGTATTTGCCGTAGGAGATTGTGCTTATCCTATAATATAGCATTATAATTAAAGTAGGCTTGTAAAGCTTTGTAATATCTTGCATGACACGGGTCAGCATCTCACAGTTCAGGCAAAGCACTTCACGTGGTCAACTTCGGTTATAATTTCTTGTGTCTATGCAAGTTGTGATCTTTCCACTAGATAGGACTTATGGGTCGATCTTATTGATTTGAGTTCTTCTGCTGGCCCTTCTCCATGGCTAGTTGGAGGAGACTTCAATATTATTTTATCTCCGGAAGAAACATTGGGAGGCAATGGTTGGGATCGAATAGGAGCTATGGATTTCCACTCCTGTATTTCAGCTTCAGGTCTCTCTGATCTTGGTTATTCCGGTAGTGATTAAACTTGGTGGAATTCTACAGATGGTAATGCCTCAATTTTTGAACGTCTGGATCGTTTACTTTGCAATAGTTCATGGCAGCAATACTTTCACTCTTTTTCGATTCGTCACTTGGGCAGAACCTGTTCGGACCATGCTCCATTACTCTCCAACATTGTCAAGGAAAGTGTCCCTCATCACTCCTCTTTCAGATTTATTAATGCTTGGATATCTCATCCTTCCTTTTTATCATTAATTCAGAATCAATGGCAACAACATATTACTGGTAGACCCATGTACATCTTTGCTAAAAAACTCTCACTTTATAGGCAAGCCTTGAAAATCTGGAATAAAGAGACCTTCGGCAACATTTTTACTAATGTTCAGAAAGCTGAAGACGAAGTTCAGCGCATGGAATTCCTTTTTTAAACATCTCGCTCTCCCGAAGATAGAGCTTCTATGAATCTAGCTCAGGCTAAACTCAAGCTTGCCCTTAAAAATGAGGAGTCTTATTGGCGTCAAAAGGCTAAAATAAAATGGCTTAAAGAAGGTGAAGGAAATACCAAACTCTTCCATGCTTCCGTTCAGCACACTCGTCGATAGCTTCATGTTCATTCTTTTATTGGTGCTGATGGTCAAGTTTTTACGCTTGAAGATGATATTAAAGCTCAAGCCGTCTTACATTATCAATCCTAGGTTCAAGCTATTCCCACAACAGACAATGACCGGCTTTTCTCCATTCCCTTTATTATCATGGATGATATGAATTCTTCTTTGGCAGACTATCCTACTCTAGACGAGGTTAAAAGTGCTGTTATTTCTATGAATGGTGAAAGTGCTGCAGGTCCAGATGGGTTCACTGGATTATTTTTTTCACATTGATGGGATATTATTGTCTTGGATCTTTATGCAGCTATTATGGAATTCTTCTCCGGCTTCTCCCTTCCTAAAAGTTGGACTAGTACCCTTATTGCTACCATCCCGAAAGTTGCTCATCCTTCTTCTTTTGGAGATTTCAGGCCTATAAGTCTTTGTAATTTCAGCAATAAAATTATCTCCAAAATCCTTGCCATTCGGTTGGGGAATATTCTTCCATCTATTATATCCTCTAATCAAAGTGGATTTGTTAAAGGCCGCGTGATTCAGGATAATATCCTTCTCGCCGAAGAATTGATGACTAATCTTGAGAAAAAGACTCCGGGCTCTAACATTATTTTGAAGTTAGATATGTGCAAGGCTTTTGACAGGATTTATTGGCACTTCCTCATCAAAGTTCTTCGGAGGTTTGGGTTCTATGAATTTTTTATCGACATGGTTTGGCGTCTGATCTCCAACAATTGGTTCTCTATTCTGGTTAATGGCTCTCCCACGGGTTTTTTTAAACTCTTCGCGGGGTCTTCGTCAAGGAGATCCTCTCTCCCCAGCTCTCTTTATTATAGCAACGGAAGTCCTTAGTCGTAGTCTGAATGATCTTCATTCTACTCATTCTCATGTCACTTATTCTTCATCTAGCGGATGCCCCATCATCTCCCATCTCTCTTTTGCCGATGACATCATAATTTTTTGCAATGGCAGCCTTCAGTCCCTGGCTAAACATCGACAACTTCTCTCAGATTAGGAGCAGATTTCGGGGCAGGCCCTTAATGTTAGCAAGAGTAGTTTTACTGTTTCGGCTAAGCTTCCTGCGTCTCGCATAAACACCATCACCTGTTCTCTGGGTTTTGTTCGGAAGGAGTTCCCGTTAATATACCTAGGCTGCCCGCTATTTTGTGGTCGAAGGCTTAAAAAATATTTTGACCCTGTCATTCTAAAGCTTCGGTCTCGAATAGATTCCTGGGTCGGATGCTTCTTATCTGCAGCTGGAAAAATAATTCTCATCAATTTTGTTCTTCAATCCATAACGGCTTATCATCTTACTGCTATTGATCACCCAAAGTCTGTTCTTCGGCTGGTTGATAGAATGTTTGCCAACTTTTTTTGGGGTCAAGTAGATCAGAAAAACCGTGCTCACTGGATTGCTTGGTCGCGATGCTATTCGTCTGTCTCTGAAGGTGGAGTAGGAATTCGCTCTCTCTCCGATATTACCACGGCTTACTCGGAAAATATTTGGTGGAGGTTTCGAACCCATAATACTCTGTGGTCTAGTTTCTTCAAGGCCAAGTATTGTCGCTATCTTCATCCAGTCCAAACCACCTTGAAAGGTTCTCATGTTTGGCGTCGTATGCTCTCTATTCGTCCCTTTGTGGAACATCATATGAAATGGTTGATTGGTCCCAGCCATTGTTCTCCGTGGTTTGACGGCTGGCTGGATGGAGGTCCTATTACTCAGCCTCCTAATGTTATGGTTTCTTCGGTGCATGATCTTTTTGAAGATTCAATCAATCTTGTTCCTTCAATTGCTGCCCAACTCAGCTCTCATGATCTCCAACGCATTCAGTACAAGGTCAAGTATCTCCATGACTCAAGACACCGCTTGCTTGACTGGACTCTCTCTCCCTCTGGTCAATTTTCTATCTCCTCAGCTTGGCAATCTCTTCGGCCTCAAAGTCCTAGATTCTTATCTGCAAAGTTCTATTGGCACTCAAAAATACCAATCATATCAGTGTTTTTATGTGGAGGCTTTTTCAATGCCGGTTACCTATTGATGAACGTCTTTTAAATCGAGGGTTCCAAATGGTCTCAAGATGTTATTGTTGCTCATCAGGAAATGCTGAAACCTTTAAGCACATTTTCCTTCACTGTCCAGTTGCTGCTCACATTTGGTCTGTTCTGGGAGCTGAATTTCAAGTAAAATATTGTACTTATTCCATTCAGCAATGTTGGTCTTTCATGGTGGCTATTTCACACGCACTCTCTGGCCCATATTTTTCTTCCTTCATTGGTTTTATGGCAGATCTGGAAGAACATAAACTCCTTCTTTTTTGATGGGCATAGTCAATCTGCATCTTCACTTTTAATCTCTATTCGTCGAGATCTTTCTGCCCTTACTGAAGGCTACTTCTGCCCCAAGAATTTAGGCTCCTGTCCCCCTCGGTCTTCAGATTCTCGGATTGTTAAGTGGATTCGGCCCCCTCCTTCGTATGTTAAACTCAATACTGACGGAGCTTCTCGTGGCAACCTATGAATTAGTGGGGGTGGAGGTATTGTTCGTAATTCCTCTGGGGGTTTTATTTATGCCTTCTCGTCTTTTTATGGTCATTCTTCAAACACCTTTGCTGAAGCCAAAGCCTTGCTTGAGGGCATTATGTGGCTAAAAGAAGCCGGATTTGGGGGAGCTTTTATTGAATTGGATTCCAAGATTCTTGTTGGTTGTCTTACAACTAATCACAAATACCCTTGGAAATGTTGGGCCATCCTCCACCAAGTTAGAGATATTCAGAGGGATATGGATTTCCATTTTAGTCACTGCTACATGGAAGCTAATAGTGTTGCTGATCTTCTCGCCAACTTGAGTTGTGACTCTTCTGCTTCTTCTCAATTTCATGATTCTTACAGCTTGCCTCCCTGCATTAGTGGTTCTATTGCTCTGGACAAATCTGGCACCCCTTATATTAGACGTAGGGCTTAATTTGAATAGGCTCTTCTTTTTTTGCCTCTTTATGTATTTCCACTTCGAGGTCAGGCTTCCTTGTCCTCCCATTTATAAGGGCCAGGCTGGTTGCCTTCCTAAAGTTTGTACTATTTTTCTCTTATTAATAAAATCTAGCAGGGTGTCGTCCCTATTTCCCTAAAAAAAAAAAAAGCTTTGTAATTAAGTATATTGTACAGACTCAATATGGAATAATTCATTGCAATTATTATTTCTCTCCAAACCGTCTCTTTCTTTTTCTTCTACTTCCGTGTTTTCTCGTACATTATTTGCTCCAAATCAATTCAAGAACATATGGTCTTCAAACCTCTCTTTATTATTCTACGTTGTATCATACCAACATACTTTTGTTGCACCCATAGAAGAGTGTTTTGTTCTTCTTAAAAGAACATTCATCTTGTAAATTCTCCAGTCAAAACTACTTTTTTAAACAAAACATTAGTCTCATGATAGTCATTCACTCAACAGTTCAACCGTAAAAACTTGACAAAAGTGATATAGATAACCTTAAGCGCACAGTTATGAAGTTCCTCGTTGACCACCTAAATAGTAAATGTATCTCTATTAAGAGCTTGAACCACTTTAAATCATGTCTCATTTACATAACTATTGTTAACCTTTAGATATTTTGGTTATCATTAAAGTTTGCTAAGTATATTGCAAAATGTGCTAACATGTATACAATGGCTTGACTATGCTTGTTTGCACTTTCAATACTATCTTTCCAACAATATTCTATGCCACCACAATTGCATCATAATCACAATGTCCACTGTTACAATTATGTTGATATCAATAAGTAAATTTGTGATAAACCTTCCAATCATATATGTTGCACCAACTAATTCAATAGTTGGATATATTCTTTAGGGCTAACTTCACCACTAGTCCCTGTATTATTATTGAGATGTCTACAGGTAGTCCCTAATTTGAAACTTGTACACCACTGACCCTAATTAGGCCATGCGTTTATGCTATTAGTCCATATGTTAAATGGTGTTATAAAATAATCCATTAAGTGATTATGTAAAATCAAAACCCATTTGGCAGTATCTCCACCGATAACCCCAAAAATAAAACCTAGATGCAATATCCTATGTGTACTTCTTACTCAGCACGAGGAGGGGAACTCATTAAATGGCTTATTACTTAAGTCTTGAACTGCAACATGTAATAAATTTACATATAAAAAGTGAGTGAGAGAGAGAGAGAGAGGGAGGGAGATGTGGGTGTTTAAGATGGGGACGGAATGGGGGAGCTTAGCCATTCATTGGGGATACACATATGGGAATTTGGGGTTTAGGGAGAAGATCATAAAACAAAGTGAAGATCAATGAGTTAAAAAAGAATTTTTATTTTTTTGTTCGAAAATGACATATTTGACCTTGCAATAACTCACTTGAGTGTGCATATGACCACTTAACGACATATTAGGTAACAAAGTCCAACCGAAGGACTTATGACTTGCAAAAAAGGCTTACTTGGGGTTAGTGGCGTAAATTTTTCAAATTAGGGACTAATACTAGAAAGTCGTATTGTACAGGGTCCAATGGTGAAGTTAACCTATATGTTAATTATTTTGGAAGGTCAATTGTTTAAATTATCAAATTGGTCATCATCTATGTTGGAATATGCTTCTTGATAATCAAATTATCTTGATGCATATCCCTAATATTTTGAATTGCTTGTTCCCATTGCAGTGTGTCATAACAAGTGGCTAAGAGGTTTGCGTGCCGATTAGTGTGGCAACTTGTTTAACAACACATAGGTCTAAGATTAGGTTGTCCTAGTCTAGTCCTAACCTCTTTTAAGATGATTGAACAAAACAGCACCTCATATGCACAAGGCACCAGCAGACTTGCTGAAGTCTCAAAAGGCTCTTCACAAAACTCGTCACCAGCAGACTTGTTGAATGCACTAAAGGACACCCTGAAGACTCGCCACCAGCAGACGTGCTACTGTGACAAAGTCTCAAAGGATTCCTCACCAGCAAACTTGTCAAGTGTATCTTGAAGACACCTTGAAGACTCACCAGCAGATCTGTCACAGTTTGAATGTTCACATTAACAAACAACAGTCTTTCTCTCAAGATAGACTCACCCTTGAACATAAGACCAGCAGACTTTATTCTGTACGTGCTTCAGAGAAGTCAAGACTACAAGCAGATCAAGACAAAAGACAAATGTATTCAGGATTCAAGAGCCATTCAAATCCTCGTGAAGCCTGACATCATTGATACTGCAAGATCTTTTCTCACTCCTGAGATCTGTAAAAAGAATTCACTTTATTGGACAAATCACTCATACAGTGCATCAGATGTCAGACTTACTTTTCAGGAACCTATCAATGACGGTCTAACAGGCAACCAATTCAGGACCTTAAAGGGAAAGGCTTTATCTATCGGTCAAAGGTCCAGCTGAACAACACATCTCAATCCAGCGGATTTCAACATTCAACATCTCTAACGGATAGAAAGTGTATCTTCAAAATCTCAACGATCATCTTGACAACGATAAACCAATATAAAAAGGATATCTTTTCTACTCTTCAAAAAGGTCGACACACAACGTCCACAAGACGACGACAATGACGAAAACAGAGACAACCATAGTCTCTGTATCTGCATCAAGATCTTCAAAGAAGAAAAGAGATCGACAACGAGATCGTCTTCACCAACGCATCTCAGATCTCTTCACCCTAATTACAGTGACCCTACCCAGACCTTAGCATCTCATCCTCTGTGATTTGCTAGGAAGAATCTCCGTGAAGAAGAAAAAAGATATCAGAGATCGTCTACAGTCAAGATTCTCGTCTTGGTAAAGAACCTAGTTCTTGATTTGAGTTCTTCATCTTTCTTCGAAGAACTCAGCCTTTAGCTGAAGCTTCAGAAACCTATTTCTAAAGCTAAAGGTCAAGTCGTTGGTCAATTTGAAGATTAACCCAGATGTTTCCTAAGGAAGATGAAGAGCTGTCTGTACTTATTAAATTCATATCTTCATATTTGTATTTCGATACAAATGCTATTGATTGTGTAATAATCAATCATCTTCTGAACGAATAACCTTAGTGTCTTCTTGTCACTGTTTCTCATCTGCTCTCCTATTGTCCTTTGTACTTAAGAGTTTGTCTATAAACGATGAAGTACAAAAATAGGGGATTGATGAAGATGAGAGCATAAATTTTCATAAAGTGTCTAGGTTGATGTAATCTATAATTTATCTTTGAATAAATTCAGATGTTCTTTCAATTATTCATCTTCCAATCTTTATCTCTCTATGTGCTTTTCACAAACTGTTTTATCTTTTGAAAAGGCACTACTCAATGACTTCCTAAAACCTGCATTTTGGAAGAAGGATTAAGCATGCTGTTGTTCTGATCATTTAATCGTGTACAACTACTTAAGACTTCTTAAAACATAAGCCTAAATATTTCTACTGCATAAATTCTTTCTAAACATGCTTTTGTTTTACAGAAGATTCACTAGCAGAGTCCATAACTCTACTGAGAGCAAGTCTCATGTTCTGTCCTGTTCTGTTCTAAACTATCAGCAAACATGCTCTATAAGTTAATCATCTTTACCTCTAAAATCTATACATAATGCATATTCAAAAGAAAAGTTTTTAATGTGGTATCATAGGCTATTCACCCCCCCTCTAGCCTATTCGAGCTTTATTTCGGACCAACAATCAATTAACCCCTCCTATAGCCTATTTTGAAACTTTGGGGGATAACATGAAATCTATTTGATCCACATGTAAAAATAATACAGTTATTATGACATACAAAAGTATAACTGTAAAAGGGGATATGGCCCTTTTACATTAATGCATTTGTCTTATAAAAATAAACCAACAAAAGTAACCACCTTACACACACATGTTAAATGCATAAATTAGTTGGTAACTCACTCTTATCACTTCAACTATTTAATATCACACAACTACCAAAATCTAGACAATTATATCAATCAATAAATGACACAACTATCATACAAGCTTGAGATTGTTCAATTCCTCAAATGTCTTTCCTGCCGTATTATTCTCTATAAAGCATGCACTTGATTTGTTATCAGGGAAATCTACTACTTAGGAATATAATAAGAAAGTAAAAAAAGTTCATCTTTTCTTTTTAGACCATTCCTAAAAATAAAACTATGTACTTTCTAATCTTTCATTTTTTTAATGTTGCATATATCATTTTACCTTTGATTTGATTCTCACTTTATGTTCTGGGCCTCACTCTCACATACGTATTAGTAAAAGATACAGACAATCTTAATATTTAAAATATAGTCAATTATCTTTTTTAATCTATGCATTTGGTCAAAAAGACACTATTTTCAAAATTGCAAGAGTGAGTTAAAAATCCCTTTCTATTATTAAGGTCATCTAAAGAGAAAAAAATAATTAAAGATCGTTTACTAGCAAGTATATTTATGGTGGGTAGTTATGCGAGTTTCGCTTTTAAGCCATAATAAATGGGTATAGAGCTACCAGTATTAAAATTGTTAATTCACATGAAGTAATGAGTTAGCATATTTTTAAGATTCCATAGTATGATATTACAAGCTCGAGTATGTTGCTTTCTTAAAAACTTTAATGTTATAGCCGTTGTATGATTAAGTTGGTGATAATTTGGAATAACCATTCATTATTATAAAAGGGTGAATTTAATGTGAGCGTGAATATATTCAAGTAAATTTAATCTAACGGCACTAAATCATGGCTTGTACAAATAACTTGAACCTAACATCTTACCACTTTTTGATTTTTATGAATCATTCATTTCAATTAATTAATGACTTATCATATTTGAACAATGCAATAATATTTGTTTCTAGAGTTAAAAGATGTGAGCATCTTCTAAACTTTTACTCTATAAATACCAACTCTTTTACACCTAAAATCTCACCCAATATAGTTTTCATCAATCTTTCTCCCTAGTTATACACATCATGGAAAACAATGGGTTTGGGTCCGGTACCCGCCTCAAATCCATGGATGTGGGCAATACCGGTAAGCGAGGGTTAGGTCCTCAACTTAATTTCTCAGATGTGAGGAATGCAGAAAGGCGAGATTTTTCTTCCAAATTCTTCCCAAAGAAGTTCTCAATTTCGCAATCATTGGGTGGCAACCAAAATGGTCACAAATATGAGCGATCAAAACTAAAAGAAAAAAAGAAAATATGGTATGAGGTTTCTGATTTTACGTACAAAGGAAATACTCATTATCATCCATATGAAAATGGGAACTGGGGGGAATCATACGCTTTAGTCAGATACCACCTTGACTTTGTTTACATGCCAACCCCAAGGGTTCATTCCTCTAGTGAGCCTTATCATGTTTGGCTTGGCCAGGCTTATCATGGATGGCCCGAACCCATGGCGAGACAGTTCCAATAATCCTTTCCACCTATGGCTGGACCAGGTTTATTTTTGTAGTCCGAAAAAGAAGGGACCGGAGATTCTAAAGAGGATACAAGAGATCCCGGAGAACTAGACTTAACCTTGAAGTTGTAATTTGTTTATGAAGGATTTCCACTTAATTTTTATTTTTCATAGCTATTCTTTTTCTGTTTTGGTTTTCCTTTTCTCATTGTTATAACGTTTTCTTTTGATAGGATTTGCTCATTATTTTAAACACAGTGATTGTGTTTTTTTTGAAGGATTTATTGTTTTTATGTCCAAGTTATTTTGTTTGTTCTATTGTGATTGAACGCAATTGAAATCAGACTAACACCAGAGGTTGGGATACATGATTTGAAACCCACTAACAATTCATCATTTATAAATTTACCTAAATTAAATACTCTCTTCCTTCCACAAAATGAATATACGTTTCTTTTTTAGTTCATTCCCAAAAAAAATAAAATTGTCCTCTTTTTAATATTTCATTTTCTGAAAATTTCCTTGACATTTTTTATCCTTGAATTGATATATATATATATATTATCTATTCTTCTTAATCTATATATCAAGTGAGATATGGCAGTCTTTTGGAAACCGGGAGCAATAACAATTTTACTCAAAGAAGAACTAATTAGAGATGATCCTAAATAATCTTATCATATTTTTGGGGTCATGAACCCCATCGCCATGCATATCCATGTGTTAAGATATTTTACCATTTTTTTTGTTTATGTAGTTCATTGTTGTTTTTAGATATGTCATTTGGTGTATTTCTTTTTTAAATAAAATCAATATAGTCTCTTAATCTTATGTTATAATAAATATGTGACTTAGATACTATTATTTTAAATTTATTCTTAAAGAAATGATCCAAAGGGGGATATTGTTGGTGTCTCAAAGGGAAGTCTAGAGTGTAAATGAAATATAGTTTATACTTTTCAATCTTTTTAGTTTAAGCCTTTTGTTTTATCGTGATTATATTTGGTGATGATAGATTGTCTTTCCTTTACATGGTCGTTATGTTGACTACACAATGACTTTTTCTAATGGTAAAGTTACTTCATCCATTCCAATAACATTGTTATATTTGACTCGGTATAAAAATAAAGAAAAAAAATCAACTCTATCTACTATAAATATTAATATTATGTGTATTTTTCAAAGATATTCATATAAAAGTGGGGTCATCAGTTAAAAGTGAGAATGAAATAAAGTCTAAAAATTGTAATGATAACATCCGAAATGGAAAAGATTAAGAAAGGAAGATTTTTTTAAAATGACATATTTTATTTATTGTTATTTATTTTTTAGAAAACATGGATGACACACTAGAAGAATTTATTACAAAAAAGAGAGAAAGAAACTGGAGGGGGACAACTAATCTTGCCCTTATAAAAATGGAAGGACGGAGGAGCTTAACCTTGAACGAAAAAGCATAAAAACAAGCTTAATGAAACACTCTTTTTCAAAAACAAGTTTGTAACAAATAACCCTACCATATGCTAACACAGAAAAATCCACCCTAACCCGTACGAAATGTATATATGCCCGAAATATCATTCCGAACATCCTTAAGAACGCTACGTGGTAATTTGATTAGAGTCCACAAAACACCTTCTGTGACGGTTGTGAAGACTCAAACCCTTACTTGTTTAACATGTCAACTATATATGTTTATCATGCTAGAGAGTGCATTGTGTGTTCAACATGCTAAGATCATGCTTGACTTGTAACAACCCGACCGAGATTCCAACACGAAATCCCGAGGTCGTGCCGTTGGAAGTAAAACAAATAGACAACAAGAACTTGCTAAACAATTGTGCAAGTCGAATAGTCGAACTAACAAGTTCTTAACATGAATATAAAGTCGTACTAAAATACGAGATTTCTAAAAAACCAATCTGCGGAAGCAATAATAGAGTGAAGCCCCGAGCTAGGAAGCTCGAAACCAAAACCAAATAGAACCAAGGGACTATTGATTGTCTCACAAAGGAGAAAACAAAACTCGTTCGTCGCAATATTGCAAACGCAGAACAATCCATCAACACTCTAGGCCGGTGTTTCAATAGAGAATCAACTTGATATATAACAATGACCCAATGACTAAAACATATTGGGGTAACAACAACAAAAATAGGAATAATAAATTCCCAGAGGCTACTGCTCACTAGGGAGACAACTGAATATATACTATAACTTAAGAATACGAGCTCGATTACAAAACTCGGCAACAGAAAAATATACAGGAAGAATAAGAATACTCCTTGACTATAAATTTTATTTAACTTTACCCAACATCAACCTTAATAGAATAAAAGGACCAAATAACAATAATAATACAATTCTAGACGGGACTCCGCAAGCTACAACTCGGAAGAAATGACAATTGCTACACACGAACCACACGAGCTTAACTCGGCTATCGATCTACTATGCACTGCTACAGTTAGGATCTACCCGGCCACAACGAAGCTAACGAAATCTACACAATAGAAAATAAAGCACTGAGTGAGTCTTAAAGACCCAGTACGCTACTACAAACAACAATATGATATAATATGAAACATTGTTATAATTAAACATGTCATTGCGTTACTACGACGAAGACCCATGAAGACGTATCATATGCTTTACATGCTCCACAAGACAACCTTCCGTTTTCACTTATTAAACCGTCCAAACGACCATGGTGGAATTCCCTGCTCATAAACAAATCAAATCCATTAGAATAAACTTTAATAAACGTCATCATCTACAAGTATGAATATCGATATATACACACGTCAAGTACGTCATATGAACATCATGCATAAGAATGTATATCTATATATATACACATAAATTAGTTCATATAATCTTCATGTAAAAGTATGTATAACTCTATATATACACATAAAAACTCTCATATAATCATCATGTAAAAGTGTGCATATCTATATATATACACATCAAGTCTTTCAATAACATTACCCAATACAAACATGGTCAATAGGATCTCATGTTCAACAAACAATTTGTGATCACATAAGTGCTCATAGTATGCCACATAAGGGATAGATAAGATACCAAATCACTGTCGTCGTATTGCTCATTCAATCACAACTGTTAACCATATCGTGCCAGTATACCCCAAATAGTGGTATCAAAGTGCCGGGCAGTATCACCTCAAGGGTAGCCCTTTCCCGGTCATATAGTTCTAGCCAATGCGTCCTTTGGTTATGCAGGTGTTGACTAAGGAACTACATCCCCACTGCAGCCCACAATGGAGGGTGTGTGAACCGTATCTTGTACAATGATACATAGCAATCACGAATCCCATAATTCGTGAAGACGATACACCTTCCCACGTTCAACGCAACAACTCAACAAATGTCGGCTGGACTTATATGCAATGCACAAGTAGATGCTTACTTGCCATGAAATCAAATAGGGACCGAGTGAACTTTTCCAATGCCAAGTAGGGTATTACTCTACTACAATTCACATGTTTATGCATGTGGTGCTATAATCACTAAATGACACAAAGAGCTCATAATGATTTTTAAAATCCCAAGTGCGATGAATGTACACTTAAATCAACCAATTTCAAAAAGCTAGTAATCAAATCAAATGGATTCTAAATATCGTAGGATCGCACCATGATCCTCTTATTGTTTAATTGTTCCTTAAACTCGACTCCGTTGAGTCTTCCCTATAATTCATTCCAAATTAGGTACAAATGTTATATGCATTTCTATCCCTTTTATGTTCTCTTTAAGGCATCGCTAGGTTCTTGTTTCATTAGTACCCTAGTTCATCAAGTTCATATGTCCACCTATTAGTGAAACACTAGGTTAACCATAACCCATCATACCATAATTCCCAAGTACACAAACCATTCTTCATTTGAACCTCATGGTATTCAAGATTAAATCATGAATTAATCAATGAAACACAATATGCTTTATAAGTCATATTATCAATCAACAAGGAATAATCAATTCTAAACAAATGTAACCATTATGCATTTTGTCATAATCTCAAGTAGACATAGAAGTTCATGTGTCATTCACAAACAAACCTTATCAAGGTCAATTATTATGATTCATACATATTTAGAAACTAGAAATTTTAAGGTATTATTTACCATTTTGAATCATTCAATTCAGATCTATAATCATCAATTTATGATTATTCACAAGACAAGTTAATTTCTAGATTCTCTATTATCACTCATTCTGCGCAGCCATTTTGTAAATTCAACCAATACTTCATCATAACTCTAAATTTCAAGAATCTTACATATTATGAAACTAGATTCTTGAAACTATAATTTAGGACTTTAAAGCACTCAATTCGGACTTGTATTCTTCAGAATATGGTCACCTCAAATTCATGTTAAAAATCTGATTTTCTGTTATGACACATTCTGCTCAGTCAACTTGTACGTTAAACCATGAATTTCTCACAAATACAATTTAGGTGATTATTGATTATTCTGAGACTAGACTCTTTAAAATAAATTTTAGAATTTTAAATTACTCCTTTAGGACTTGTATTCATCAAAATACAGCCCCTCCAAGTTCATGTCACAAATCTGATTCCCTGTTATGACTTACCATGTGTCTATCATAGAAAATTTACTCAATATTCCTCATAGCTCCAAATGACACAAAATTTACATCCCCTGAAACTAGACTCTTTGAGTTAGAGTGTACCATTTTAAAACACTCCATTTCGATTGGTATTCATCAATTTATAATCACTTCAAGATCGAGTTACTAACTAGTTTCCCTAATACCAGTCCCACTGGTGCAGCAATGATTCGTGACTCATGAAAAATACTTACTCAACTCAAAATTTTATTAAAATTTACAGAGAGTTACCTAACATGTATAGGTATAACTGTGACAGCCCGACCCGAACCCCAATGCGGAATCCCAAGGTCGTGCCGCCAAGACAAGCTAAAAGACGAACAAGCACCCGCTAAGCGTAATAGTGCGAGTCCAGAGTTGAACCAACAAACACTATACAGGAATGAAAAGCCATAACGGCAAATCCGAATAACTAAAACTAAAATTCAGTGAAGCAAATCATAAATGGGACCAAAACCTATAGTTGTAAACTAAGGAATACAAGGCCGAGAGACGACTATCTCTCGACAAATCTATTTACTCAGCGTGACGCAACATTGCGCACTAACCATCGGCAAACCAAGGCCGGCGAAGCAACAAGAATACCAACCTGATAAACGACAACTCAACGGCTATAACATGCCGGAGGAATAAATCAACTAAAGAATAAGATATTCAAATTCTAACAACTAAACACAAGTCTCACGACTAACGCCGTCGGAGATGACAATACCAACAATACTAGAATGAATGAGCTAGAGCATACTCAAAATAACAAGGGAATAACTTTAAAAGATACAACACTCGACCAAGCAAGTCGGCCCCTAAATAATACAATAACGTATACTAACATAAACTACCCAAGTAAAGTCTACGTAACTTTACATACGTGTCTCACAAATACATAATAACAAGAATGATAATAAACCCAAGCTTAAAGCCCTAAGACCACCTTCTAGAATCACTATCCAAGCCGCCACGCTGCATTAACGGGATCACCGCAAAACTAAGGAAAACAAACACACGAATGAGTCATAATGACCCAAGAAGTTACTAAATGCAAATGTATGGCATAGCATATCGTGGCATGGCATAATGCACCAACATATATAAAATCATGGTATCTTTATAGTCTACCCATAATAAACTTGTATCATGTCATCATGTAACATAAACTTCATAAACCATATAGCACGTTTTCTTTCATATAAGTGCTTATACATAAGCACGTAAAATCAGGACCTGGGCCAAGCCCTCAATATTTAACCAAGACCTGGGCCTAGCCCTTCAAATGATCATAAACTGGGTTTCATTCCTCAAATGATCATAACTCACCGCTTTTCTTTAATGAGTTCCGCTACATTCATCCACCTTGGGATGAGGAATGGGAGCTCGATATCAGGCTAGGAGCCGCTAATACGAGACCACATCCCACTATTGGCCAAATAGTGAGGAGAAAGGGTACCAATGCGGCGATTCATAGCGAATGTTTCCAAAGGCCATGAATCGTCCTATCACGACAAAACGACCAAAACGCCACCGACTCAAAATCAAGATGCTCAAGTAGATTATTTACTTGTATAAACCAATAAAGACCAAGTTCATCACAAAAGGATTCATCAAAGTAAGTAGGTCATAATGCTCTACAAAACCCAATAAACTATGCACATAAATGTACACACTTAACATGTTCAACTAACTTGTAAGTTTAGTTCAAAACCACATATTGAGGCATTCATAAACCTCAAGTCATCACCAATTCAAGAATAGCATATAAGCTCAACAATTCACAATATGAGGTCTACTATAGTCCTCTACTCAAGGTTAAATCAAAGACTACTACTTAGTCTAAGAACCACCACAAATCAAGGCTTAGCATTTAGCTTCACTTAAAGGTACACCGGACTTAGCCAAAGTCCCGCTCGTCATTTATAGTCGACATCCTCAAAACCCATCTCATGAATGACCGACTACCTTGTAGTCTAAATCCTGCAAGTATTTTCATATCCTCAACTAAATTCCTTTATAGTGGACTCATCCGATAATCAATATTAATGGTACTCGAGACCAAGGGTTGGTTCTAATACACCGTGCTTTACAAGCACGCTCTAAACAAATTCCCAATAGGTCTCTATAACATGAGTGTCCCAATTGGACACAACGAGATACTCGGGTGCGTACAAACATAAGCGAACGAGACCCGAACATCGTAGGGTCTCAACCCAAAGCTTGTTATCACATTATTGGCCTCAATGACTCCGCTGAGTCTTAATTCTACCTTTTCATTCTTTATGTGTTTCATAGCCCCACAATTAAACATTTCATTCATATATATATACTACAAAATCCCAACGTTCATTCGGCTTGATTCCCAAGCCTAACCCTAAAAACTCATTATAATCATAGCAAAGCGAAACCCAAATGTTGTAGGATCTCGGCCCAGGAGTTCTTTAACATTATTGGACTTATTTCGACTCAGATTGAGTCTAGAGGCTAGGTTTCATTATTTACATAATTCATCAACCCCAACATAATTCATCCTCTTCACTTCATAACAATTTCCAAAGTAATTTGGACTTGATTCCCAAGCCCTAAAATTCACAAAATCTTAACAAAGGGATAACCCATTTCTCCCAACACAATATCCTTCAAAACATCCTCAAGGCATTAACAAGTTCATAACTCCAAAATTCACCAATTAGGCATATTTCCCCAATGAACTCAAATAATATATGAGCATGATTTCTAGCATGCTCATAAGCCTAGAAACACATAATGAAGAGTAATCACACGCCTTCAAGCAATCATAAAATTACTCTACAAATGTTCTTACAAGTTATATTTCCAAAAATCCCCAAAATTGGGCAAACATAGCATAACAAGTGTTCATTGCCCACAAATAGCATATAGATTGTTTTCCTTAGGGCCAATGAACCAAAATCAAAAGGGAAGTAACTTACCTAGCTTGAGTGAAAACTCAGAGCAAATCCGATCGGTGAAGTGGATTACACTTAAATCGAGGGCTTCAAGAATCCGAAGTTTGAAGGAAATCGGGTGGTTGGATCATCTTGGATCGAGAGAGAAGAAGCTAGGGCTCAAGAGTCTCCCAAAGTCTCTCTCATATCTATAAGAATGAGAGGAAGAAATGAAGAGATTTCGGCCGAATGGTAAAGGGGTTTGGGTATTTATACCCCCAAATTAAGAAGGGCACAATAGACTTTTCCTAGCACAATTAGTAGAGATTAGGACTAATCAA
>CM028380.1:119441761-119476909 GCA_013146195.2 Codonopsis lanceolata
ATATTCCCTTCCTCGATCATTGTTCCCATTATGATTCCTCGCTACTCGATCCATTACCTTGTCCCGAAGACCGTTTAGGTCATAAAAAAGCGAATTACCCATGACACGATGCTCCTCGATGTCCCTCTCAATCGCATAGGCTCTATCAACTGCCTTCCTATACTCCAAGAACTGATGAGATAACAGCTGTCTCCTATACTCCGTCTTCAAACCTTTCACAAATTTCTGAGTTATCTTCGCTTCATCCGGAATCAAATGAGTGCAATAGCGTGCTAGCTATGTGAACCTCGCTGAATACTGCGATATAGACATACTTCCTTACACTAGGTCAAGAAACTCCTTCTCCCTCTTCTCCCGAACAACCTCTGGTACATATGAAGCTCTAAACTCCCGTACAAAGTTAGGCCATGTGGGGAACTCTAAGCATGTCCCAACTCTCCTAAGCACTGCCACTAGTGTCTGGCCAGCCTCTAGCTTAAACACCGCTAACACAACCTTCTGCTCATCATCACACCTCAGCGGTGCAAATATCTTCTCTAGGTCCTCGATCCACAACTCGGTTCTCGAGCATCCGCCTCCCTATCGAACTGTCATGGAAAGCTTCACGAACTTCTCAAGCATCGAATCCCCGTGATGTCTGGCATTCTGTAGCGGTACTCCAACCTGCGGTGCTAGCTGTGGCTGTAGCTCTGGCTGTGGTCCTGGTGATGGTTCATCCCTACCAAAGCCCCTTTGATTCATCTCGTTCATCATCGCACGCATACCCCTATACATGGTAGCCATAGCTTTCGAACTGCTCCTCCAGCGTCTGAAGTGGAGGAACCTCTGGCTGACGGTTCTCATTAGTCTCTCTACCACCATCTGTGCCTCTACCGGCACTACCTCTGGTGCTAGTACTAGCTCTAGTGTCAACCATCTTAACCTACAAGAACACTCTTTGTTAAGATAGAACTATCAAACAAAACCAACCTCCTATGCCAAGGAACCTATCCCAAATAATAGCTAACTTATAAACATAAGCCTGATATTAAGTAGCGCGACCCGATCCCAAGACGAGACCCCGAGGTCGTGCCGCCTAAAAAGGCACATAACAACAACAAATAGCAAATAGTGGATAAGGTCATAACGTCGATACGCCAATAACTTTAACACATGCAGAAGCATAATATAATTAAACGGTGGCACCCGAGCTAACAAGCTCAAACTAACACAACCTTAGAGATAATGAATCTCTTGGTCCAAAAATACAAATCATGTGACGCAACATTAGGCATGTATAACAAAACCACCTGTCATGCAATAACAATTTATAGCAATTATATACCAAGTCATCGGTGACGTTACGGTAGAACCCAACATTAAACTAAGTCTACAACTCAGTCTAACATGCAACGGCTAAAACATGGATAACAAACATAATAAGTTAACCAATACATGATTAAAACAACTAAAGCATGATCATCATAATTACAAAAGGCAAGACTAACACAAGTCGGCTCCCAAAAGATTAAGTACTTATTAACATAAGTACAAATATCAAACACATAAAGTCTTGCTACCCCTTATAAAGTTTACATAACTTTATGTTCCCATCGTCCTTGCCAAAAGAAAAGATACTAAAACTACAAGGTAGCAACCTCGTCAAAAGCTTCACCAATGCAACTCGAATATCACTTCGATCCGCTCGCACGACTCGGATCTAGGGAAAACAATCAAAACAAATAGGAGTAAGTCATAAAGACTTAGCAAGTTACTAACATAACTTCCTATCATGGCATCATGCTCAACAATAATAATTCATGCTATTGGCATAATATACATTTCATAAATAATCATGGCAAGGCATTCATACTTAACAATCTTGAATATCATGTTATCAACAAGTATAACATTTCATTAAATCATTCAACCATCATTTCATATCATATCATATTCACGTAGCACGTTATTCACATATAAGAACTCGTGAGTCAATTCATATAAAAAGGGATATGATACCGTTACCATTTTTTCTGTCGTGTCGCTCCTGCAAAAACACGTGCAAATCATATGTGTCCTCGATACCCAAATCGTGGTATCGACGTCCCCGAGACATTCCCTGCTCGAGTTCCATAGTTATCAAAGTCATGTTTCCATACTACAACTAAGATTTAACTACTTCCCTACCGTGGCCATCGATAGAGGGGTGTGCGCAACCCGGCACGGCGATCCCTCAAAATCATGAATCCCACAATCCGTGAAGAAGAGCTATGTTAACTTACTAATGATGAATTTGAATGTATGGACTCATGCATGAAACAAGCTAGCAATGATTCAGGGTTTTACAAACAGAACCTTTATGCTTCAAAACTTCTAGAGTACTGTTAGAAATCTCATCATCACAAGTATTGTTGGAATATAAACTACTATGATTTTGGATTTCTTTAGAAATGTCAATGCTCCATATGTAATCCCTTTCTCAGGAATGTAAGATTCATCCTTTACCCATGATGATCTGGTGAATCTTCATTCTCCTAAAAAATCATGTCTCATTGCAAAACGTTTCACAACAGTAGACCTTATATTTACTATTGGCATGATGACCTTCTAAGGAACTAGCAGCATCTGCACCTCTATTCTAGGTTAGTACTTGATGTCTGATGTTTCCTCTCATCAAGACAACTCTGCTCTAGAGATCTTTTTTTCTTCTCTTGTCTTGATCAGATGACTTCCTTACCCTAAGGATAGGCATCATCTTAACTGTTGACCAAGAAGCGAAATATGTTCTTTCAATTCTTCACTCTTTGCCAAATTTAGAATGAACAATTCGTGTCTTTGTGATACGGATGCTCTGACTAAGATGGGTATTGCCTTCCATTTCACCTCTAATGTCCTTCTCAGTAATAGGGATTCTGTTGAGGAGAAGCATAGTCATTAGTTAATCATGCTAATGAAGCATCTGGAATTTCCTTCCAATAGCCAAGGTACACAAAGGAAAACCTGCTGAAAAACTCGTCATTTCAATAGGGATAAGTAGACCTTCATGTCTGTTGTTCCATCACTTTTCAATAAACCCTCATATCTGCCGAGTTCATTACTTTTCTACCTATCAATTGGTATCAGCAGATCTTCAACACTATTGATTGCTTAATCATTTACCTCAATTGGTATCGACATACCTCAAACACTGCTAATCACTCTTTATCTCACATTAATTGGTAATAGTAGATCTTCCAGCATTGCTGATCACATCCTTTCTTTCAACAAATTGGTATCAGCATACCTAAAACTCTGCTAATTACATCTTATTTCATATCAAGTAATATTAGCAGACTTCCATCACTACTGATCACTCCTGAATTGCTATCAGTAGACTTTCACCACCGCTGAACATAATTTTCTTAACTGATCTCAGCATATATTCATCACTGCTGACCACATCATTGTGTTCAAACAACTGATAAACCCTTCTATTCATAAATTGGTATAAACAGACTTTTGTTCCTACTAATCACTCCATTGCTTTTATTAATTAGTATCAGCAGACTTCCAACACTGCTGTATACATCTTTGTTTTATCAGTTGGTATCAGCAGACTCTAATCACTGCTGATTACATCTCATTTCCATAATTTGTATCAGCAGACTTCCATCCCTACTGATCACAACCACATATTATCAGACCTTCATCACTATTGAACTTATCCATTTATCAACAAAGTTTAAGTAGACCTTCATCTCTGATGGTCACCTTCTCATGATAATATCTTTGACTTAAACAACCTTTGGAAATATCAATAGATTTTCAAAATGTATTTCAAAACTCTTTATGAGACAGTGGCTCATCTTCCAAATACTGTGCGACATGTTTTGAGATATGATTTGTTGGGTTTTTATAATTATCGTCATTGAGTCAGTCTTTTTTGGTCATGTGATATATGTTTTCATATTTGGTGTTAGAGGTAAGGCCCCTTTGTCCACCCATTTGTGGGTTAGGCTGGTTGTCCCCCTCCTTGTATTCTTATTTTTTATTTTAATAAAATGCTATAGGGTGCCGTCCTCGTTTCCCAAAAAAAAATAATTCAAAACTCTTTCAAAAATTATTTTGTCTCAAAAGCTTTTTGTTTTTGTTCTAAAATTTCTAGATGATTTGGGAGATTGTCGAGGATCGTGTAGATGATTCAAAAAGCCATGTAAATTATCTTCTGGAAACAAAGAACACAAAATCACTCCTGTTGTGCAAAACACTTTCTTGAAAGATATATTAAAACTCTTTTTGAAATATATTTATGTCCTAAAAATTCTAGGGATTTGGGATATTGTTCAAGATTGTGTAGATGATTCAGAAAGCCCCATAAACTATCCACTAGCTATTTGGGACATAAAATTATTTTTCAAACTATTTTTATTCTAAAAATCCAAAAAATTTGAGAGATTGCTGAGGATTGTGTAGATGATTCAAAATACCTCGTAAATCATCTTTTGGAAATTTAGAATTATAAAACCTATCGTATTTCCTAATGGTATGCATTTTATTTTAAAACTGACATTATTTTTCAACAGTCATTGATATTAGCACAACTCATTTTTCAATACCGGATTCAATGTCCTTTAAAATATCTTTCTCGATTTTGGAAAATCTTGAATTAAGTCAAAATTTGTATTATAAAATATTTTCAAGAATGACTTAATATTGCCATCATGAATCGCCGCCTTCTAACACGAATGCCCATTCAAATTCGAGCTTTGACATGATTAGTTTGCCGCTTTGTATATCTATCATTATTGCTCTGAAATTGATACCAAAACGATGATTCTTGATAAGTGTCTTCTTCCAATAAATATGTCCTCCGAAAGTATCAAGTCTTTAATTCTTCCTATTCGTGGTAATCTTCCAACAATTTAAATTTCCCCATAATTGATATCATTTCAACAATTGGTATCATTTCCAGCCAAATTATCCATCTATCTTCAGGAATCTCTTCATGGCCGCTTCATCTTCTAACAGTGTCTCTGGTCATCCAGTTCCTACTGAATCTTCGTTCGTTACTAGAATAGTTTCTCAGTCCTACATTCTAGGTCACGCGATTCAAGGGGAACAATTTCTCCTCGACAATACTGTTGGAGGGACGATTATCGATCTTCTTCACAGTTCTGGATTCATCTCTATCCTTGCATTTCGAGAAGAATTCTACAGCCTTTGGTTGGTTGATGAATTTTAATCAAGGATGCAACTGGCTAGAGATGGTAAGAGTTTCATTGGTCACATTCAATGTACTAACGCCATCCTTAATGTCGAAAGCCTGTCACGAGTCTTCCAGCTTCCTTCTGTTGGACCTGACTCTTTCGACGATTATATCCTCAACGAATCATGGCTCCAATGAACTGGCTACCATTCTCGAGATGACTACTGTACTTGGGACATTGAAAATTATCCCTTAGTTGTGTATTGTGTTGGTGAAATTATGAATCGATGCCTTCTATTTCATGAAGCAGGCAGGTAGTGACACTAGAAGACTTCGAAACTACACCGTTGCTGTTCTCAAATCTCATGACCTGAACTGGTTTGAAGTCGTCTTCTCTCTCATCTGCCGGTCTATCTTGAAAAGACGAGTGAATTGGTCTAGCATTTGAAAGTATGCTAGGATCATAAGCCATTTTCTTTGCTCCTATCAACCCATTCTTTCCACCGTCCAAGAGGATGAACGCTTTCCTGTCACCGGAGACCTGCTGATAACCCGAGAGTTATTCGGTAATCGAAGCTTTTCTTACGACGATAGAGAATATTCTTTAGGCTCTAGTATTGGTAGCTTTGGGGATTCCAATTAGGTTGTATTAATTTCTTTTCAATTGGTACTTTATCAATCTCACCTTCTTTTCTCTTAAGTCCTCTTTGTCTACTTTCTTTCTCCCCTCTTATCCCTCTTGTCTCTCTTGCTTGCAACCATTAAAGAGGAGAGTTATGACATATTACGTTATAAACACCGTCAAGGAGGAGAGTTTATGACATAACTGTCCAAGACATAGAGAAATAACAACCTTATGAGGAGAGTACATGAACCTAAGGAGGAGAGTTCATACCAAGGGTCAAAACCATCAAATTTCCCTTGCCCAAAATTACTATGGAAGAAGCACAAAATGTGATAACCTTACCCTTAAAAATGATTCTTTGTGAGTCATTCTATTTGCCTTTGTGGCACGTTTTGTTGAAAACTATTGTTTAAAAACATATATCTCTATTTAGTTTTACAGAAATTTCATATTTTTCAACAAAACACAAAAATGTTTTTACAAAAACATTCTCAGAACAGTTCTTAAAAGGACCTTTTCAAAACATATTCTTGGCAAAGATACTGTTCTAATCATGGTACCAAGACTGCTTTCGAAAAATGCTTTATTATAAAAACAGTCTCTTGACGAAAAGATGTTTTCTAAAAATTGGTATCAAAAGCAATCCTTATTGTAAAACTTTCAAAAACAAATGCTTGCTTAAGGACTTGCCATTCCTTCTTGCCAAAACACTCTTTCATATATAAAAATCCTTACGCAAGAAAAGAACCAAAAACTTTTTAGATCTTAATTAAACATTTTCAAATATCCTAAGTGGTCTAAAATGTTTTTCACTATTGCTTTACTTGTTCAGTACATTGATTTATCGAGTCTGTAATAGCAATAGTCGACTATACTAAAGCTATCCCTCTCGTAATTATCAACATGAGGCATGCCTTGAGATAAAATGATTATTCATTGTCGGTATGTTATTTCTATGTCTTGATAAACACTTCAGTGCTTTGTATATGTCATTTTGTAATGGTTCCAAGCAAATAGGAGGAGATTGTTGGAATATGCTTGTTGATAAGTAACTTATCTCCTTGCATATTCTGAATATTTTAATTTGCTTGTTCTCATTACCGTGAGTCATAACAAGTGGCTAAAAGGTATGCGTATCGGTTAGTGTGGCAACTTGTTTGACATCACATAGGTATTAGATTAGGTTTGTCCTGATCTAGTCCTAACTTCTTAATGATGATCAGCAGACTAGCAATTCATATACACCAGCACCAACAGGCATGCTAAAGCGTCAAAGGTCTTCGGAAGACTCGTCACCAGCGGACTTGTCATGAGCGCAAAAGAATACCTTGAAGACTCGCCACCAACTGACATGCTACGGTTTGATTGTTCATACCAGTAGTCCTCTCTTGCAGAAGACTCACTCCTTTGGTCAGAACATCTCACCAACAGAATTGGATCTCCACGTGCTACAAAGAGACAATACTGCAGGAAATCAAGAAGAAACAAAATGTTCAAGCTCTGAAGCCTGACATCCGTGATACAACAAGATCTTCTCTCTCTCACGTTGTTTAGAAAACTCAAAAGAACCCACTTTATTGGATAGACCACCTGGCAGTGCATTATGTTCAGACTTACTTTTTAGATACATATCATACAGTCTAACGGGCAACAGTTCCAGAATCTGCAGGACAAAGTCTTTACCCAATAGTCAAAGATCCAACGAACAACATCTTTATCCGACAGTCCTCAACAACGACATTGTTTCAAACAGATAGAAAATCTATCATCATCTCTCAACGATCAAATAGACCCATGTCTATAAAAGAAATCCCCCTTCTTCTTCAAACCAAAAAAATGGAGACATAGTGAATCAAAGACATATGCAACAAGAATCTGTTCGACAAAGCTGTGAGATCTACAAAGAGATTGACATCAACAACGTATCTCAGATCTCCACAGAAGATTACAGTGAGCAAACCCAGATCTTGGCAAAACACTCTTTGTGAATTGCTAAGAAGAAAAGGATTGTAGAAGAAGAGAGAGATCAGAAATTTCTCTAGAGAGAGATCGGTGTCTTGGTCAAGAACTCAGTTCTTGATTTGAGTTCTTCATCATTCTTTGAAGAACTCAGTCTCTAACAAAGCTTCAGGACTTTATTCCTAAAGTTAGAGGTCAAGCTCTTGGATCGATTTGAAGATAGATTTTCAAATGGTGCCCAAGGAAGATAAAGAGTTGTTTGTAAATATTGCATTCATATCTTCATATTTATATTTCTATACAAATACTGTTGATTCTGCAATAATTAATTATCATAAGAAGTCGAGTGCTCTGCACTCAGTTGTTCAGATAATCTTTATCTTCTCATATCGGTTCCTCGTTGTCGTCTCCTATTGCCCTCTTTACTTAAGAATTTGTCTATGAATAATTAAGTAAAGATTAAAGCTTGGAACGACGAGGACATAAACTTTACATAGAGAGTCTAGGTTGATTTAATCCGTAATTTATCATTGAATAAATTCATAAGTTCTTTCAAATGGTTTATCTTTTACTATTCAGCCTTCACCCATCTATGAGCTTTTATAAATTGATTAATCTTTTGAAAAGCTAATCCCTCATGACTTCCTAAATCTGCATTTGGAAGAAGGATTAAGTGTGTTGTTGTTTTGAACATATATTCGTGTACACCCACTTAAGACTTCACTTTAAATCTATCTCTTACATTTTCCACTGCTAAAACTCTTTAATCATGATTTTGATTTACCTTCAATTTGCTAGCAGAGTTCATTACTCCGCTAAAAGCATGTCTGTTGTTCAGTAGTACCAACAAACATGCTCGCTGTGCAAACGGTCTACACCTTTAAAACCTACACTTTATGACTTCAAGTAGAAAAGTTTTTAATAGGCATCATAAGCTATTCACCCCTCCCCCCACTCTAGCATATTTGAGCATCTATGTGGACCAACACAAACAAAATTAAATTGTATATCAAATGTACCAACCAATGGATTGACAAAGAAATTGAATGAAACTATTAGTTTTGGACTATAGCATTGTCTTCTATTTTTATTTATTTATTTATAATTCGAAACCAAGAGGTACTAAAAGAAAATTATGTCAATCCATCTATAAAGATGCTCACCAAACTTTTTGTTATGCCGATATTAAAGATTTTAGAATAAGATTTTATTTTCTTCCTCATATAGAAAATGAGGTGATGTAAATTTTTATTATTCATAACTAGTTTTTTTAACTCGTGCGTTAAACGCACGTCAACTAAATCGTACATAAACAAAATAAGGAGGATCAGTTTATTAACAAAAAAATAAAATAAAATAAGTCAAGGGACAAATATTTATACTTTGTAAAAAGTTTTCTCAATAGTTTTATTGTCAAGGGACAAATATTTATACTTTGTAAAAGTTTTCTCTTGTCATATCTTTGGTTCATCTTGTCGTGTCATGGCCGCCGCCACCACCCGCCAGAAATCCTTTGCATCATTGTTTTCCTCAGCCTCTTCCTCCTCGTCCGAATCTGTTCAACTCATACCTCCTTCGACACACAAAGGTGAGCCCGCCCTTCGTCTTTCTCCTGAAATTGTGTCTGCCTTGTCCAAACCCTTCCAACTTGCACTTGTTGGTAAATTCTCCCATGGACGGCCTTCTATGGAATCAATGAGAAAAGATTTCCTTACCTTTTGTCTCAAGGCAGCAGTCACTCTTGGACATCTAGATCATAAGCATGTTCTTATTCAAACAAACCATGAAGCCGACTTTCAACGCCTATGGATCAAATATCAGTGGTATGTGGGATCCTTTCCTATGCGTGTCTTTAAATGGACACCGGAATTTAGGCCGGATATTGAAAGTCCTATTGTCCCGGTTTGGTTCTCTCTTCCTAGCTTGCCTATTTATTTGTTCAATAAGCCAGCACTCTTTTCTATCGCTAATATGATTGGCACGCCATTGCTTATAGATTCTCCTACAGCTAATTTGTCTCAGCCTAGCGTTGCTAGGATATGTATTGAGGTTAACTTATCCAAGCACATCCCCAGCCGCATCTGGATTGATAGTGGTACAGCTGAGGGATTCTGGCAGCCAATTGAAGCAGAACGTCTCCCCAAGTATTGTCCAATCTGCCATCGACAAGGACACAATGAAGGCTCCTGTAGATTAGCCCCCAAGCCACTGAATAAAGAAAGCACTGAAACCCCTACTGCTTCTAATACTTCTTTTGGTAAGGTTCCTGACAAAACTACTGAATCTATGAATCCCAAGATGGCCTGGAAACCAAAGGAAGTTTCTGCTACTCCAGCTTCGCATACAAATAAATCTGATACTAATGCTAATGCAAGCCACTCCTCCCCTTCTGGTCCAGACGTTCCTATCATGAATAAGCAGGCTCAAGCCGAGAAAAACCCTACTACACATGATCAGTTGCATGCTTTAGATCCTCAAAACCCTATCCCAGGCAACCCCGTCATTGTGGAAGACACTAGCCCTATTAGAAGGGAAACCAGTCCTGCCAGTACAGTATCTCTTGAGGGGCAGAACCCGATCAATCCAGAAGTTCATTGCACTTCAAACAATAATTCAGATACCAATGCCCCCAATGATAAAGAGGTTCCGGTTGGAAAAACTCAGCCGCTAGCTTCATATTCATCCCCTAATCGCTTTACGATCCTTCAAGATTTTGAAGATGAAGATCCCATGAATAACCCTTCACAACTGAATGCTCTTAATCTGGAATGTCAACGAAAACCAAAAGGAAAGCCTCCTCTGAATCCTGGTGCAGATAGGATTACTCGTTTGAAATCGCAAGGAAAGGCCCATGTTAGTTTTAACACTTCAGTTTCTCATGACAATTAAATTCCTCTACTGGAATATTCGCGAAGTTGGTAACGATTCTTCTGCTACTCGTCTTAAAAAGCTGGTTACAATTCATAAATGTTCTCTTCTTACAATCAGTGAACCTATGATAGATCAGTCTCAAATTCCTTTTATAGCTAAGAAGCTTAAATTTATGTTTTACACTTGTAATTATGATAATACTATCTGGCTCTTTGCTAAATCTGCATTTAAATGTCAAGTGATTTCAGATTTAGCTCAACATCTTTCATTGAGTTTACAACATTATTCGTGGGATAAGACGGTTCACTTCACATCTGTTTATGCAAAATGCACAGTTTTTGAGCGCCAAGTTCTTTGGACTGATTTAATTGATCAGGGAAATGCTTTCATTAATTCTCCTTGGTTGGTGATAGGAGACTTTAATATTATCTTGACTCAAGAAAAAAATAGGAGGTCAGGGCTGGGATAGACATGGAGCACACGATTTTCAGGCCTGTTTGAATACGGCTGGCCTGTATGACATGGGGTTTCACGGAAGTCAGTTTACCTGGTGTAACAATACGGATGGTAACACCACTATTTTTCAGCGGCTGGACAGAGCAGTTTGCAACTTAGCTTGGTGCACAAAATTTTCCAATTCTTCAGTCAATCATCTCAATAGAACCTGTTCAGACCACTCTCCTTTGTTACTGGAGATTAACTTTTTTTCGGGGTCACGACCTTATATTTTTCGGCTCCTTAATGTTTGGACCGATCACCCCTCTTTCCATGATGTTGTTAAGGACGCTTGGGCTACTAATGTGGGAGGCAGACCTATGGTTGCATTTGCTAATAAACTTAAAGCAGTGAGAAAGGCCTTAAAATCTTGGAACAAATCCACTTTTGGAAACATTTTTTAGGCTATTAAAAGTGCGGAAGATGTCGTGTTGGAGAAGGAGCTTTTATATGAGGCCGATAATAGCAGTTCAAATAGGGAGAACCTTCATTTAGCCAAGGCAAACCTTCAATACAGACTTAAGGTGGAAGAAAATTATTGGCGTCAAAAATCCCATCTTCGGTGGATCAAAGAAGGTGATGGAAATACCAAACTATTTCATTCCTCGGTTACGCAAACTAGAAACAAGCTCTTTATTCTTAAGATTAAGGATTTGCATGGCACTGTTCTCAGCTCTGAGGAGGATATCAAGAAGGCAGCAGTTGAGTTTTATCAAGATCAGCTCACTGCTTGTGCCACTACGGAGGACAATCTGTTATCGATTATTCCTTCCATTATTACCTCATCTTAGAATGATATGCTCACTGCCCTCCCTTCTATGGCCGAGATTAAGGCTGTTGTTTCAGATCTTTGTGGTGATAGCGCGGCAGGCCTGGATGGATTTCCTGGTAAATTCTATTCTTCCTACTGGGAGATTATAGCAGAGGATTTTTATTTGGCGATTTCCGAATTCTTTTCTGGCTTCGAGATGCCTAAATCATGGACTAGCACTCTTATAGTCACCATCCCAAAAATTGATCATATTGTTTCTTTTAAGGATCTCAGGCCCATTAGTCTCTGCAACTTCTGCAACAAAGTGATCTCTAAGTTGATTTCTTCGCGCCTATCCTCTATTCTGCCATGTATTATTTCGGAAAACCAAAGTGCATTTACTAAAGGGAGAGTCATTCAGGATAACCTATTGCTTGCTCATGAGCTGACTCATAATCTTTCCAAGAAATTAACGGGTCAAATGTTATCATAAAATTGGATATGGCAAAAGCTTTTGATAGAGTTTCTTGGCTTTTCTTGATCAAGGTTTTGCGAAATTTTGGCTTCAGTGAAGTTCTTATTGACTTGATTTGGAGGATCATCTCCAATAACTGGTTCTCCATTCTGATTAATGGCTCATCGACAGGATTCTTTCATTCTTCCCGCGGGTTGAGACAAGGAGATCCTCTATCTCCCAGTTTATTTATTATAGCGGCTGAAGTGCTCAGTCGGGGCCTGAACGAGTTACAACATCTTCACCCTCATTTTGCTTTCTCTACAGTTAGTGGTTGTCCTATTATTTCGCATTTAGCTTTTGCGGATGATGTCATTATATCCTGTAATGGCAATAAGCATTCCCTAGTGAAGCATCGATCCCTCCTTGCCTCTTTTGAAGGATGTTCAGGCCAAATGATTAATTCAGATAAGAGTTGTTTCATGACTTCTACTCGGACTTCCCACACTAGAATTGCAACTATCAAATGGCACTTGGGGTTTAATCACAGGAACCTGCCTGTTTCCTACCTGGGATGTCCTATTTTTGAAGGCCGGAAAAGACACTCTCTTTTTGATCCCCTCATAGAGAAACTTTAGGTTAGAATTAACTCTTGGTTTGGGTGTTTCCTCAATCAAGCGGGAAAAACAACTTTGATCAATTCAGTCCTTCAATCCATCATCATGTATCAGATCGCTGTCCTAGATCCTCCAGCTAAGGTTATTAAACACATCAACAGAATTCTTTCCAACTTCTTCTGGGGTGAAATTAATGGAAAGAGTAAAACTCACTGGATTGCCTGGGATAATTGCTGCAAGCCTGTTAGTGAAGGGGGCATTGGTATTCGTTCAGTCCCAGATATTATCCAAGCTTACTTTGTTAACTTATGGTGGCGTTTCAGATCCAGCAATAGTCTTTGGGCGAATTTTATGAGGAAAAAATACTGCTCGTCATCTCATCCGCTCCTAGCTTCAGGGCGAGGTTCCTCAACATGGCGTAGGATGTGCTTGGTTAGAGCTGCGACCGATCCTTATATTCGATGGGTTATAGGGAAAGGCGAGTGTTTCACCTGGTTAGATAACTGGCTTCCTGATGGAAATCTGGCCATTCCTCCATTGCAGTCTTTCCCTCTCGTTCATCAGCTTTTTGACGACTCGGGTCAGCTTTCTTCTAATGCTCGTTTGGTTCTTGGTGCTTCTGCCTCTAACATGATTGATAGTTCCAGTATGTCTATTATCGACAAGCCTGATCTTGCTTGTTGGAGTCTCACAACTTCAGGCTCTTTCTCCTTAGCGTCTGCCTGGAACTTAATTCACCTTAAGGATCCTCTGATCGCTTCAGCCAATTTCATTTGGCACAAGAAACTTCCTCGCCAGATAAGCCTATTCATGTGGAGACTATGGCAGCGAAAACTTCCACTAGATGAGAGTGTCATTCAGAAAGGTATTCAAATTGCATCTCGCTGCTCTTGCTGCACCGTGGGTCATTCGGAATCCTACGATCATGTGTTCATCTCTAGCCCCATTGCGAGACAGGTTTGGTCTGAATTTAATTCGTTAGGAGCTGTTAATTGCCCCAGCCCTATGGTCCATTTTATGTGCATGGCATGGTAGTATTCTAGAGCCAATTCTTCCCTGCATATTATCACCCCTTCAATCATCCTTTGGGAGCTTTGGAAATTCAGAAATTTTGCTCGATATGATGACATCAGATGCCCCGCAAAAGTTCTTATTGATCGGGTTAAATACTCCATTTATTCTATTATATCTGGCTTGGCTTGGAACAACTGCTTAAACTGGGACTCTATTTTTTCTAGCCGCTTTGGTCATAGTAAAACCAAGAAGATTCAAATCATCTCCTGGTCCAAACCTGACATAAACTTGATTAAACTTAACACGGACGGAGCTTGTAGAGGCAACATGGGTCCGAGTTTTGGAGGAGGTATTATTCGGGACAGTTCGGGTAATATGATCTTTGCCTTCTCATCCTGTTTTGGTATCTCTACCAGTTTTAAAGCTGAATGTCTTGCCCTCATCCAAGGTCTCTCTTGGCTTCGTAGCAATGGATACAATCGTGCCATAGTTGAGATTGATTCGATGCCTCTGCTGGATTGCATTAAGGGGTGTTCGAAACCGCCTTGGGATTGTATCTACTTATTACGCAGAATTCTCAATCTTATTGCTGGGATGGGTTTTATTTTTTTGCACATATTTAGAGAAGGCAACTCGGTGGCTGATGCTTTGGCTAATCTCGGAGCTGATTTTGGAAGTAACTCCTCTTTTTCAAGCATAGTTGACCTCCCCGGCTTCATTCGCGGTCTTATCAACCTGGATAAGATAGGTACTCCGTATGTGCGTATTTCTTAGTTTCCTTATGAGTATTTGTATTTCTTTTCCGAGGTTTGGCTCCTTTGTCTTCCCTCTTATAAGGGCAAAGCTGGTTGTCCCCCTCAAGTTTGTATTCATTTTTTCTATTAAATAAAATCTAGCAGGGTCCCGCCCCTGTTTCCCAAAAAAATAAAATAAATAAATAAAAATATATATGTATATCACTAATCATTATAGATTCTAAAAAATTTCCTTATACACAACATCAGTTGTCTTATTAGTTGGTTTTTCATCTTCACCGATATCAATATCTTCAAACCAAAATAATTTGTTACTCCACAAACTACAACATATAACTGTCTATGGCTAAAAATTCATTTTTTTTTCAAAAAGAGACCTATATGCAATTATTGATTTTGGCAATTGTTAATTGTCATTGCATATGATACCAGTAATGTAAATTATCTTTTTTGAAATTTGAAAGACAGTCTTACATCGGATAGAGTTAATAACAATATTGAGATAAAAATAATTTCTCCAGCATTGTTTCCTTTCAAAAAATTTGTTTCAACAATGTGATCCCCAAGATTTATGATTATTAGTCTTGTTCCATTGCACAACCATGTAGTATGTTCAATTTCTTAATAGCATTATTGGAACACTAATTTTAAGAGTCAATTCATGGCTTGACAACTCTGAACACTTTATACTATTCAAAAATTATGTATAATTAATATTTTCAAACTAAATTTAATTTTTTCCGCCCTGCAAATAGAATCTGAACTTAAATAAGTTCTTTTTGAATGATTACTTTTATTAAATTATATTTTTATTTTATGAATAAATAAATTTCTGAATAGAAAATAAGCTAAAATCAAAATAACGAAACTATTTTTACCGTTAACTATTATTTTTGTTTTGTAAATTATTTTGATTTTAATAACTTCCATTCTATTTTTTTGTTTTATTCACTTCATAACTAATATTTTTGTTCCATTTTAAAAATTAGTTTAACAGAAAAATTTTGTTCCGTAATTTTTTATTATTATTTTGCTAACCTCGGTTTAAATTATTTTGTTTTATTGACTCTGTAATTATTATTTTTGTTCCATCAAATATTTTTATTTTACTAACGTATTTTTTTAAATAACTATTTTTAAGAATTTGTTTTAAACTTTTTTTCCATAAATTATTTTTATAATTTTACTAGCCCCATTTTAAATTATTTTTGTTTTATTGACTTCTATAACTATTCTTTTTGTTCAATCAAATATTTTAATTTAACTAATGCATTTTTTTTTACATATCTATTTTTAAGAATTTGTTTTAAAAAATTAATAAATTATTTTTATTATTTCAGTAACCTCGGTTTAAATTGTTTTTGTTTTTATTGACTTTGTAACTATTATTTTTGTTCCATTAAATATTTTTATATTACTGACGTATTTTTGTTTTACATATATATTTTTAAGAGTTTATTCTAAACTTTTGTTTTGTAAATTATTTTTATATTACTAACATCCGCATTAAATTATTTTTGTTTTGTTGATTATGTAACTTTTATTTTTATAGTGGTGTGTTCTATAAATTATTTTTATTTCACTAACCTCTTATATTTTTGTTTTCTTGACTCCGAAACTATTATTTTTGTTTTAATTACTATTTTTTATATTTAAAGAGAGAAAAATGTTTAAACGTAATTAAAAGAGAGGAGATGGTGGTGATGAGAGAGAAAATATGGAGGAGATGGGAGAGAGAAAAAGAGAAATACAACTAGAGAATATATGAGAAAGAAAGAGTGAAATGGTAACTCAAAAGTTAATAATTAAAAAGTGGAGATTTTGGAGGGAGAAATCTACCCTTGTCATTATATATATATATATATATATATATATAGATTTTTGTTTTGTTGATTCTATAACTTTTATTTTTATAGTGGCTTGTTTTATAAATTATTTTTATTTTACTAATCTCTTATATTTTTGTTTTATTGATTCCGAAACTATTATTTTTTTTAATTACGTTTTTTTATGTTTAAAGAGAGAAAAATGTGTAAACATAATTAAAAGAAAGGATATGGTGGTGATGAGAGAGAATATATGGAGGAGATGGGAGAGGGAGAAAGAAATACAACCAGAGAAGATAGGAGAGAGAAAAAGTGAAATGGTAACTCAAAAGTTAATAATTTAAAAGTGAGATTTTTGAAGGAAAAATCTACCCTTGTCATTATATATATATATATATATATATATATATATATATATATATATATATATATATATATATATACCTTCCTTCTTCTCCACCTTCGCAATGAAAAATCACTTAACCCAAAACACGTTGAAATCTATTACAGTTTTGTATTTCATGAATCAGAAAAAATGTTTGCCTTTCGGGCATTGCACGTTGCCCCCTCGACCAGCGTCGGCATGCCAATTGAAAAATCCCGTTTCATTGCCCAACAATGGTAATTTTCTATTACGAATCCAAAATGTTTGCGGATTGTTGATGAATCGAAAAAAATGTTTGCATTGCCCTGAAACAATATTTCCCAAAAATGGTCTTTTGCGATTGAAAAAAAACCAACGGTAAGCTTTGCGATTACAACATATGAAAAAAAGCCGAATAAATTTTACCCGTTTCATTGCCCAACAATGGTAATTTTCGAATCCAAAATGTGTTGCCGGAGTTGTTGAAGAAGACGATTATTTTTGAAACAATATTTCCCATACTTTAATGTTCCCAAAATTAAACAATATCCAAAATAAAATAAAACGAGGCCTAGATTAAAGTTGGGCCAAAGATATAAGGATGAAATTGATAGCCCATGAAAGGCTTTCACATAAAAAAATCAAATCCATAATTAACTCCATCTTGAGGGGGAAAGTCGCCCTCCTGAGAAAACCATGTTTTAGCGCTGACAGTATAATACGACCAATTATCTGAACCCTAGCCCTAGTTTGTTTCAGTCTCTATTTCTCACGTTGCAGCAAAGATATAGATCTTTACGAAGACCCTAACGAGAAAGACCATAACCCTAGAAGTTGAATCATCGGACACAATCGATAATGTGAAGGCAAAGATCCAGGATAAGGAGGGGATCCTGCCGGACCAGCAACTGTGCATCTTCGCTGGTAAGTAGCTCGAAGGTCGCCGTACCTTAGCCGACTACAACATCCAGAAGGATTCGAGACTTCACCTAGTTTTGCGCCTCCGCAGAGGGTCAAAGAAGAGGGAGAAGAAGACTTACACCAAGCCGAAGAAGATCAAGCACAAGCACAATAAGGTAAAGCTTGTCGGGCTCCAGTTTTACAAGGTGGATGATTCTCGAAAGGTCCAGAGATTGAGGAAGGAGTGCCTTAATGCTGAGTGCGGAGCCGGAACCTTCATGGCCAATCATTTCGATCGGTACTACTATGGCACCTTACCTATGTTTTCTAGAAGGCTGATTAAAGCCTTTCTATTATTATCTTATGAGAATTTGTAGGGAGAACATGAATCCTTTTTTTTTTTTTTTTTAATTTTGGATTTCAATTACTGAATTTGAATAGTTTGGTTTCTATAAATTGTTTTATACTAATGCTTAGTTTACTCCATGTTAATTTTGGTGCTCTGATTTGCGCTTAGGTATAATTTTGCTGGTCCGTTTCATGTAATTTTGGTGTTAGACTCGACTATCGACATTGAAAGAGTAGAGGTATTTTTGTTCCTGCTAGTTTGTATGTGGAATTGTACTGCATTGTCGCTTCATTCGTTTTCATTGATGCGTATCTAGGTAATTGACTAGGGGAAGCTACTTCCCAACTTGTCTCTTTAGAAATTTCTCTCTCTAGAATTCTCTCCCTATGTCCAACCCTAATTAGGGTTTTGCTTCCATGCCGCTGGACGGCTTGGAGGCTCAGCCTCTGGCCACTGCCACTATGGCTTCTCCCTTTAATCCTCCTTCGGCTGCCCCCACCACTTTCACGTCCACTTCCCCTCCGATGCCCACGTCCACCCCGATAACCCAGTCATATGCTTCTATGGTCACACAACCAAAAGGTTTTGTGGGCAACAACAAGCTTGCTTTGCATGCAATCCCCTTGGCCCCTAGACAAACCACGTAAATTAATGGTGAACCAGGGTGCTTATTCACTCCTTTGGAAATCGAAGCGACTGATAGGCAGTTTGCCAACACCATAGTTCTTAAATTCTCGATAGGAAGACCCTCGGTATATGTTATTCAGTAGGAAATAGCAAGATCTTGGAAGCTTAAAGAGCCGTTCGTGGTTAGCCTCTTAGACCCCCGACATGTTATGGTAAGACTTGCCTCAGCTAAAGACTTGGTCCTTGCTCTTTCTAAAGAATCACACATGATTCAATCCAGCATGTTCCGATCTTTTCGATGGTCTCCAGATTTCGCTTTCAGGAAAGATAGTACCAAGGTGGCTGTTTGGGTTAGACTACACCATCTTCCCTTAACATATTTTAATCCTTCCTTTCTACAGTGTATAGGGAATTCACTGGGTAAGTTTCTAAGGGCAGATGACAAAACCCTCTCTCTCTCTCACGCCCGGCTTTTGCACATATTTGTATTAAGATTGATGTTTCGGAAACACTGCCCACGAGATTATGGATTGGTACTAGTAAGGAGAACGACTTTTGGCAATCCTTAGAGTTTGAGAGGAACATCCTATATTGTGTTGGTTGTGGATTATTGGGTCATACCAAAGATCGATGTCGTAAAGGACAACGACGAGAGTCGCATCATAATCATAGTGGTCTGGACAAGAACCTCACGAATGAAAATCATAGGAGTTTTCCGGTTGGTGAGCAAGGGATTAATCAGACCAAGATGATTTCTAAAGGGAATGAGAATTTTGTATCACAACACGGGGCCTTTACTTCCCATCCTCCAGTTTCAGTTTCAAAGGCCAAAAGTTCTCAAGGGGCTATTAAAACGGTTGAGCGTACAGATTCTCATATTGGAAGTACGGGTATAAATGTTTCATAGGCTCACATGCAATCTTTCGGCAAAGTGACGGATGTTGATGAAGGTAATAAACAAAAAGTGTCGGGAGACGCAGCCAATCGTACTACAACGCAATGGGTTCCAATTAATACCACCAAAGTTTCCTTTCACAGCTCCCCTTCTAATGCCAAGGATGTTAACGGTATTTCTAAGAAAGTTGAGGTTATTTATGTTGTGGACAGGGATTCCCACAACGATGGCACAAAGAGAACCAATACCCTTAGGCGGGATAATACGGCTCCATCTAATCCTAATATTGAGCCGCTGGAGAGTTTGAACCGTTGGTTGTGCACCCTAGCTCTTCTTTAGACACGGCTCTGGATGATTGTAGGGCATGGGCAGTGGCCGAAATGGAGGTTTTCTGGAATAATTCTAAGAGTGTTCCTTCTGGCATTGATTGTAAGCCAAAGTCAGTTAATGGGGATGATCCACTGGCTTTTCATGATATTCCCTCCGAGTCTTTTTACACATATTCAGACATCGGATCCGTCTCCCTCAAACCAACTTTTGTCCAATTCTGTAATACTGCCCGTTTCAAGAATAAGAAGAATTAGTCAGTTAGGCTAACTAGGGATGTTGCATCTAAAGCCCAGCAAACCTCTCTCTTTAATCTATTTTTATGTCGATTCTCCTATGGAATGTTAGGGGTGTTTAACAAAATAACTATGGACAATCTCTGCTTACTTAAGCGTCAAAATAATCCTAGCATTTGTGTTATCTTAGAGCCGAAAGTTTCAGGTGATCATATTCGTAAATTTGCTCGACGGTTAGGCTTTGCTAATACTCTCCATGCTAATCATATTAATATGCATATTTGGTTACTTTGGGATACCAGGCTGAAAGTTTCTTTAATTGCTGCCTCTAATCAGTTCATCTCAGTTTCGATCAATGATGGCGATGCTTTTAATATTACTGCTTCATTTGTTTAAGCGAAGTGCATGCCGGAGGAACGTCAAGATCTTTGGGCTGATCTAGTGTACTTTTCGAGTCAGATTTCCAGCCCTTGGATTGTAGGGGGGGATTTTAATGCTATCTCCCACCCGAATGAAACGATTGGTGGAGGACCTTGTGATATTCAATGCATGAATGACTTTAACCATTTTTTACTCCAAGCTGGGTTGGATGACGCTGGGTTCGAGGGTAGCCGTTTTACTTGGTGCAACAACCATGCCATTGGCAGGCGAATTTGGAAACGGCTGGACCGAGTTTTGGTTAATGGGGACTACAAGGTTGTCTATCCTACCCTTCGCATTTAGCATTTAGTCTCGACTGCTTCTGATCATGTGCCTTTGCTAGTGGGTTTTCAGAAGGATGTTAAACGCCGTGGGTCTTTTCGCTTTCAACGAATGTGGTTAGATCATCTCGATTTCTTGAATTTTGTTAAATTGCAGTGGTCTTCTCTAGTGGCTGGCTCCCCTTTAGATATTCTTTTTAGGAAGTTGCAAATATTGAGGCCTGCTCTTAAATCCTGGAATTGGAGTGTGTTCGGCCATGTGCAATGTAAGTTGGCGGCTCAAAAAGACCCCATTATTCGGCTCGAGCATGATTTAGATCAAAACAGCAACAGTGACACAGATAAGCTTTTGGTGGAAGCTCGCTCGGTTTTTGATCAGCTTGTTAAATGGGATGCGGAGATGCTGTGGCTGAAGTCTCGTCAATGTTGGTTGGTGGATAGTGATAGGAACATCGCTTACTTTCACGCGAGCATTAAGTCTCGTCTTGTGGTTTTGTGATTATGGTAACATTGCGCATAATCGTATGAGTTTAGTAGATCATTATGTCTACTTGAGAATTGGCAAGTAAACATCTACTTGTGCATTGCATGTAAGTCCAAGTGGCATTATTTGATTTCATGTGTTAATGGTGGGACGATGCATCGTCTTCACGAGTTATGGGACTCGTGATTGCTATGTATCGCCGTACCGGAGACAATTCACACACCCTCCACTGTTGGCCACCGTGGTGAAGTTAGCCCATTGTCGTAACCAATAGAGCGCATAGATTATGCTAAATTGGCCAGAGTATCCCTTGGTATGTTGATGTATCCATCACGTACATTTGACAACACTAAATGTTTAATGATTGTGATTGCAGGAGCGACACAACGACAATGATTCGGTGCCTTCTCTTACGTGGCTTACTATGGGCACTTATGTGATAACAAAGTGTTAGTTGAACATGTGATCCAATTGACCGTGTTTATCTTGATTGTGTATTATGGAAATACTTGAGGTGTATATCTGTAAGTATACATATTTGTACATTATGATTCTATGAACGATATGATATGTATATATTTAAATATACATACTCCTACTTAATGATTCTATGAAAGACTTGATGTGTATATATATAAATATGCCCACTTATACTTAATGATTCTAAGAACAGTTTGATTAGTATATATATAATTGTATATACTTGCATATGATGTTTTTATGGGAACTACTTCCTAATTCATTTGTTTTGTGTTTGAACAAGGAATTACACCCTGGTTCATTGGGACGGTTTAGTAAGTAAGAAGAATTGGTTATCATGTGGAGTATCTAATCGATACGACGCCTCTTCACGGGTTTTCTATCATTTGTAAAATGACAACGTGATTTCTTTTATGTTATATAATTATTTGTTACATATCTCTTGTAGTAGCGTACTGGGTCATTATGACTCATCCCGTACTTTGTTTTCTAGTTGCAGTAATTGGGTAGTTGTGTTGAGGTCGAGCAGATCGTGACTGTAGCAGTGCTCAGCTGATCGGTAGATTGAGATTAGATCGTGTGGTTCGTGTTGGTAGAAGCTGACTTCCCAGAGTAGCAGCTTGTGGAGTCTTGTTTCTTTTATCATCGTCATATGTATATTGTACTTTACCATTCTTATGAGATCAATATTGTAAAGTTATCTAGACTTTACGGTCGGGTAGATACTTGGGTTTTTGTATTGTTTCCTCCTTGGGCCGACGTGTTATGTCGTGCCATTGCTCATGGACCTAGTTTTTATGTCAGTTGTCTCCCGGTGTAATACCCCAATCCCATATCGGGTAGATGTGGGACTTGTGTTTGATTTATAAGCTAGTCATGCGCTACTACTGGGCACCAACATCATCCATGGACTTTTGGGTCGGCTTGTGGTGGGCCTGATGACCCAAGGTGCTGCGTGCTCAGTGGGCCAGTGTGTGGGCTACACGTAGCGGACCGGGCTCTCGGGCTCGGGGCGTTACAGAGTGGTATCAGAGCCAGGTTAAAATAATCCTGAGGGTCATAGGATCTAAGGGTTATGTTGGAAATGATAATGAGAGGGTAGAGATAAGCATATGATCCAAATGTGGGTTTCATTTAAGGACTAATACATCGGTGGTTATGTGTAGGGATGGCACGAACCAGACAAACAACAAGGAAAACCTGCATTCACCAATCTCTCTCGGTCCCTCGAGGGATGTATAATGAAGTACGTACTTAGTTGTTTCACTCTCGGCGTGCCTTTCAAAGAATGAGGGATGCTAACGAAGAGCTGGCGGCACACTTGCGTGCTCATATGCAAGCGGTTAGGGATGCTAAGGACGTACTTGAGTTAGTGCGTGCAAGTCTTGACCAAGTCATTGATGAAGCTCCCAAGGACGGGTTAGGGTCTTCTCTGAACCCTATACAAGTTGACTCAAATGGTGATGTGGCCAAATTGTGGGACCGCGGTGTCGGTACCGAGTTTGGGGCGTTACAGAGTGGTATCAGAGCTTAGGTTTCAAGTCCGAATGGTTTTAGGATTTGGAAACTACTAGAATTAAGAATTGATAGTAGTATTAGGATTACGCTTTTGTTATTGGCTACCCTATAACATTAAGTTATGATTGTAGCATTAAGTTTATGAGTATGTGTGTTAGCCTTACTATCAAATTTACTCCCTTGTGATTTAAGTATATAGGTAATAATGAGGTGACATGATTGAAAACAACAAATTTGGGATTTGGGTTATTTTGGTGTTTAGAGTTTGTTTGGGTATTGTTTTGGCTCATTATCAATTTGGTTCCTAAACGAAAATAATAATAATAATAACTAAAACTAAGTTATAAAAAAATAATAATAATAATAAAATTTGTTTAATGCGGGTAATATGTCGTTTAAAATAAATTAGTGTATTTTGTATTTGTTGTTAGATTTGGGCCAGTACGAGCATCGGTGCCTAACACGTACAAGTTTTTGTCCACTACTTTTTGGTAAGGGATTATACTCCTTTAAGTTATTTGATTATCAAATTTTGTTCGGTAGGCTTCCGTTATAATTTTATTGGCTTAACACTTTCTTTGTAAACTCTTGTTCGGCATTCGCCGATATTTGCTTTGAACTCCGTCGAACCTATTTTGTTCATAATCTGAATTTTGAAACTTTTGTAACCCACATTTGACTTCTTTGAAATATCAATCCGTTGGAAAAATGAATTGCATAATTTTGGACATTTGACTTTATTTTGAACTCTTCCGTGATCACTACGTAATTTAGTTGTTACGTGCAATACGTAACATTTTTGAACTTTGAATTATTTGACACCACTGGACATGTGGTAAGGTTATCCGGATACACCTTTAGGCCCGTTGCGGGTTTAGGCCCGTTGGGCATCAGGCCCATTGGGGCAGTTAGTCAGGTCGAATTGACCACTTAAGTGATCATGGAATCTGCGGGTATTCTTTGTTTTCAAATGGAATGGGACAATTGGCGACAATTGAATATCTCGTATTTGTTTTGAGCTTTATCTATTATTTGGAACTCCTAATTATCATTATATTCGATTTATTTGTTTCTTTATCCGATAAATGCAGTTTTGGTCTTGTTAAAATTATTTGACCCGGGTGGAATTTATTTTTGTGGTCAACTCCTCCTTAGAAACCGGAGGGGTTGTATATGAACTTGCTGGGCATTGTTCGCTCACCCTTTTTCTATTTTCTTAAGGTCATAAGTAAAGTTTGAGATCTTTTTGGGATAAGGTGGATCGTTTGAGGGATGGCGCCGACAAGTTTAAATTTTCCTAAGTTTGACAGTTTATTTTAAAGGGATAAACATTTGTTCAGGATTTTATGGTGGTTATTATACTTCGAAACTTGTATTAGACCGTTATGTATTTTTGAATAGGAAAAACTTAAATATTTTATTGTGGATATTTTGTGAGTTAGTATTTAGAATTGGTGATGTGGCCAAATTGTGGGACCGCGGTGTGGTGCCGAGTTTGGGGCGTTACAGAGTGGTGCTACACCGCAGAAGGTGGTAGCCACCTCTTGATCCCCGTACGAGCCACCTCTCGAATCCTGCATCACCCGGGGTACGATTCGGCCTTGACGAGGACGTCAAGGATTTGAGTGGGGGAAATTGTAATACCCCAATCCCATATCGGGTAGATGTGGGACTTGTGTTTGATTTATAAGCTAGTCATGCGCTACTAATGGGCACCAACATCATCCATGGACTTTTGGGTCGGCTTGTGGTGGGCCTGATGATCCAAGGTGCTGCGTGCTCAGTGGGCCAGTGTGTGGGCTACACGTAGCGGACCGGGCTCTCGGGCTCGGGGCGTTACACCCGGGCATGCAGTAGCTTTGGGGCTTTTCTTTATTCAAGTTGTTATTCTTGTTGGTTAACCCCGATATGCTTTAGCCGTGGGTGATTGTTATATCAAGTTAATTCTCTGTTTAATCGCCGGCCTCGAGTGTCGATGGTTTGTTCAGCGTCTGCAATGTTGCGACACAAGAGTTTTGTTTTCCTCTTCGGGAGATTAATGTCTCTCTTGGATTATTTGACTTTGGTTTCAAGCTTAATAGCTTGGGACTTCTTTTCCCTATCGCTTCCGCATACCTTCGATTGTTGTCAACCCGTATTTTAGTACGACTTCACTACCTTTAAAAGTTTGTTAGCTCAACTGTTTGACTCGCACTACTATTTTACAAGTGCTTGTCCTAACGGCACGACCTTGGGATTCCGTGCTGGAATCTGGGTCGAGTCGTCACAATAAGCATACTCATGAGGATGATGAATGCATGAAGGCAAGCATATGCATGAATAGGATGCCACATTTGTTGAGAAACAAACTATACAAATTCAGTCTCTGTTTTGAACGAATTTCTGGAAAATACTGGTACAAATATACTAAAGCGAATTTTGCTAAATATGAACTATGTTATTGTGACGCCCCGCTCCTTCGTTATCTCGGTTTGCGTGCTATACTTGCACTTCTTCTTTTGTCGACGGTATGTTTGGGTTGCGAGAGGGTCTAGATATGTTCGAGAGACCATATTAAGACCAAAACATTATTAAGAGACTCTATATAGTTGTTGACTTGCTAAAGTCACAAGTCGTGCCTCGACGATAGTCGGAATGCGACGCGATTGATGGTTTACTTCCGTTTTGTGTTCGTGACCTCGGTTTGGGTCCTAGACCTCTTTAAGATGGTTTGTTAACATGTTTAGATGTGTTAGACTTCAAGTTGGAGGTGTTCCTTAAGCCTATCGATGATTTTGGAAGCTTTGGAGATAGCGTTCGTCTCTATCGCGTAGTTCGGGAATCGAGTCGCGTAATCGCCTCTCCTTTGGGATTCTTATTTCCCTAGTTGTTATCCAACTTCCTAGAAGTATTTAAGCTTCTTCATTAGCCCTTAGACTTGCCTTAAAAGTCTCCTTTCATTGCTCGTTTGATTTCGAGTTTGTTGGTCGGTTGCGTTGTTGCACCCCTTCCGCTTTTTCGCTCCGAGTTGTTTCGGGAGTTCTTCGGTGTGTTTTAGACTTGTTTTGAGTTGGGTTAGACCTTAGAATGGTTGCCCATAAGTTTGGGATCATTTAGGACAAGTTTAGATCAAATTTTGGAGGTTCGAGGCCGAGGCGCACTGTGAGGCGCCCGCCTCAGTAGAGCATCCTTTGTGCGGGGAACAAGCCGAGGCGGCATGGAGGGAGTGAGGCGCCCGCCTCACTTCCGAGGAGAATCTTTATTCGGATTTTGCCTGTTTTGTGTTTTGGCGAATTATACCTATTCTACCCTCATTAAACCCCTCTAAACCCTTCCTAACCTCTCATACTTAACCTAAACATGTCTAACATTAGTTGGAAGTTAATTAAGGTTAGATTAGTGATTGATTAGTCCTAATCTCTACTAATTGTGCTAGGAAAAGTCTATTGTGCCCTTCTTAATTTGGGGTATAAATACCCAAACCCCTTTACCATTTTTGAAATCTCTTCATTTCTTCCTCTCATTCTTACGTATTATAGAGAGAGAGACTCCATGGGAGACTCTTGAGCCTAGCTTCTTCTCTCCTCGATCCTTGATGATCCAACCACCCGATTTCCTTCAAACTTCGGATTCTTGAAGCCCTCGGCGAGTAGAACGACTTCACCGATCGGTTTGTGTTCTCTTGAGTTTTCACTCAAGCTAGGTAAGTTACTTCCTTTTGATTTTGGTTCATTGGCCCTAAGGAAAACAACTTGTATGCTATTTGTGGGCAATGAACACTTGTATGCTATGTTGCCCAATTTTGGGGATTTTTGGAAGTGTAACTTGTAAGAACAATTGTAGAGTAATTTTATGATTGTTGAAGTGTGTGATTACTCTTCATTATGTGTTTCTAGGCTTATGAGCATGCTAGAAATCATGCTCCATATATTATTTGAGTTCATTGGGGAAATATGCCTAATTTGTGAATTTTGGAGTTATGAACTTGTTAATGCCTTGAGGATGTTTTGAAGGGTATTGTGTTGGGAGAAATGGGTTATCCCTTTGTTAAGATTTTGTGAATTTTAGGGCTTGGGAATCAAGTCCAAATTACTTTGGAAATTGTTATGAAGTGAAGAGGATGAATTATGTTGGGGTTGATGAATTATGTAAATAATGAAACCTAGCCTCTAGACTCAACGGAGTCGAAATAAGTCCAATAATGTGTTAAAGAACTCGGGCCGAAATCCTACAACATTTGGGTTTCGTTTGGCTATGATTATAATGAGTTTTTGGGTCGTTAGGCTTGGGAATCAAGCCGAATGAATTTGGGATTTTGTAGTATATATATATGAATGAAATGTTTAATTGTGGGGCTATGAAACACATAAAGAATGGAATGTAGAATTAAGACTCAACGGAGTCATTGTGAGGCCAATAATGTGATAACAAGCTTTGGTTGAGACCTACGATGTTCGGGTCTCGTTTGCTTATGTTTGTACGCGCCCGAGTATCTCGTTGTGTCCAATGGAGACACTCTTGTTATAGAGACCTATTGGGAATTTGTTTAGAACGTGCTCGTAGAGCACGGTGTATTAGAGACCAACCCTTGGTCTCGAGTACCATTTAATATTGATTATTGGATGAGTCCACTATAAGGAATTTAGTTGCGAGGATATGAAAATACTTGCGGATTTAGACTACAGGTAGTCTTGTCATTCATGAGATGGGTTTGAGGATGTCGACTATAAATGACGAAGCGGGACTTTGGCTAAGTCCGGTGTACCTTTAAGTGAAGCTAAATGCTAAGCCTTGAGTTGTGGTGGTTCTTAGACTAAGTAGTAGTCTTTGATTTAACCTTGAGTAGAGGACTATAGTAGACCTCATACTGTGAATTGTTGAGCTTATATGCTATTCTTGAATTGGTGATGACTTGAGGTTTATGAATGCCTCAATATGTGGTTTTGAACTAAACTTACAAGTTAGTTGAACATGTTAAGTGTGTACAAGTATGTGCATTGTTTATTGGGTTTTGAAGAGCATTACGACCTACTTACTTTGATGAATCCTTTTGTGATGAACTTGGTCTTTATTGGTTTATACAAGTAAATAATCTACTTGAGCATCTTGATTTTGAGTCCAGCTGGCGTCTTGGTCGTTTTGTCGGCAATGGGACGATTCATGGCCTTTGGAAACATTCGCTATGAATCGCCGCATTGGTACCCTTTCTCCTCACTATTTGGCCGATAGTGGGATGTGGTCTCGTATTAGCGGCTCCTAGCCTGATATCGAGCTCCCATTCCTCATCCCAGGGTGGATGAATGTAACGCGGAACTCATTAAAGAAAACTGGTGAGTTATGATCATTTGAGGAATGAAACCCAGTTTATGATCATTTGAAGGGCTAGGCCGGGTCTTGGTTAAATATTGAGGGCTTGGCCCAGTCACGATTTTACGTGCTTATGTATAAGCACTTATATGAAAAACGTGCTATATGGTTTATGAAGTTTATGTTACATGATGACATGATACAAGTTTATTATGGGTAGACTATAAAGATACCATGATTTTATATATGTTGGTGCATTATGCCATGCCACGATATGCTATGCCATACATTTGCATTTAGTAACTTACTGGGTCATTATGACTCATTCCGTGTGTTTGTTTTCCTTAGTTTTTGCGGTGATCCGTTGAATGCACGTGGCGGCTTGGATAGTGATTCCTAGAAGGTGGTCTTCAGGGCTTTAAGCTTGGGTTTATTATCATTACCGTTATTATGTATTTGTGAGACACGAATGTAAAGTTACGTAGACTTTACTTGGGTAGTTTATGTTAGTATTCTCGTTATTGTATTATTTTGGGAGCCGACTTGCTTGGTCGAGTTGTATCTTTAGAAGTTATTCCCTTGTTATTTCGAGTATGCTCTAGCTCATTCATTCTAGTATTGTTGGTATTGTCATCTCAGACGGCGTTAGTCGTGAGACTTGTGTTTAGTTGTTAGAATTTGAATATCTTATTCTTTAGTTGATTTATTCCTCCCGCATGTTATAGCCGTTGAGTTGTTGTTTATCGGGTTGGTATTCTTGTTGCTTCGCCGGCCTTGGTTTAGCCGATGGTTGTTGGCGTGCGCAATGTTGCGTCCACGCGAGCGAGTCGTAATTTGTCGAGAGATAGTCGTCTCTCGGCCTTGTATTCCTTAGTTTACAACTATAGGCTTTGGTCCCATTTATGATTTGCTTCCGCATTTTAGTTTTTGGTTATTCGGTTTTGCCGTTATGGCTTTTCATTCTGTTTAGTGTTTGTTGGTTCAACTCGGACTTGCACTACTACGCTTAGCGGTGCTTGTTCGTCTTTTAGCTTGTCTTGGCGGCACCTTGGGATTCGCATTGGGGTTCGGGTGGTCGGGTCATCGCGGTTGGTATCGAGCTATAGGTTAGCTATTTCGCCGAGGATAGGTTCCTTGGCCTAGTTTGGGTTGGGTTTGTTGTTGAGTTATTAACGCCGAGTGTTCTTTGTAGGCGTATTATGTCGGGAATTTGGCGTGGAGCTAGTTCCAAGTAGACCTCGTTCGGGTACAACTCGTGGCTACGAGAGGGAGAATGTTACGGATCCGCGTGACTCCTCGGCCAGATGTTTGGGATGGAAGACAATTCTATCATTCTTGCGAGATTCTTGAAGTTGGAACCTGAGAGCTTCGATGGAGGACCCGATGCTTCTAAGGCAGAACTTTGGATAGAAAGCATGGAGAAGATCTTTGCAGCTATGGGTTGTGCGTCGGGAGAGATGGTGACCCTAGCGTGTTTAAATTGAAGGTGCGGTGACCATTGGTGGCATGTGTTACGAGATAGTTGGAGACACCATGGAGTGCCTCTAGTATGGGAAAACTTCACGATGGAGTTTATGGCGCGATTCATTCGGCGATAGTTCGAGGAAGAAGAGAAGCGGAGTTCATGGCATTAGAACAAGGAGCTATGACGGTGGCTCAGTATTCAGCGAAGTTCACAGAGTTGGCTCGCTATTGTGGTTACTTAGTACCTGATGAGGCTAGGAAGACCCAACGGTTTGTGAAGGGTCTAAAAATGAAATATCGTAGGCAGCTCGTTCCGTTACAACTTACAGATTACCGAGGTCTGGATCGGAGTGGATGCGTATGCAATGGAGTTGGACATCGAGGTATGCTCGAGAGCCTCGAGTACTATTAGGGGCAGTGATGGTAATAGAGGGCAGGCAGCACCACAGAAAGTTAATCAAGAAATCACACGTACTGGTAGACGGAGTGACGTTCCTACCTCTAGTCGGAGGCGACGAGGCGGAGCTAATATGTAATTTTTTGTATGAGGGGGACATGCCGAGAATGAGATGTTGGGGTAAATCGGGGAAAGTGTTTCGCTTGTGGCGGTGATCATGTTCGTAAGGATTGCCCGAAGATGAGGGTTAATCAGTCTGGGAGTACTAGTCAACAATCCAGTGGCTCCAAGAGAGACAGTGGTGGACGGCCTAGAGTTTGAGGTCGTGCGCGCGTGGCGGTTGGCCATTGCGGAGTTTTGAGACCTATCCGAAATAGGAAGGTATATTCTTGTATATATATACGTAAATCATACCGTTACTACTATTACCGTTATTATGAGTACACGTTTTAATCGGTAGCTCATGTGCATTCATACATACATTATATGGTGTATTGTGTATTATTGTTATTAGTTTGATCGGGAATAATACCCCAATGTGAGATAGATATATGATATGGTTTGTTTGTAAATTACCGGTAGGTAATCGCACGTGGTGTATGGATTCTTGTTTAGTCTATATATATAAGACTATGTTGTATGTAGAGTATGTATATATATGAAGCCATAATTGTATAATGATACTTATCGGTTTGGTATGATGTTTGTATATTCTATAAGGATATGTTTTATGTAATGAGTAATATTATACTATATTGTTGTTAAGGGTTATTATGCGAGTAAGATATACACTCGACTTGTGAGAAGGTTGAAGGTTGCGATTTAGAGGATAATCACGGTTGCACGGGAGAGATAGCGCTTCACCGCTGAGTATTGAGGCGTTAACGTTGTGTTAGGATGCTTAGTGTGCATTGGTTGTAGACTTGGTCTAGAGCTCAAGAAAGGATAGTTTTGCGGAGTATAGACATTTCGTGATTATTAAGAAATTACCTTGGTGATTAGTAGTCTTAGTACACGAAGTTCGTGGTGATTAATCTAGAAATTACCTTGAAGTTACCTTGGTTGAGTGTACTAAGTATCACGAGTTTTGTGATTTTTATTCTATGATTTGTTGATTGAGTAATAATAGACAAGGTTAGGCCTTGTTTGACTTGGTTGATTTTTATTCGGTATGTGCATTAGTTGTAAGAAATATAAATGTGATGCATTCTTAAGATCATTATAGTAGTATATTAAATTCATTTCATTACATTAGCATAGGAGACTTCATTCATTACCTTAGCATTCATTTCCTTAGAACCTTTTTAAATTAAAGGATGCTTAGAACCTTTTTAATCATGAACTTCGCTTGCAGCGAAAAGCTTTTTGAAATCCAATTTAAATCCAATTTAGTCGGTACCCTAAATTGGTGATCAAAAGAGGTTCGTTGGTGGACTAGGATTGGTAGTGAGTAGGTTAAACATTGACTATACCCGTTACCAAATGGAATTGACATGAATGGAAAGAATTTTCAAAACATGGCATTGTGTGCTCTTGTGTGTTCTTACCCGCGATAGGAAATCGCGAGTATGATTTATAGTTTGAAATGCCAATTTGGTTATCTTTGATTTGTTTGTAAATTGCTCCATAAGCAATTATTAATTCTTGTAACTTAGAATCTTTTGTGCTTGAATTTCATGATGTGCCCCGAAACAAATAGTTTCGGTAGTTAAATGTGTTCTTATGTTGAAGTTTGGGATTTTGCCTACATGTTTGGTCTAGTGTTGTTCGTATGTGTATTCGTGACTCAAGCATGAGTCATATTGTTCCCGATAGAAGGTGTTTGATGACGTGTCTATTGAGAATTGTAGACTTTTGAATCTGGATTATATTAGTTCGACCCTCGTGTACTTTGTGGTGATAGACTCAGAGAACGAGTCTAGGTAGATGGTTTTGAACTTGGTGTATTGTGGTTTGAATCATGATTTAGAATTCGGGACGAATTCTTTTTAAGGTGGAGAGGGTGTGACGCCCCGCTCCTTCGTTATCTCGGTTTGCGTGCTATACTTGCACTTCTTTCTTTGTTGACTGTATGTTTGGTTTGCGAGAGGGTCTAGATGTGTTTGAGAGACCATATTAAGACCAAAACAATATTTAGAGACTTCATATAGTTGTTGACTTGCTAAAGTCACAAGTCGTGACTCGACGATAGCCTCGAGAATGCGGCGATTGAGGTTTACCTCCGTTTTGTGTTCGTGACCTCGGTTTGGGTCCTAGACCTCTTTAAGATGGTTTGTTAACATGTTTAGATGTGTTAGACTTCAAGTTGGAGGTGTTCCTTAAGCCTATCGATGATTTTGGAAGCTTTGGAGATAGCGTTCGTCTCTATCGCGTAGTTCGGAGAATCGTAATCGCCGCACTCTCTTTGGGATTCTTATTTCCCTAGTTGTTATCCAACTTCCTAGAAGTATTTAAGCTTCTTCATTAGCCCTTAGACTTGCCTTAAAAGTCTCCTTTCATTGCTCGTTTGATTTCGAGTTCGTTCGTCGTCCCGGTTGCACGTTGTTGCACCCCTTCCCGGTTTCGCTCCGAGTTGTTTCGGAGTTGTTCTGGTGTGTTTAGACTTGTTTTGAGTTGGGTTAGACCTTAGAATGGTTGCCCATAAGTTTGGGATCATTTAGGACAAGTTTAGACCAAGTTTTGGAGGTTCAGAGCCGGGCGCCCGCCTCATGGAGTGAGGCGCCCGCCTCAAGTCTTGAGAGCAACCTCCTTTGGGGAGAACAAGCCAAGCGGCGGCGTGATGGAGGGGGTGAGGCGCCCGCCTCACTTCCTGCAATGTGTTATGGGATTTTGCCCTGTTTTGTGTTTTGGCGAATTATACCTATTCTACCCTCATTAAACCCCCTCTAAACCCTTCCTAACCTCTCATACTTAACCCTAAACATGTCCTAACATTAGTTGGAAGTTAATTAAGGTTAGATTAGTGATTGATTAGTCCTAATCTCTACTAATTGTGCAAGGAAAAGTCTATTGTGCCCTTCTTAATTTGGGGGTATAAATACCCAAACCCCTTTACCATTTGCTGAAATCTCTTCATTTCTTCCTCTCATTCTTACGTATTATAGAGAGAGAGACTCCATGGGAGACTCTTGAGCCCTAGCTTCTTCTCTCTTCGATCCTTGATGATCCAACCACCCGATTTCCTTCAAACTTCGGAATCTTGAAGCCCTCGACGAGTAGAACGACTTCACCGATCGGATTTGTGTTCTCTTGAGTTTTCACTCAAGCTAGGTAAGTTACTTACTTTTGATTTTGGTTCATTGGCCCTAAGGAAAACAATCTATATGCTATTTGTGGGCAATGAACACTTGTTGTATGCTATGTTTGCCCAATTTTGGGGATTTTTGGAAGTATAACTTGTAAGAACATTTGTAGAGTAATTTTATGATTGTTGAAGTGTGTGATTACTCTTCATTATGTGTTTCTAGGCTTATGAGCATGCTAGAAATCATGCCCATATATTATTTGAGTTCATTGGGGAAATATGCCTAATTTGTGAATTTTGGAGTTATGAACTTGTTAATGCCTTGAGGATGTTTTGAAGGATATTGTGTTGGGAGAAATGGGTTATCCCTTGTTAAGATTTTGTGAATTTTAGGGCTTGGGAATCAAGTCCAAATTACTTTGAAATTGTTATGAAGTGAAGAGGATGAATTATGATGGGGTTGATGAATTATGTAAATAATGAAACCTAGCCTCTAGACTCAACGGAGTCGAAATAAGTCCAATAATGTGTTAAAGAACTCGGGCCGAAATCCTACAACATTTGGGTTTCGTTTGGCTATGATTATAATGAGTTTTGGGTCGTTAGGCTTGGGAATCAAGCCCGAATGAATTTTGGGATTTTAGTATATATATATGAATGAAATGTTTAATTGTGGGGCTATGAAACACGTAAAGAATGGAATGTAGAATTAAGACTCAACTGGTCATTGTGAGGTCAATAATGTGATAACAAGCTTTGGGTTGAAACCCTACGATGTTCGGGTCTCGTTTGCTTAGGTTTGTGCGCTCCGAGTATCTCAAGTTGTCCAAATGGGACACTCATGTTATAGAGACTATTGGGAGTTTGTTAGAACGCTGCTGTAAAGCACGGTGTATTAGAGACCAACCCTTGGTCTCGAGTACCATTTAATATTGATTATTGGATGAGTCCACTATAAGGAATTTAGTCGCGAGGATATGAAAATTTTGCGGATTTAGACTACAGGTAGTCTTGTCATTCATGATGGGTCTTGAGGATGACGACTATAAATGACGAGCGACTTTGGCTAAGTCCGTGTGCCTTTAAGTGAAGCTTAAATGCTAAGCCTTGATTTGTGGTTCTAGACTAAGTAGTAGTCTTTGATTTAATCTTGAGTAGAGACTATAGTAGACCTCATATTGTGATTTGTTGAGCTTATATGCTATTCTTGAATTGGTGATGACTTGAGGTTTATGAATACCTCAATATGTGGTTTTGAACTAAACTTACAAGTTAGTTGAACATGTTAAGTGTGTACATTATGTGCATAGTTTATGGGTTTGTGAAACATTATGACCTACTTACT
>CM028380.1:119477009-119611743 GCA_013146195.2 Codonopsis lanceolata
AGCTCTAGAAAGTCTACCACCAATGCATACACTAAGCGTCCTAACACAACGTTAACATCTCAATACTCGCGGTGAAGCGTTAATCTCTCCCGTGTAACCATGATTATCCTCTAATTCGCAACCTTCAACCTTCTCACAAGTCGAATGTATATCCTACTCGCATAGTAACCCTAACAATAATGTAACATCATATTAGTCATTACATAAAACATATCTTTACAGAATATACAAACATCATATCAAACCGATAAGTATTAATATACAATCCATGCTTTATATATATATTCATATATATATATATACGTATATACATACATATACATACTATGGCCTTTTTACATAACCACAAGAACCACAACTCTATACATATAGCATAGTCTTATATATACATAGACTAATCAAGAATCCATACACCACGTGCGATTACCTACCGGTAATTCACAAAACAAACCATATCATATAATGTATGTATGAATGCACATGAGCTACCGATTAAAACGTGTACTCATAATAACGGTAATAGTAGCAACGGTATAATTTACGTATATATATATACAAGAATATACCTTCCTATTTGGATAGGCCTCAGCTCATATTATGAGCCAATGCCACGCATGCGACCTCAAACTCTAAGCCGTCACCACGGCTCTCTTGGAGCCAGGATTGTTGACTAGTACTCCCGGTGATTAACCCTCATCTTCTGCAATCCTACGAACATGATCACCGCCACAAGCCAAGCACGCCTTTCCCCAACATCTGTTCTCGGCATGTCCTGTCCTCATACAAAAATTACATATCAACTCGGCGCCTCGTCGTCTCCGACTAGAGGTAGGAACATCACTCCGTCTACCAGTACGTGTGATTTCTTGATTAACTTTACAGGTCTGCCTCCCTCTATTATCATCATTGCCCCTAATAGTACTCGAGGCTCTCTTTTGAGCATACTCCTCGATGTCCAACTCCATTGCATACGCACGATCCACCGCAACTCGGTAATCTATAAGTTGTAACGGAACGAGCTGCCTACGATATTTCATCTTTAGGCCCTTCACAAACCGTTGGGTCTTCCTAGCCTCATCTGGTACCAAGTAACCACAATAGCGAGCCAACTCTGTGAACTTCGCTGAATACTGAGCCACCGTCATAGCTCCTTGTTCTAATGCCATGAACTCCGCTTCTCTTCTTTCCCGAACTACTGCCGGAATAAACTGTGCCATAAACTCCATCGTGAAGTTTTCCCACACTAGAGGCACTCCATGGTGTCTCCAACTATCTCGTAACACATGCCACCAATGGTCAGCCGCACCAGTTAATTTAAACACTGCTAGGGTCACCATCTCTCTGACGTACAACCCATAGCTGCAAAGATCTTCTCCATGCTTTCTATCCAAAGTTCTGCTTTAGAAGCATCGGGTTCTCCATCGAAGCTCTCAGGTTCCAACTTCAAGAATCTCGCAAGAATGATAGAATTGTCTTCCATCCCAAACATCTGCTGAGGTGTCACACGCGGATCCGTAACATTCTCCCTCTCTCGTTGCCACGAGTTGTACCGAGCCCGGGTCTACTAGAACTAGCTCCACGCCAAATTCACATAATACGCCTACAAAGAACACTCAGCGTTAATAACTCAACAATAAACCCAACCCAAACTAGGCCAAGGAACCTATCCTGGCGAAATAGCTAACCTATAGCTCTGATACCAACTGTGACGACCCGACCCGGACTCCAATGCGGAATCCCAAGGTCGTGCCGTCAAGACAAGCTAAAAGACGGACAAGCACCCGCTAAGCGTAGTGGTGCGAGTCCAGAGTTGAACCAACAAACTCTAAACAGGAATGAAAAGCCATAACGGCAAAACCGAATAACCAAAAACTAAAATATGCGGAAGCAAATCAAAAGTGGAACCCAAACTATTAATTGTAAACTAAGGAATACAAGGCTGAGAGACGAATATCTCTCGACAAATCTACGACGCACGTGACGCAACAATGCGCACGGGCAACAAACCATCGGCAATCCTAAGGCCGGCGAATCAACAGAATACCAACCTGATAAACAACAACTTAACGGCTATAACGTGCCGGAGGAATAAATCAACTAAAAGAATAAGATATTCAATTTCTAACAACTAAACCCAAGTCTCACGACTAACGTCGTCGGAGATGACAATACCAACAATACTAGAATGAGTGAGCTAAAGCATGCTCGGAATAATAAAAGGGAACAACTCATAAGAGATACAACAGCTCGACCAAACAAGTCGGCTACCAAAATAATACGATAACAAAGTACTAACATAATCTACCCAAGTAAAGTCTACATAACTTTACAATCGTGTCTCACAAATACATAACAACAATAATAATAATAAATCCAAGCTTAAAGCCCGGAAGACCACCTTCTAGGAATCACTATCCGAAGCCGCCACGCGTACAAACGAGCTTACTGCAAAAACTAAGGAAAACAAACACACGAAATGAGTCATAATGACCCAGTAAGTTACTAAATGCAAATGTATGGCATAGCATGTCGTGACATGGCATAATGCACAATCATGTATAAAATCATGGTATCTTAATAGCATACCAATAATAAACTTGTATTGAGTTATCATGTAACATAAACTTCATAAACCACATAGCACGTTTTCTTTCATATAAGTGCTTATACATAAGCACGTAAAACCAAGATCTGGGCCTAGCCCTTCAATGATCATAAACTGGGTTTCAATCCTCAAATGATCATAACTCATCAGTTTTCTTAATGAGTTCCTCGTTACCTTCATCCAACCCTGGGATGAGAAATGGGAGCTCGATATCAGGCTAGGGGGCGCTAATACGAGACCACATCCCACTATTGGCCACATAGTGAGGATAAAGGGTACCAATGCGGCGATTCATAGCGAATGTTTCCAAAGGCTATGAATCGTCCCATTGCCGACAAAACGACCAAGACGCCAGCTGGACTCAAATCAAGATGCTCAAGTAGATATTTACTTGGATAAACCAATAAGGACCAAGTCCATCACAAAAGAACTTATCAATTCAAGTAGGTCATAATGCTCTACAAAACCCAATAAACAATGCACATAATTGTACACACTTAACATGTTCAACTAACTTGTAAGTTTAGTTCAAAAACCACATATTGAGGTATTCATAATCCTCAAGTCACCACCAATTCAAGAATAGCTTATAGCTCAATAAATCACAACGTGAGGTCTACTATAGTCCTCTACTCAAGATTAAACCAAAGACTATTATTTTAGTCTAAGAACAATGATAATCAAGACTTAGCATTAGTCTATACATAAAAGCATACCGGACTCAACAATAGTCCTAACCGTCGTATGTAATCGACTTCCTCAAAACCATTCTCATGAATGACTAGACTACACCGTAGTCCAAGACCCGCAAGTTTTCCATGTACGCTCATCCGAATTTCCTAAAAGAAATCTCATTCAATAATCATTTCTTAAGGATACACGAGATCATTGATTGGTCTCTAATGCTTCGTGCTCTACGAGCACGCTCTAAATAAATTCCCAATAAGCCTCTATATCATGGGGGTCGCAAATGGGACACAACTCGAGATGCTCGGGTACTCACGATCAAAACCAACCAAACCCGAACATCGTAGGATTTCAACCTAAGGCTCACTAACATCTTATTGAACCTAAAATGACTCCATTGAGTCTTAATATCGCACTTCATTAAATACGCATTTCATAAATCCCAAAACCAACACAACATTCAAGTTTATAATAATTCTCCCAAAAATAATCCGGGCTTGTTTCCCAAGCCTAAAAATCCAAGAATTCATCATAATCATAATCAATCAAAACCCAAATGTCGTAGGACTTCAACCCGAGTTCATTAACACTTTATTGAACTTATTTCGACTCCGTTGAGTCTAAATACTAAGTTTCGTTATTTACATAATTCATCAATCTCAACAATTACACCCACTTCAATTAACAATAATTCTCCAATAGTTCGGGCTTGATTCTCAAGCCTAAAATTCATAACAACTCAACATAAATCATATACCCATTTTATAAATCACATAATCTCCATTAAATGGTCATACTCATATTACTTAGTGAGATCACACATCCAAAATTCCCAAACTTATGAATACTTTCATAATAAACCCAAATAACATATAGCCAAGGTTTCTAGCATGCTCATAGGCCTAGAAACACAAAATGGAGAGTAATCACATAATCAACAATCATAGAAGTCATCCTACAAATGCTCCTAACAAGTTCATACTCCCAAAAATCCCCAAAAATTGGGCATACAAAGCATATCAAGTGTTCATTGCCCACAAATAGCATATAGGTTGTTTTCCTTAGGGCCAATGAACCAAAATCAAAAGGAAGTAACTTACCTAGCTTGAGTGAAAACTCAAGAGAACGCAAATCCGAACGGTGAAGTTGTTCTACTCGTCGAGGGCTTCAAGATTCCGAAGTTTGAAGGCAATCGGGTGGATGGATCGTCTTGGATCGAAGAGAGAAGAAGCTAGGGCTTGAAATCTCCCATGGAGACTCTCTCTCTCTAACTCACGGTTTGTGTGGAGGAAATGAAGGAGGAAATGCTGAAAATTGCAAAGGGTTTGGCTTTTATACCTCCACAAACCAAGAAGGCAAAATAGGGAATTCCTTGGTACAATTAGTAGAGATTAGGATTAATCAATCACTAATCTAACCTTAATTAACTTCAAACTAATGTTAGGACATGTTTAGGGCTAAGTATGGGGGGTTAGGAAGGGTTTAGAGGGGGTTTAATGAGGGTAGGATAGGTATTTCTCGTCAAAACACGAAACAGGGCAAAACAGGATTCGGGGCACCTTGCGGTCGCAAGGTCCCCTATAGCTTGCGACCGCAAGCTCTCCAGAACCTCTAGGGTGACTTCTTCCATTGACCTTGCGGGGGCAAGGCCATTCCACCTTGCGAGGGCAAGCCCGGCAGACCCGAAATGGCTCAAAATTCAACCTAAAAGACCCCCAAACACTTAACCAAACCTAACAAGGTTCAAACCTCATCCAAAGTAGGTCTAGAACTCCCTTAGAACACTCACAAACAACCCCCGAAACAACTCCCAAAACAACTCGGAGCGAAACCGGGAAGAGGTGCAACAACGTGCAACCGGAACGACGAATGAACTCGCAATTGAACGAGCAATGAAAGGAGACTTTTTAGGCAAGTCTAAGGGCTAATGAAGAAGTTTAAATACTTGTAAGAAGTTGAACAACAACTAGGGAAATAAGAATTCCAAAGGAGAGACGATTACGCGACTCACTCCCCGAACTACGCGATAGAGACGAACGCTATCTCCAAAGCTTCCAAATCATCGATATACTTAAGGAACACCTCCAACTTGAAGTCTAATGCATCAAAACATGTTAATAAACCATCTTATAGAGGTCTAGGACCCAAACCGAGGTCACGATCACAAAACGCAAGCAAACCCTCAATCGCGTCGCATTCCGACTATCGTCGAGTCATGACTTGTGACTTTAGCAAGTCAACAACTATATGGAGTCTCTTAATAATGTTTTGGTCTTAGTGTGGTCTTTCAAACACATCTAGACCCTCTCGCAAACCAAACATACAGTCGACAAAGGAATAAGTGCAAGTATAACACGCAAACCGAGATAACGAAGGAGCGGGGCGTCACAATTTTCATGTTCCCTACAGTTGACCGGATAAGCACCTGCTTTATTTTGACAGTCTCAGGACTTTTCTTGGGACAGTGGATTCTTTCTCCAGAGTATAGGACCAACGTATTCCACCTGCCTTTCAACTCCCCAGGACTGGACTGGTCCCAGGCGAAGGGCCTATACTCTTTCCAGGATCCACCATCTGAAATGGTCTAGGTCAAGCATCTGAGAATTATAAGTCAGCCCCTGTTTATTATTTATATTTTTTTTTTGTGCGCAATTATTATATATATATATTTTTTTTTTGAACTTGCGCATTTTTTTTTACATATATTTATATATATTTTTTCTTTTGACAAGGGCTGACCCACAATTTAAAGATGAAAAAACCGGTCGGTTTGTGAAGTGTCCTGAAAAACTATATGCACTCTAACGTTGGCTTATGCAGGGGGTAGGCTGGTCATGGTGTAGGGTAACAGTTCGGAATATATTTACATGCGTGCACGTGTGTGCGGTATCTAGAAAAACAGTAAAGTCTTTATTTATTTTACAGATATGAAAAAATAAAACAAATTTGGCATGTCTTGCTGTTATATGTGGATTTTCTCGGCTTTTTATGTTTGAGCGCAAGCAAGCAAGCACACCATTTTAAGAAATAGAAAGAAAAGTGGGGAAACTATCTATCTCTATTAATTACAAATTTGGTCCTATGCCCCCAAAATAAAATGATAGCATGAATGCAGATATGTACGAATATATAGAATAAAGTGAAAAAGAAAATGAACTGGAATAAAAAAAACAGGGCTGGAAAAAAGTAAAGCCCCAGCTCTTTGTTGTGCTGCCCGGAATTTATTGTAATATACGTAATATATATATTTTTTCTCGATTTTTTTTTGAAAATTCTTTATATATATATATATATATTTTTTATTTTTTTTATTTTTTTTATTTTTTGAAATTTTTTTTTATACTCTTAAACATGTCCGTAATGCTTATCGAGATGGCCGCTGATGGAGGATCATATCCACAAATATAGTCACGGCCGTAATGTGAACACTTTATTGAAATGCGTAAATTAATATAACGAACATACTAACAAAGAAAAACAAAAAAAGGTTTTATTTTATGAGTCTAGCCCTCCATTTTATTTAATATAAAATAACTCCCCAGCAGAGTCGCCACTGTGAGGTTCCCGGGATGTGCTCCGCGCCCCGAGCGCCCTTGGATAGGGGTGCGCGTACGTGCGAATGCGGGACACCACTGCTCTCGTTCCACCCTCCCTTGTTTAGGGGAAGACGAAATCAAAAGTGCGAGAGGAGTGATGTCTATATTAGCACGTTGGAATGTGCCTCGGTTGCCTTGAGTGGATTTTGTATCCAAAATGGGAACTAATGGTTTTCCATGTCAAGTTATCCCTTATTTCGGGGATAACAGGATATGGGAATGCATTACCCTTCCATTCTCATTCTCCCCTTTTATCTTTCAGGGGAAAATAGAGAAGTGCAAGAAAGGATATTGCGACGCCCCCACTTATGGATTTATTGAAAATAGCCTTATGGCCCAGTCAGATCACTATGGGAGCTATGGGTTTCCCGCATCAAGTTATCCCTTGTTTAGGGGATACTAGGATATGGGAATACATCACCCCTCCATTCCGTATCTCCCTTTTTAGGGAGAACAGAAAGTGCAAAGAGGGAATGTTGCGAGGCCCCACTGGATCTGAAAGTTTTAGAGTCGCCACCTTTATTTTAAGGCAAAAATAAAGGAAAACCAGAAAAGAAAACCAGAGATTTTAGAAAACGGGTTCGGAGGCTAAGTTACGAGTTGGGAAGGTGCTAGGCACCCAACTCGCCCTTTCGGTCTCAAAACGTTTTTGGCTGAAGTATGCTCATTGTTATATTTATCTAGCAAATAAATAAGGTCTTATTTTGACAAGGGAAATTTAAACAGATACATTCGTGGCTACATTATTTACGGACTCGCAGCCGTCTCCTTCCAATAATTACAAACATATTTAAGAATATTTGGCCATTATAACGGCTCTTTTACATAATATTTCCTAATCTAATCCGGGCAGCACAACGGCTTATATTGTCTACATTGCGCCGGATTTAAATAACAACTTTTGAAAAATAAATAAAAGACAAAAAATACAAATAAAATAAAATACGCTCTTAAAGGTATTACCTTTTAGAGCGGCGGTGTGCTCGCTCTGTCCTTCAGGGAGAGGGAGTCTTTTTGTTTTGAACTAGGCAGGATGACTGCTTGATTTTTGAAGTTTGGGCTTATCAACTCGGGCAGAGTGACAGCTTTATTTGGGTAGGTTTTGGCCTTTCTAGTTGGGCGGAACCTAGACTTAGTTTTTGACTTTTTTAGCTCGTTACTCGGGCAGAGTAACGACTTATTTTGGGATTTTTGGACTGGGGTTTTGAGGTGGATACCTAACAAATAGGCTAGGGATCACTTATAACCTATGGGTTTTTGATTTGGCAGAGTTTGGACGGGGTTTGGAGACTATAGGGGCTTCCACTCACCTATCTCGAAGGAATCGAAGCACAGCTTCGCTGCGATCTAAAAATCGCGGAGGAATTACGCTGAGAAATGAGAGGCCGGGACACTCTATTTATAGTGAGGGATGAGGACGCGGTGGGAATTCTTCAGTTTGTTTCCCGTGCATTGGCGAGTTGTACGTTGCGCTTTAAGACTTGTACCATGCGGCTTCTGAGACAACGCACAGTAAAGAGGCTGGTGCGGCACCAAGCCCTTTTACAACTTTGAAAAATTTGCACTTTAACCCCGCAGCTTCATCGCGCTCGCTTTTCCTTTCGCATTTTTGACTCCTGCAACTTGACATTTGTTAAGTTTTAACAGTTCTTGATATTTTATGTCAGTCACATACCAGGGGTACGAAATTGGGTTGTCTACACAAACCAGTATAACATTGTGTATTGAAGGAGCAACACAACGACACTAATTCGGTATCTTCTCTATCCCTTATGTGGCTTACTATAAGCACTTATATGAAAGATAATGTGCTAAGTGGTTTATGAAATTTATGTTACTTGGTGACTTAATACAAGTTTATTATTGGTATGCTATTAAGATGCCATGATTTTATACATGCTTGCGCATTATGCTATGTCACGTCATGCTATGCCATACAATTGCATTTAGTAACTTACTGGGTCATTATGACTCACTCTGTGTGTTTGTTTTCCTTAGTGTGTGCAGTGACCCCGTTAGTGCGCTTGGAAGCTTCGGATAGTGATTTGTAACGGGTGGTCTTCCGGGCTTTAAGCTTGGAGATTTTGTTATTATTGTATATATTATTTTGTGAGACACGGATGTAAAGTTATGTAAACTTTACTTGGGTAGTTATGTTAGTCTTTTATTTTGTATTATTTTGGGAGCCGACTTGTTTGGTCGAGCTGTTGTACTTATTAGAAGTTTATGCTGTTATCTTTCCGAGCAAGGTTTTAGCTCGCATGTTCTAGTATTGTGTTATTGTTATTTCTATCTCCGACAACTTTAGTCGAGAGACATTAGTTTAGTTGTCTAGTATTTAAATCTCTTATTCTTTTAGTTAGCTTGTCCCTCCGGCATGTTATAGCTGTTGAGTGGTTTTATATCAGGTTGGGATCTTGTAGCTTTGCCGGCCTTAGGTTGCCGATGGTTGTTGCCCGTGCGCAATGTTGCGTCACGCGAGTCGTAGATTTGTCGAGAGATAGTTATCTCTCAGCCTTGCGTTCCTTTGTTTAGGATTAAAGGCTTGGGTTCCACTTATGATTTGTTTCCGCAGATTTTAGTTTTTGGTTGTTCCGTATTGCCGTTATGGCTTTACCTTCCTATTCGAGCTTGATAGCTCATCTTTTGACTCGTACCATTTTGCTTAGCAGGTGCTTGTTCGTCTTTTAGCTTGTCTTGACGGCACGACCTTGGGATTTCACATTGGAGTCCGGGTCGGGCTGTTACAAAAGAATCAAGTAGGAATTCGACAAGAGCGAATTCAACCTGTCAAGTAGATACATCATTCTACAACATGCTCTCAATTGTGCATTTGCTTCACAGAATCATATAAACCACATAAGAACTCGATTGAGTCTTATAATCACTCATATCAAACATGCCCTTCAATCCATCCCAAAGTCACGTAGGCTAATATATTAGTCTAACGCACTACAAACGTCGTATGGATTGAATGTGGAGTCGGTATTGTTCAATAACTCCCTAATTTCAACTCCGGTGAGTTTTACTAAAATTCAACCAAGTTGAGCATTGATACTCTATGCATCACATTTCCCTTTCCTAAGTTCTCCTTTCATTTAGAACTCGATAACTAGGCCGTTCATGATCTTAAACTAGCCTTAAACACAATCCCGAGTTTCAAACCCTATTTTCGGTGATTTTGTTAAACCTTGAATTGAAAGATATTCCTTCACAAGAGTTATTCCTAAGCTCATTATAAACAACATTCATGCTTTACAAAATGTCAAAATCACAACTTCATAGAGAATTCATAAAATCCTACACATGTTTCAAAGGTTGAATTGGAGGATTTCTCTTCACAAAATGTGTTCACAATCATTAATAGAACAACTATAATGAAGGGGTCATGCTATTTTATTGAACATGAAAATCTAAAGGAATTGTCAACGTACCTTAGTCCTAAGATTAATGGATGAATGGATGATCAAAGCAAGGATTGTTGTAGAGAAGATCAAGGGCTTCGATTTGGCGGTCTCGGATCGCCGATCGGACCACCGGAACTCCGGGAAATGGTCCTTCAAGTTGGGGTGACCTCCATGGACGAAAATGAAGTTTATGCCTCTGAAGTTCAGGTTGTTATTGATCAACAATGGCTGAATTGGTTGCAAGAGGTTTATATACTTGACCACAAAAACCCCAATCCAAGTGAAGTGTGTTAAAAGACTTTAATTGGCTATGGCATGTAAGCCATTGATAAGAGATGATCTAAGGGCCAAGATTGGGTGTAGGAGAGTCAACAAAGGTGGCCTCAAGTCACTAAGGACGGCCAAGGGCAAGGGCACAAGGGCCAATAGCCAAAACAACCAAGAAAAGTCACAAATCTGAAAACAGACCAATCTTGTAAAATCGACCATAAATAGCTCACACCTCCAAATGAGGTGATTATTGATTTTTATGAAACTAGACTCTTTAAAATATAGTTTAGCCTTTTAAATTACTCAATTTGGACTTATATTCATCAAAATATGGCTACTACAAGTTCAAGTACAGAAGCTGATTTCCTGAAAACAGAATTCTGGCACAGCCGTAAGTCAAGACCTAAATGAGGTACTTATACACCTTGGAAAAATACCATATTTTACAGGGAGTATCCTAACATATGTAGGTAAAACATACTAAATTTTTAGAAAATTATCTTTAGTAGATTGGTACCAGAATTTTCCCGAAGTTCGCCCAAAAACAGGACTGAATCTGTGAAGTGATATGTTGGTCATCTTATTTCCAAATGCAACAAATCTATGAACATTGATTGTGCAAGCATGAGAAATACTAGTACTCTTGGTCTAGAACTTAAATGAACTTCTCGCAAGTTGAAAGCACAAACAATACAAGCAACGAAGGCAAACACGAGAAACCCTAAGACTCAAACGAAGCAACAAAGCTTCTAAACTTTCAACCAAGCATACTATGATCAAGATGAACATTATAAGTCATATATGCAAGGTACTAAGACTCCAATGAGACCTAGTTAAGTGCTAACATGCTAAGACGAACACTCAACGCATTAACAACAAAGCATGCAACACGAGAAAGTCAAATACACCAAGGTTCGGGGTCTTACATCCTCACCACCTTAAAAGAATTCGTCCTCGAATTCAAAACATGACAACAACCAAAAGTTCAATACTCTGGCTTGCACATGAAGTCGAGGTGACCGTCTAGGTATGCCTCAAAACACGAGGGGGAGAAATACTCAAATCTCAACTACAATAAATTCCAAAATCAAGTCATCTTGACTCTTGACGGAGTTCAAAGACATTAGCAAAGCTTACAAAGTTCCATCAAACGTGGATATCAAGGTTTAAATGCCTCTCTATCAACTAATCAGGTAATTCATGCATGTGCATTAATTGCACCGAACTAACTAACTTCCCAACCAAGAATTTTTTTTTTCTGGGCTAGCTAAATTATTCCAGCCACAATACGAATCTCTAGGGTCTAACGCCCTTACACTATAATCAAGTAGTCAATCATCATCATAGACCACATATTCGCCCAACAAGAAAGACATTCAATACATTGTAACTCATTCGATCAAGTCACAAGTTCATTTCATTCATAGCATGATCTCCATATACAAGTTGCACATATTTGCACAAGCAAAACAAGATACCATTTTCAATTCCATTCCGTTTGGTAACGGGTTCAGTCAATTCCTATCTCATATTATACCATTCTAGTTCTCCGACGAAGACCTCTTGATAATCAAGTCAGGGGCCCTCTGAAGTGACTTCAAAAGCTTTCGTCGTACAGGATGTGGGGTGTTCGTGAATCACATATCAACATCCTTTATATCGGTCTCAACAATAGCAATCATAAGCACATATAGGCATGGCATCAACATCATGCAACATAGCATATTAATTTACTATGTATGTATACCAAGTATGGAATATTCATACTATTAACTACCTATCAATGGTAGATAAAACACATTATTCAAGGCTAATACTCTATCAATGTATTAGACTAATAACGAGACAATACAACACTTCACAAGTCACTAGGTAGCATATTCTTACTAACTAGTATATAACCAATCCTTATAAGTCAAACCAATCATCATGTGATCACCTACTGGCCCATCACCAAGTTCCAACATATCATGAGGAAATTTCACCTTGATCAAGGTAGTCCCCCAAATACCAAAACACAACCATCGGGAAAGGGTTCTCAAATTCCCAACACAAGTAATACAAGAACCGGTGATTAAATACTACCATAACTATATACACCTATATAGTAATCTATGAAATACTATTAGGTACCACGGGAGGCTTAACCACTCCGCTCTCGAAACGTATTACAACGAACTTTCGCCATAATGATTAACACGACGATCACCCTTGGGACCGATCTCTAGCTTCTCGATTCCTAAAAATGGAACAAGAAACAACGGCTCTAATAAAATGCAAAGACCTACTCTTGGTATAACCGCGCAACTCATAAGCAATAAGGAGAAATATAATACTCCTAGACACAAACCTTCACTCACGGCAATCTAGACCAAACGAACTTAGTACTCCAAGTCGTGTACTTGTACCAAAGAATATGCCAATAAGGCATTATAAACAACACTCGACGGTAAATACTCGACGAAAACCCAAACCCAAACTAGGCCATGGAACCTATCACGGCTTATAGCTAACATAAGCTCGATACCAATAACGACCCGACCGGATTCCAACACGAAATCCCAAGGTCGTGCCGAACTAACTTAATAAGAGGACAAGCACTTGATAAACAATAGTGCTAGTCAAACAGTCGAGCAAACTCGCTCTAAACATGAACATAACGCCGCACTAAAATACGGTATTTCAAAAATCAAATCAGCGGAAGCAATATAAGAAAGAAGTCCCAAGCTATGAAGCTCGAAACCAACGACAATGAAACCAAGAGAGACATTATCTCTCAAAGGAGGAAAAACAAAACTCGCGTGCCGCAACATTGCAGACGCTAATCAAACCATCGGCACTCCAGGCCGGCGTTTCAACAAAGAACCAACCTGATATAACAAATACCCAACGGCTAAAGCATACCGGGGTCAACCAACAACTATAAAAAATTAGAATAAGGAAATTCCCCAAAGCTACTGCGTGCCCGGGAGACAACTGAAATAAATACTAAAACCACAAACAAGGCACGACACAACACGTCGGCCCAAGAAATAACCAATACAAATACCCAAGTATTCTACCCGACTGTAAAGTCTAAATAACTTTACAAAATGTCGATCTCACAAGAATAGCAAAGTACATGAAATCAATGACAATGCTAAAAAGGAACAAGACTCCACAAGCTGCTACTCGGGAAAGTCGGCTGCTACAAACACGAACCACACGATCTAACCTCGATCTATCGACCAGCTGCGCCCTGCTACAGTCACGATCTACTCGACCTCAGTGCAGCTATCAGTTACTGCAACTAAAAACAAGTACGAGATGAGTCATAATGACCCAGTACGCTACTACAATATATATGCAACATATAATTATGTAACATAAACATAACCAGGGTGTCATTTTATATATGACAGAAAAACCCGTGAAGAGGCGTCGTATCGTTTCGATACTCCTCAAGATATCCATTTCTTCTTACTTACTAAACGTCCAAATGAACCAGGGTGTAATTCCCTGTTCACACACAAATCAAATGAATTAGAAGGTAGTTCCCACAAAACATCATATGCAAGTATACATATCATAATATATACAAATCAAGCTATTCACACTGTTACCACGTGTAAAGGTGCATGTTTATATATATACACCTATATCAGTATGTATATCTCTAAATATACATATCAAATCTCCCATAAAATCATCATGCATAAGTGTGCATATCTATATATATACACATCAAGTCTTTCATATATATCTCAAATACAAGTATGCATATCTCTATATATACATATCAAATCTCTCATTTATCATCAGCCAATACAAACATGGTCAATAAGATCTCATGTTCAACTAACACTTTGTTATCACATAAGTGCCCATAGTAAGCCACATAAAGGATAGAGAAGATACCAAATCACTTCCGTCGTATTGCTCCTGCAATCACAACTGTTAATCATATCGTGCCAGTGATACCCGTGTTCAGGTATCAAAGTACCGAGCTCTCTTCTCGGGTCTGAGTTCTCTACTCAGGAAAATAGCACTAGCCAATGTGCTCAATTGGTTACGACAAAGGGGGCTACTTCCCCACTGTAGCTAGCAGTGGAGGTGTGTGTGAAACCCGAATCCGGTACGGCGATACATTACAATCACGAATCCCATAATTCGTGAAGGCAATGCATCGTCCCACCATCATCATGAAAACTCAAGTAATGCCAGCTGGACTTATATGCAATGCACAAGTAGATGTTTACTTGCTAATTCTCAAGTAGATATAATGACCTACTAAACTCATACGATTATGCACATTGTTACATAAATCACAAAACCACAATAGGAACTCATTTGAGTCTCTAAATCATAAGTGCCAAGTTTGTTCACTCTATTCAATTCAAGTCCCAAAAGCTAGTAATCTAGTCAACTGGAATATAATTGTCATAGGATCTCACCACGATCCTCGTAAGGTTCAATTGTTCCTTAACTCGACTCCGTTGAGTCTTTACTACAATTCCAACCAAATAGAGTTTGAACACTATATGTGTCCCAAGACTCTTTTCTATGTTCTCGTTTGAGGCATAGCAAGGTTCTCATTCCATTTAGGAATCTTAGTTCAAGTCCCAAGTCAATTATATAAGGGAAGCCCAAGTTGATTATTGTGAAATCAAGCTTAGTTCAATTTTGATTCATAATTCCACTTAATAGTAGAATCCAAGTTCACCACAATTCATTAACGTAGAACGATCGGCACGAAGGCAAATACATTCAATATGCTCATAAGTCATATCATAGAAACACATAGAAGAATCAATTCTTGACAAGGTAGGAAATCATGCATTTAGTCATAATATAAAATATACACAAGATTCCATATTCACCTATGAAATTCAACGAGTCACAACTTAACCATCGGTCCATTAAGTACTATCCAAGACTACTCCGTTAGTCTCGGATCATGAAGCCATTTACTAAACTCTTCCTAGAGTAGTAACTCATTCAATAACACAAAAGTCGATGGTAGTCAAAGACTTAAGCAACACTAGAGCGGTAATAACCCGTAAGGTCAAACCATACCGGTGAGTCTTAGATAACAACATGGTCATCCTAGCGACTTATACAAGTAGACTCCATGTATAGAGTACTAAAGATAGCCCCAATCCAAATCATCTTATAGAATAGTCCTCAAATTCATTATTCAACAAGTAGGTGTTTTTACTCATTAAAGAATCAAGTAGGAATTCGACAAGAGCGAATTCAACCCGTCAAGTAGATACATCATTCTACAACATGCTCTCAATTGTGCATTTGCTTCACACAATCACATAAACCACATAAGAACTCGATTGAGTCTTATAATCACTCATATCAAACATGCCCTTCAATCCATCCCAAAGTCACGTAGGCTAATATATTAGTCTAACGCACTACAAACGTCGTAGGGATTGAATGTGGAGTCGGTATTGTTCAATAACTCCCTAATTTCAACTCCGGTGAGTTTTACTAAAATTCAACCAAGTTGAGCATTGATACTCTATGCATCACATTGCCCTTTCCTAAGTTCTCCTTTCATTTAGAACTCGATAACTAGGCCGTTCATGATCTTAAACTAGCCTTAAACACAATCCCGAGTTTCAAACCCTAGTTTCGGTGATTTTGTTAAACCTTGAATTGAAACATATTCCTTCACAAGAGTTATTCCTAAGCTCATTATAAACAACATTCATGCTTTACAAAATGTCAAAATCACAACTTCATAGAGAATTCATAAAATCCTACACATGTTTCAAAGGTTGAATTGGAGGATTTCTCTTCACAAAATGTGTTCACAATCATTAATAGAACAACTATAATGAAGGGGTCATGCTATTTTATTGAACATGAAAATCTCAAGGAATTGTCAACGTACCTTAGTCCTAAGATTAATGGATGAATGGATGATCAAAGCAAGGATTGTTGTAGAGAAGATCAAGGGCTTCGATTTGGCGGTCTCGGATCGCCGATCGGACCACCGGAACTCCGGGAAATGGTCCTTCAAGTTGGGGTGACCTCCATGGACGAAAATGGAGTTTATGCCTCTGAAGTTCAGGTTGTTGTTGATCAACAATGGCTGAATTGGTTGCAAGAGGTTTATATACTTGACCACAAACACCCCAATCCAAGTGAAGTGTGTTAAAAGACTTCTAATTGGCTATGGCATGTAAGCCATTGATAAGAGATGATCTAAGGGCCAAGAATGGGTGTAGGAGAGTCAACAAAGGTGGCCTCAAGTCACTAAGGACGGCCAAGGGCAAGGGCACAAGGGTCAATAGCCAAAACAACCAAGAAAAGTCACAAATCTGAAAACAGACCAATCTTGTAAAATCGACCATAAATATCTCACACCTCCAAATGAGGTGATTATTGATTTTTATGAAACTAGACTCTTTAAACTATAGTTTAGCCTTTTAAATTACTCAATTTGGACTTATATTCATCAAAATATGGCTACTACAAGTTCAAGTACAGAAGCTGATTTCCTGAAAACAGAATTCTGGCACAGCCGTAAGTCAAGACCTAAATGAGGTACTTATACACCTTGGAAAAATACCATATTTTACAGGAAGTATCCTAACATATGTAGGTAAAACATATTAAATTATTAGAAATTTATCTTTAGTAAATTGGTACCAGAATTTTCCCGAAGTTCGCCCAAAAACAGGACTGAATCTGTGAAGTGATATGTTGGTCATCTTATTTCCAAATGCAACAAATCTATGAACATTGATTGTGCAAGCATGAGAAATACTAGTACTCTTGGTCTAGAACTTAAATGAACTTCTCGCAAGTTGAAAGCACAAACAATACAAGCAACGAAGGCAAACACGAGAAACCCTAAGACTCAAACGAAGCAACAAAGCTTCTAAACTTTCAACCAAGCATACTATGATCAAGATGAACATTATAAGTCATATATGCAAGGTACTAAGACTCCAATGAGACCTAGTTAAGTGCTAACATGCTAAGACGAACACTCAACTCATTAACAACAAAGCATGCAACACGAGAAAGTCAAATACACCAAGGTTCGGGGTCTTACAAATCAAGCACATCTTTCCATATGGAATGGACTTATCTTCTTCCTTCTCCTGCATGCTCCAGTACAAGCGAAGGGCTCCTCTCTGGGCACAACTTTCAAGAAAGGTGAGATGGTTTCCATGGTGGAAATTCTCTGTCCGGCATATCAAACGATCGGCAACAGTGCTTGCAGATTTTATCTCAAGGCCAGATGCCTATAAAAAGGGTATGGACAATCTCCATGAAACCCAACCTTGACAACAGCATTCCAATGGTGCCCCCATCAGTTCTGCCCCTTCTTCCTCCTTCAATCCTGAACCACCAATTCATGTCCTTTCCCTTCCCGGTGAGATAACAAAAGCCATTTCTGATATTACCCTCAAGCAACGAGCCACACCAAGCTATCAAAACTTTCTCACCATCCTTCTCCACCGTCATGGACTCTTCATGAAAGGGCTTAAATTCCATCCAGACTATCCTTTTCTTAGCATGTTACATATCCATGACCTGTTCAGATTCCCTAAAGAAGCTTAATGTTTCTTTTGGTATTTGTTTGAAGCATATACAATCAGAATCTCATTCAACTCTGTCAAGCTTCTCTCATATCTCTTCCAGTGCCAGCTTGACAATATCCCACCTTCTTCCCGCAACCTGTCCAAGCTTTTCCTATGGTTCCTTCCAGCCCACCAATGGACACAACAGCTCTCTTCTTGCAGAAAACCGTAGGTAACTATTGTGTTCAGAAGACCATGCTCATACCTCCCTCCTTCAACTATCAGAAATCAGGTTCAATCATTTGTCTACCATGCCCCCATGGCATTTGTTTTTGATTGGGCTGATATTAATCCAGCAGGGACCAGTTGCATATTGCAAAATTTTGAGCTATTCATGAATACAAGGAGAGCCCTTTCCCGAGCCAACATGATCGATCCTCAGAGCATTCCCTCTCACATCATGTTAGGCGCACAGTCTTGGACAGACGACCATCCCATATCATCCAAATGGATCGACGCGTTCGATCAATGGGCCTTGACTCACATTATCCCAATCGTTGAGACATCTGAAAGTGAGAGCCCAGGTTCTGATAACAACAGTGACGGACCTTACCCAGATCCTTATGAAGACGATCCATCTCATCCAGATTCTCGTTGGTAGTCATCGTCACCGGCATAGTTTTTGTTTTTATTTTGTTGCTTTCCTTTGCATGATTGCCTTTTTCTTTTGTTTGTTTGCAATCAGTGCCTTTTCCATTTTGTTTGTTAGCGATTAGTGCGCTTAGTGCGCCTTTTTCCTTTGTTTTTTTGCTATTAGTGCGCTTAGTGCGCCTTTTCCCTTTTGTTTGATTCCCTGTGATAGCTAGGTGGAATCTTAGGTTTGCTTTTTAGGCTTTTAGGTTTGCTTTTTAGCCGAAATTATTGGTCCTTGACGTAAGCGCTTGCATCATTGTTCAATAATTAGTTTGTAATAGTTAGTTTGAAATATCTGTAATAGTTGCTTTGTGAGCCCTATATAATGGGCCTTAGGTTTTCATTTGTATTCAGAGGAAGTGAAGAAAGAAATAAATAGTAAAGTTTTAGTTTTATACTCTCTCTCTCTCTCTTAAAAACTCACCTGTCTTCGGTGCCCAGAGCCCAACTCTTAGCAGCTATACCTCTGGATACACTATAGTGACTGCTCTCCCTCCGTCTGTCCCTTCTGTAGATTGAGTTTTCTCTCTCTCCCCCTTTGTTCTTACAGGTCTTCTATAGATCTGCCATAACTCCCCCCCCCCCCAATCTTTGGTATCAGAGCCAAAATGCTTTTATACCTTCCGAGAAGACCACAATCCAAGTGATGGAGGTTATATGGCTTCCTATTGGCCAAGGGATGCTAGCCCTTGATAAGGATTCATCCAAGGGTTTAGAAGGGTTGAACTTGGGTCAACAAAGGAGGCTCAAGTCACTAAAGACGTCCAAGGGCCAAGGGCTTTGTGGTCATCAACAAAAACTAAGCCAAAATCCCATAAGTGTGAATTCAGGGACCAATTTCCAGATTGTTGTTACTGGACAGTCAATCTTGTAAAATCGACCATAAATAGATCAGAACTCCAAATGATGTGATTTTTTATTTTTCTGAAAGTAGACTCATTAAAATATATTTGGACTTATATTCATAAAAATAAAGTTACAACAAAATCAAGTACAAATGCTGATTTCCTGAAAATAAATTCTGGCACAGCCGTAAGTCAAGACCTAAATGAGGTACTAAGACACCTTGGAAAATTACCAAATTGTACAGGGAGTAACCTAACATATTAAGGTAAAACATACTAAATTTTTACAAAATTATCTTTAGTATATTGGTACCATAATTTTCCCGAAGTTCGCCCAAAAACAAGACTGAATCTGTGAAGTAATATGTTGGTCATCTTATTTCCAAATGCAACAAATCTATGAACATTGATTGTGCAAGCATGATATGAATAAAATGAAGTCTCTATCATGTTAAGACATAAAATAAAGATGCGATAATGATGTTATACATGTAAAGGGGTTTGGGTTCTCACACTACGCGAGAAAACTCTCAACCGAGTCAAGTAACGAATAGCGTCGGTATACGACTTGTAACCTTAACTAGTTAAAGTCTATGGAACATATGGAATTAAGGTATTCGCTTCTAGATAGCCTACCTACACAAATCAAGATTCTTTCCTCAAGTTTAGTAAGTGAGGTCACGGTTAAATGGCAAGCAAAACGAGAAAGTCAAATACACGAAGGTTCGGGGTCTTACAACTTCTCAGACACACTTGACCAGCTTTCCGAAAAGCAAGAAGACTTTCGACCTTCTGAACAGTGACAAAGCAGGTGAACAGACTATCTCTTACAGTATGTACCAACTATTGCAGGTCTGCAACTATGACTTTCGTACCTGCCAGTTGCTGCAACAACTCTGCACCATTCCCTGCTCTGATTCAGTGAAGATGAAATCTACAAGATAGCTCCATGTATTTAATGCATTCAACCTAATAGAGTTGTTACACTTCTTCTTCTCCAACGGATCTCAAGAATGCTCCAGCTATAAATACTGCCATTAAAGACTGAAGAACACAATGCTCTGAAATTCTCTAACAACATAAAGTCTTTATACTCAGTGCATTCAAGAGATCGTAAACTGATCAAGACTTCCTCGACAACAATCTAGAAGATTTGCATCAACATTTATCTTAAGCTTCTTATTGTTGTTCTTTAACTATTCTTCTACACAATTGAATATCTTGTTTATCCAGATATTCAATTCCCAAACCCCCAAACACAAGTCAAATATTTTATACACGATCCATTGGATATATTTTTTGTAATAGAACTAGTGGAAAATATAGTGCACATTTAAATCCAAGGTTGATTGCCTTGGTGGTGGACGTAGCACTCTTTATAGTGTGAACCATCTCAAAATACTTGTATTATTTCATTACTGTTGATTATTGCTTTGAACTGTTTCATATATATTTACTTATCTCTTCAAATAGTAGACTTGAGTATTCAGTCAAGTCTACCGGTAGTCCTTCACCGGCAGACCTAAACTATCATCCTTACAAGACTTCCGCTACTTCAATCTCTTTAATAGATTGAAAGTTCTTGTTTTAGAAACGTATACGAAAAGTTTTTAAGTGTAATAAGCTATTCAACCCCCCCCCCCTTCTAGCTTATTATTGTGCCCTTTGGGACTAACAGACTCCTAGAACAGCTCTAAGGAAACCTTTGAAGGAATCCTCTCTAGTCAAAAGTCAAGTGGAGATAAATCAGGCTTAGGCTATAATGATGAGCCCTATCCTGCCTACTCTTCTGTCACAGAGAAAGGTGAAACCTCCATGACTACTAATGATGCTTCCTTCTTCAAACAGACATTGTATAACAACGGTAAACATGGACTTAGGTATACAGGTGTACCATACGTTTACCCCAAGGGAATCAAAGGGAAATCCAAAGAGACTGCTTTGAATGAGAAGCTTGTTAAAGGAATGGCAGAGAAATCAAAGTCTGCCGACAGCAACTCTGCTAAAGCAAAGTCTGCTGGCGGTAAACCAACGAAATATCTGTTGGTACCTATCAAGTTTGTCGATGAAATGGCAAAGGAACCCAAGCTGATTGACAATAAACTTAAAGTAATTATGCCAAATCCTCCTAAATCAGTTAACAACAGACCAGCCAAAGCTAAGTCTACTGGTAATAGATCAAGGAAGACTCAACAGAAACAACTTAAGCCTACTGTCAACAAGCATGTGAACCCAAGACTACTATTGGAAAGAAGGAAAGTCACAAGAACTCTACAGCAAAAGCTGATCACAGTCAGCTATGGAACTTTCATCTTTGTCATTCTTGCAATTCTTTAAGCCATCTGGCCCCAGAATGCCTGCTAAGGTTCACACCAAAATATAAGAGACCTAGTTCTCTCCAGGTTAGGCAAGTATGGGTCCTAAAATGTTGCTAATCCTTAGGATCCAAAAGAAAATAAAGGGGACCATGTTCCTTTGACTTTTTCAGGTCTGCTTCATGGCTACAGATTCAGAAGATAAGGACATCTGATACCTCGACAGTGGTTCTTCAAGGCACATGACAAGAAACAGAAGTCTACTCTCAGATATAACTGAAGCTAAAGGTCCTATGGTGATATTTGGCGACAATGCAAGAGGGAAAATGATTGGGTATGGCTCAATCACTAGAGGAAGTCTCTCCATCAGCAAAGTTTCTCCCATGAATGGCTTAAAGCGTAATCTTCTGAGCATATCCCAATTTCGCGACAAAGGTCTTATCTGCCAATTCTCCTCTAACCAATGTCTCATCAAAGATCGTGAATCCAGATCAACATTGCTGACCGGCAATAGACAATGAAATGTCTATGTCATGGACTTAAACCTTCTAGGGAGATCATCCAGCCTTTGCCTAGTTGCTAACAATGTCCGTGACAACAGTTGGCTTTGGCACAAGTGTCTCAGTCACCTCAACTTCAAGTACCTCTCCAAGCTTTCCAAAAATGGGCTTGTTAAAGGCCTACTTACGATGTCTGCCGACCACGACAGATGTTGCAAAGCTTGCCAACTAGGGAAACTCTCCAAGTCTTCCTTCAAGAGCAAGTTAGTTATGTCAACTTCCAGACCTCTTCAACTTCTTCACATGCATCTCTTTGGACCAATCACTACCGTCAGTATCTCCTGAGACAAGTATAACACTTATAGTAGTTGATGACTACTCTAGATTCACCTGGATCGAAATAATGACCTCAAAGGATGATGAGACATATGATCTAGTCACTGCCCTTTTCAGAAGACTTCAAACTCAAAAGCTTGAAGACATAATGCCATCAGATCAGAAAATGGCACCGAATTCAAAAACAACAGTGTTGAAAGATATTGTGATGATCACGGGATCGGCCACAACTTCTCTGCTACCAGAACTCCTCAACAAAATGGTGTAGCTGAACGGAAGAACAGAACACCCATTGAAGCTGTAAGATCCCGATTCCCAGTTAGCTTGAATTACGCGCAATGCTAGCATTTCTTTTTTGGTTGATTGTTCGTTGGGTTGCGAGAGAGTCTAGATGTGTCTGAGAGATCACATTAAGACCAAAATACGTTTAAGAGATGTCATATAGTTGTGGACTTGCTAAAGTCACAAGTCGTGACTCGACGATAGTCGGAATGCGACGCGATTGAGAGTTGCTTGCATTTTTGCGTTTGTGACCTCGGTTTGGTCCTAGACCTTTACATGATGGTTTATTAACATGTTTAGATGTATTAGACTTCAAGTTGGAAGTGTTCCTTAAGTCTATCGATGATTTGGAACCTTTGGAGATAGCATTCGTCTCTATCGCGTAGTTCGGGGATTGAGTCGCGTAATCGTCTCTCCTTTGGAGTTCTTATTTCCCTAGTTGTTATTCAACTTTGTAGAAGTATTCAAGTTTCTATATTATCCCTTTGACTTGCCTTAAAGTCTCCTTCCATTACTTCTTTGAGTTGTTTATGCCTTATATGCGTTATACGTGCAAATCTGGACTTGTTTGACCTAACGTATGGCCTGAGGAATTTTTCCACCATGCCAACCGAACATCTTGGGCATTGTTCAGCCCGAAGAACCGAACATTATGAAGGAGTTTCGGCCTCCACAACCGAACAAACACGATTTCCAGCAAAACGAGGATTTTCTGCAACTTCGGTTGATTACGGTTGTACCCTTACTAAATCTCTATCATTAGTGACTTTAACCACTTGTATTAGAGCCTTATTAGTCTAATCTAAGTCCTAATCATGTCCTAACATGTTTGGGGAGTGGATTAAGTTTTGATTAGGGGTTAATTACAACTAACAATCACTAATTGTACCTTGGAAGTTCCTATTGTGCCCTCATTACTTGGGAGGTATAAATAGTCTAACCCTTCACCAATTCAGCCATTTCTCTTTATTTTTCCTCCTTCGTTCATATGTATTTAGAGAGTGAGAGTTGGGGGCTTGAATCTTTGAGCCCTAGCTTCTTCTTCCTCCGATCTACGAAGATCCGACCGTCCGATTGCCGCCAAACTTCAGATTCTTGACGTATGCGACGGGTGCAACAACTTCACCGTTCGGATTTTGATTCTCTTGAGTTTTCACTCAAGATAGGTAAGTTACTCTCTTTTGATTTTGGTTCATTGGCCCCTAGGGAAAACAATCTAAGTGTTATTTGAGGGCAATGAACACTTAATATGTTATGTATGCCCATTTTGGGGATTTTTGGAAGTATGAACATGTTGATATCATGAATATGATGATTTGAATGAAATTGTATGTTGTAAGAAATGGGTTATGCTCTATGTTGAATTCTTGGTGAATTTTAGGGCTTGTGAATGAAGCCCGAATTATTGGAGAAATTGTTGTTAATTAAAGTGGGTGTTAATGTTAGGTTAATGAAATGGGTAAAGATTGGATTTCACTTGTTTGATGTTGTGAAGTATATATAGCTTCCGAACTATTAATGGAGTTATGGTTATGAGGAACTTTATAGATTTTTAGGCTTGGGAATCAAGCCCGGATGAGTTTTGGAACTTTGTTGTGAATGTGAATGAAATAGTAAAGTGTGGGTTGACGAAATACATAAAGAATAAAATGTAGTATTAAGACTCGACGGAGTCATCATAAGTTCAATAATGTGTTAAATGAACTTGAGTTGAAATCCTACGACGATTGGGTTTCATTTGATTAATGATGTGAAACACATAACTTCCAAACTTTAAATGGATTATGATTGTGATGTGTTATGTGGATTTTTTTTAGGCTTGTGAATCAAGCCCGAATGAATATTGGGATTTGGTTGTAAACTTTAATGAGATATTAAAGTGTGGATTTATGAAACACATAAAGAATGAAATGTAATATTAAGACTCAACGGAGTCGTTATTAGGCCAATAAAATGATAATGAGCCTTGGGTTGAAACCCTACAATGTTTGGGTTTTGTTTGGTTATGATTATGCACACCGGGTTTTTGGGTTTGTGTCCAATTGAGACATTCATGTTATGGAGACTTATTAGAAATATATTTTGAGCATGCTTGTTAGAGCACGGGACATTAGAGACCAACGTATGGTCACGAATATATTTAAGAGAAGATTAAGAAAGAATTTTCTCCTTAAGGATTTTGGTTGCGTGCATATAAAAGCACTTGTGGGAAAGTGACTACGGAGTAGTCATGATGTTATTGAGTATGGAATTAGTGATGTCAATCATGTATGACGATTAGGACTATGATTGAGTCCGATGTACTTAAAATAAAGACTAAAATATCAAGTCTTGGGTTGTGGATATTCTTAGACTAATAAAGTAGTCTTTGGTTTGGTTTTGAGTGGAGGATTATTGTAGGCCGCACATTATGATTTATTAAGCTTATATGCTATACTTGATTTGGGTGATGACTTGAGGAATAATGAGTACCTCAATATGTAGTTCTTGAACTAAACTTGTAAGTTAGTTGAACACGTTGGTTATATGCAAATATATGCATTCTTCATCATACTTTGTAGAGCATTATGTCTTACTTGATTATATGCAAATATGTGCATGGATTATGGGACTTAGTAGAGCGTTATGTCCTACTTGTTTATATGCAATTATGTGCATGGTTTATGAGATGTTGTAGAGCATTATGTCCTACATGATTTAATGAGCCCGATATTAATGAACTTGGCCTCATTTGTTTATACAGGTAAATATCTATTTGATCATTTTGGTTTAAGTCCAGCTGGTGGGTTTGGTCGTAGTGTTGGCAATGGGACGATTCATAGTCTTTGGAAACAATCGCTATGAATCGTTGCATTGGTTCCCTTTCTCCTCACTATTTTGCCAATAGTGGGATGTGGTCTCGAGATAGAGTCATCTAGCCTAATTTCGAGCTCCCATTTCTCATCCGGGGATTGGATGAATGTAATGAGTACTCATTAAAGGAAAACTGATGAGTTGTGATTATTTGGGGACGAAACCCCAGGGTATGATTGGTTGGGTATTGAACCCGGATTTTGGATTGAGGATGAATCCCATGGTAAGTTTGTTTGGGTGTTGGACCTGGATTTGGTTGTAACGGTTCGATTTACGTTTCTTGTTACACATGTTTATTTATGAGCATTTATGTGAAAGATATTATGCTATGTGGTTTATGTGGGATTACGTGCTTTGGTAATTAAGTGCATGTTTATTGTTGGTATACTAGCATGATACCATGATTTTTATATGCGTATGCATTATGCTATGCCATGACATAATATGCCATGCAGTTGCATTTAGTAACTTACTGGGTCATTATGACTCACTCTGTGTGGTTGTTTTCCCTAGTGTGTGCAGTGATCCCGTTAGTACGCGCGGCGATTTCGGATAGCAATTTCTAGCAGGTGGTCTTCCAGGCAATAAGTTTGGAGATATTATTATTGTTGTTGTATTTGCTTGTGAGACACGGATGTAAAGTTACATAGACTTTACTGGGTAGTTTATGTTCGTAGTTTATTGTCATGTATTTGAGAGCCGGCTAATATAGCCGAGTTGTTGTATCTTTTAGAGGTTATTCTCCGTTGTAATATCGAGCAAGTGTGGCTCGTTTATTCTAGTACTAAGTTATTGGTATTTCTATCTCCGACAACTTTGTCGTGAGGTCTTGGTGTAGTTGTTTAGCATTTGAAATAATATTGTTGTAGTTGAATTGTCCCTCCGGCATGTTGTAGCCGTTGAGTGGTCGTTTATCAGGTTGGGATTTTGTTGGTTTGCCGGCCATTGGTTGCCGATGGTTTGTTGCGCGTGTCGAATGTTGCGTCTCGTGCGTCGAATTATTGGGCCGAGAGATTTACTATCTCTTTGGTTGTTTTTATTTTGGAGCTTGTTAGCTCGGGTCTCATTTTGTTTTTGCTTCCGCAGGTTTTAGTTTTTATTATTCCGTATCTTCGTATGGCTTTGTCTTCCTGTCTCGAGCTTGTTGGCTCATCTTTTGACTCGCACCATTATGCTTAGTAGGTGCTTGTCTGTCTCTTAGCTTGTCCTGATGGCACGACCTTGGGATCTCGTCTTGGGATCCGGGTCGGGTCGTCACAGAAGCAGCAAGAACTATGCTGGCAGAAGCTAGACTACTAAAATACTTCTGGGCAGAAGCCGTCAATTCTGCATGTTTTACCCAGAATCGATCATTGGTAAACAAATTCCATAACAAAACTCCAAAGGAATTATGGAGAGGAAGAGCCCCAAATATAGGATTTTTCAAAATCTTCGGCTGTAAATGTTTTTTTGTATACAATGGAGAAGAATATAGAGGCAAATTTGATTCAAAATCAGACGAAGAAATTTTTCTAGGCTATTCCAATCATTCAAAAGCATTTCGCATATTTAACAAAACTTCATTGAAAATCTTATAATCTGCACATATTACTTTTGATGAATATGATTTATTAAAGCCACGAGTGGCTCCAAATGTTGCTGATGATTTTGAAGATATTGAGACATGTACAAATAAAGCTTCTACCTCTTCTTCACCTCAGAATCCTCCGACCGCAGACTCTTCAAGTTCTGCTAATCCAGCACCAGTAGACTTCATCTCTGCTGATACCTTTTCCAACCCTTCTGTTGACCCTAAACCTATCTCTTCTGTTCTACCCCCAAACACCTTTGCAGATCACTCACCCTTCTTGTTCACAACAAAATGAAGGTCTCGAAGATCCTATCTCTTCTGTACCAGATATTGGTGAATCTCCTTCTCTACCTTCTCCAGAATCTTTAAGAGAAGAACTCACCAGAAATGATCTTCCTTCAGTTGTTATTGAAACAAGAGATCACCCCATCTCTCAAATCATTGGTGATCTCAACTTAGGAGTTCGCACAAGAAGCAGGGTTCGAAATGAGACTATGTTTGCCTTCGCATTCATGTCAAAAATCGAGTAAAAGAAGATCGATGAAGCTATCGAAGACCATTACTGGATTGAAGCTATGCAAGAAGAGCTGAACAAGTTTGATAGATGCAAAGTGCGGAGCTTAGTTCAAAGACCTACTGGCCATCCAGTCATAGGTACCAAATGGGTTTTCAGGAACAAAAGAGATGAAGATGGAAATGTCACCAGAAACAAAGCTAGACTGGTTGCTCATGGCTACCGACAGGAAGAAGGAATTGACTTCGATGAAACATTTTCTCCTGTTGCCAGATTAGAAGCAATCAGACTCTTTCTAGCCTATGCGTCGTTTGTGGACTTCAAAGTATATTAGATGGATGTAAAGAGTGCATTTCTCAATGGTAATCTTCATGAAATGGTATATGTCGAACAACCTCCAGGTTTTGTCATCCAAGAGAAACAGGATCAAGTATACCGACTCAAGAAAGCACACTATGCCTCAAACAAGCTCCTAGAGCTTGGTACGAAACTCTATCCAAGTTCTAAATTGAACAAGGATTCGTGAGAGGAAGAATAAACACAACTATGTTCATCCGCAAGCACAAAGTTCATTCTCTTCTTGTAAAAATCTATGTGGACGACATCATCTTTGGGTCTACAAATCAAAGCTTGTGCAAGAGATTCGAGAAGCTGATGCAAAGCAAGTTTGGGATGAGCATGATGGGAGAGTTCACCTACTTTCTAAGACTTCAGATTTAACAGACTTCAGACGGGATTTTCATTAGCCAAACCAGATATGCAAAAGAACTTATCAATAAATTTGGTCTTGATTCAGCTAAAGGATTTGAGACACCAATGTCTACCGACTGCCATCTTGACAAAGATGAAAAGGGAAAGCAAGAAAACATGACCAAGTATCGAGGAATCATAGGATCACTTCTTTACCTTACTACCAGTAGACCTGACATAATGTTTGTTGTTTGTGTTTGTGCTAGATTTCAGGCAGATCCAAAGGTGTGGCGACCCGACTCGGATCCGAAGACGAGATCCCAAGGTCGTGCCGTCGGGAAACAAGCAACAACAAAAAAATAACAAATAATGGGTAAGGCCATAACGGCAATACGTCAACAACTTAAAAACGCATGCGGAAGCGAAACATAATAACATAGTGGCGCTCGAGCTAACAAGCTCAAACTAAATACAATCAAAGAGATAATTAATCTCTCAGTCCAAAAATTCAACGCACGTGCTGCAACATTGGGCACGTAGAGCAAAACTCTCTGTCATGCAATATAAGTATATAGCAACAAATAAACCAAGTCATCGGCAACATTACAGCCGAAACCCAACATTACACTAAGTCTAAGACTCTAGTCTAACATACTCAGCGGCTAAAAACATGGCGGAGAACAAACATGATATATTAACCATCATTTCAACATAACTAGGATATAATCATCACATACACCAAGCACGACTAACACAAGTCGGCTACCAAAAGAACAAGTGTTAACCAACACAAGTATAAATATTACGTTAAAAAATAAGTTTGCTACCCATCATGAAGTTTACATAACTCACTTTTCCCAACGTCCTTACCAAAAAAAACTAAGGCTACTAAAATAAATTAAAGTAGCAACCTTCACAAAATCTCACTTCTACCGTAGACTCGGCGGATTCCTTCGAATTACTAGCTCGGCTCGAATCTAAGGAAAACAAAGCAAACGAGTAAGCCATAATGACTTAGTAAGCTACTAAAGATGCAATGTCATGGCATGACATAATGCTCAAATAAAACATGTACATCTCATGTCATACTTATAATGTGTCATGTCATGGTATAATTCTCAACATAAACCCACTTTTCATCCATAGTCATATGGAACACAATTCTACATAATTTATCAAGAAGTAATCCATATCTTGTAAAGTATGCATCTCACTTCCAAAAATGTGTAGCATGTTAATTCCACATTTTAACTTATCATCAAGCCACATAACCCAATCATACCATGAGTCTCATAATTCTTCATTTATCACAACTTATATAATAATTCATATATGAGAGATTATTGTTTCCATTGTAATCATACATAACATGTTATATTTTTATTATAACATCATATCATGAAAATCATCATTTCATTAGCATGTTATATTTTTATTATAACATTTCATCAAGTAATCATCATCTCATGTAAATCATATCATAACCACGTAGCACAACAATTCATATACGTGCTCGTAAAATAAACCACATAAGAGAGAGAAGATGATTTTCCTTTCCGTTTCCAGCCTGTAACTCATGCGGAAACAAACGTGTCCTCGATAACCCTTTCGTTGCATCGACGTCCCCAAAATAATACCCATTCGAGTTCCATAGCTATCAAATTCATGTGTATTACTCTAACTAAGATCAACTACTTCCCCACCGTGGCCATCAAAGGAGGAGTGTGTGCAAACCCGGTGCGACGATCCATTGCGATCACGAATCCCACAATTCGTGAAGACAATGCATCGTCCCGCCAAAGACTCAACCCAAAAACCGCCAGCTGGACTCAAACTCAAGCACATGTAATATATACTCGCATGCTCAAATAAAGGGAAAAGTACAACACACCGTACTAATCCATTCAAGTAGATATTTACTTATAAATCACATAGTTATGCACTTCTATGCTAACTAACACATAAACATCTTAGAGCGATAATATCAAGTCTCTAATACCCAAGTGTTCTTCATACACTTGAAAACGCTCAGAGGCTTGATCTCCAACAAAACTACCCCAAATTCTGTAAGATCTTAATATGTGATTCACTATATTCATATTAGTCCAATAATCGACTCCGTTGAGTCATTTCTACTCTTTTCAAATTTGAAGGCATAGAAGTTATTTGTATCAGAGCCCTCCTATTATTCCTTAGCTAATGTTCATGGTTAAGTTCTCAAGGTTAGCAACATTGTGCAACCCAACAATCCATACCTTCCCAACAAAAACCCCAAGACATGGCTCATAGGTCAACACTTAACATTTAAAGTCAACCTTCACATTTCAAGCATGTATCTCAAGATAGCATTTAATTAAGCATGCTTCCATCCAAATTATCCATTTATCTAAGCAAGATGTAAATTCATCTAGCATGTTCATAACCAACATGTAAATTTATATAACATGTTCATAACCTTCAATTCATGAATCATAGTTGACCAACATACTCTTATATGCATAATAGTCAACTCAACCCAATAAAGTCAAACATTACATTTTATTCATGTAATCCATAATAATAGTTCATTATACATGCTCATAACCAAAATTCATGATTTAGATAGCAACATACTCTTATATGCATGATAGTCAACTCTATTCTTAAAAGTCAAACAAAACATTCAAACATGTAATCCATTGTAAAATTCATCTTTCATGCTTACAATTAGAATTCAAGATTCATCAAGTATACTTCCAAACTCCCAAACATATATCCATGTATGATTCTAACAATTCATAATATCCAATTAATCTCCAAAAATCATACATATCATCAATAACCCATTTACTTCATCAACATGTAATCAAACCCTAGGTTTTTAGGGAATCAAATACCCATCATACCCAAGTCCAAAATTACCAAATGAAGCTTAATAACATACCTCATTAAACATAGAAATCACCCTACTCATGCTTCTAGCAAGTTCACTCACCAAAAATCCAAAAATCCAAAAATCCAAAAATCAAAATAAAATCACACACAACATACATTTGTACTCATTGACCTCAAATATCAAGCATCTTTGTTTTCCTTAGGGTCAATGAGCACAAAATCAATAGAAGAGGGAGTCTAGTAGCCTACCTAGCTTGACTGAAAACTCAAGAGAATCAAAATCCGAATGCTGATTAACACTTCAAAAGGCTATTAAATAGGCCTGAATGCTCCTTAGATGATTAACAACAGATAGGAGAAACGAGCTCCCGAAAGACGAGATGATCACCTAGCTCAATCTCAAACTACGCGATATGGAGAATTGCTATCATCGAAGCGTCAAAACCTCACAAGACTTAAAGAATGCATCCAACTAGGATTCTAACACATCTAACATGTTATCCAATCATCATGTAAAGTTATAGGACCAAATCGAGGTCAGGAACACAAAACCCGAGTAAACTCTCAATCGTGTCGCATTTCGACTATCGTCGAGTTACGACTTGTGACTTTAGCAAGTCAACAACTAAATGGTATCTCTTAAAAGTATTTTGGTCTTAATGTGATCTCTCATACACATCTAGACTCTCTTAGAAATCAAATAAGCAATCAACCAAGGAAGAAATGCGAGCATTGCACGCAATTCAACCTAACCGGGAATCGCGGTCTTACATCCTCTCCCCCTTAAAAAGAATTCGTCCCGAATTCTAAGCCGTATCTCAAACCAACGCTAGGTCATCACCCAACATCAAATACCTAGACACAACTACGGTGTCTCTCAACCCCGACTGAACACTCGATGCTCATAACCATAAACCTAGACTCAATCTCCGAGTCTACTATCACAATAACCAAACCAAGTAGTCGGAAATCAAACTACCAAAAATCTCACGTTCACAAGTTCAAAATTTGCCAATAACCATAATACCAAACACTTAAGATTGAAAATAACTTGACTCATACATGAGTCGCAAAAGCACACACAAATTCCATTATTAATTAATTAAGCATGTGAATTCCAAGTATGTCACCAAAGAATATTCAAAGACATTATAATCACCGATCTCTCGAAACTATTTGCTTCGGAGCTACAACATGAAATTTAAATGCAAGAATTTCTAAATCATAAATAGTAAGGATTGCTGATAGAGTAATTTACAAACTCAAGGAAGAGTGTTCCACAACACGCTCCTAAAACAAGTAAGTTAACATTCATGATCATGCAAGTCATACTCGCAATTTCCAAATCATAGACAATGCACATAAGAGCACATAATAGCATTAAATGAAAATTCATTCCATTTCTTTTCCTTTTCTTTTGGTAAGAGGTTTAGTCAATTTCTAACATACTTGCTACCAATCCTAGTCCACCAACGAACCTCTTTTGATCACCAATTTAGGGTACCGACTAAATTGGATTTCAAAAGCTTTCGTTGCAAGGATGCGAAGGGTTATGAGAAAATCTTAAGCATCCTTCACTACAGTCTCACATAATCATGCAAAAGTTTAAACATGGCATAATCATTAATCAATGATAATCATGATCCTATCATGCAATAGTCTAAGTAAGTTATTCTTTACTAATAATGCTCATAAGCATGTTGTAGACACCCCAATTTCGTACCCCTGGTATGTGACATGACATAAAATATCAAGACCTGTTAAAACATTAACAAATGTCAAGTTACAGGGTCAAAAATGCAAAATGACAAAGCATGATGCGCAAAAGGACAAATTGCAGGGACTAAAGTGTCAAAAATGGGCCAACTTTGGGATTTAGGCATGGCTACCATTAAGTTTGGGCATGGCGCCCAAACTCATATGGAGTGGCGCCCAATTCCAAATCCCCAGCCACTGTTCATCAAAGATTTGCCCTAAAATGCAATTTATTCAGCGCAAGGTGCAACCGGTTGATGCGCTTGAGGAAAATTCTAATTCCACCGATGTCCCTAAATTCTCCTATAAATAGCAGAGACCGGCTCCTCATTTCAGCACTCCTTCTTTGCGTAAAGCTTCTTCGCGTTAACATTACGCTGGAGAATTAGAGAGCGGTGTGAGATAGTGAGAGATCACTTCAAAAGCCTCGAAACCCTGCCAAACCTCCACCAAACACAAAACCAACCGATAGAAGTGCACCTTAGCCCCCCAGCTAGGTATCCACCCTATTTCCCCGGTCCAAAAATCGTGGAAAGAGCAGTTGCTCTGCCCGATTTAAAAGGCCAAATCAGCCAGAAATAAGCCGTTACTCTTCCTGATTTCAGCCAACCTCAAGCCAACAAACAACCAAACACAAACAGTTACCCTGCCCCGATCCCGAGGCCGAAAAGTAACTTTCAGAGCAGTCACGCTGCCCAAATTCACACAACACACAACACACAAAACACAAGAACAACAAAAAAGACTCTCTCTCTCTCCGAGGGACAGAGCGAGCACACCCTAGGTTGTATGTAAGTTTTTTATTTTAAAGTCTTGTCATTTTTGTAAAAGTATTATTTCTAGTCCGGCCCAATGTAGTCATATAAGCAGTTGTGCTGCCCGGATTTAGTTAGGAAATAGTATTAAATGTAGCCGTTATTATGGTCAAATATTTTCAGATGTATTTGTAATTATTCGCATTATTTATTCATTAAAGTCTTTATTTGTAATAGTATTATTTCCAGTCCGGCCTAATGTAAATATATAAGCAGTTACGCTGCCCGGATTTTGTTAGGAAATAATACTAAATGTAGCCGTTATAATGGGAAAATATTTTCAAAGTATATCTGTGATTGTTTGTAAAAGAAACTGTCGCAAGTCTGTAAATAATATAGATGTAACGGATGTATTTGTAGGCAGTTAATGCTTTATTTATCTGTTTAATAAATATAACAAAAAGCATACTTTAGCCAAAAACCGTTTTGAGACCGAAAGAACGAGTTGGGTGCCTAGCACCTTCCCAACTCGTAACTTAGCCTCCGAACCCGTTTTCTCTATCTCTGGTTTTCTTTTTCTGGTTTTGCTTTATTTTTGCCTTAAAATAAAGATGGCGACTCTAAAAACATTTTGGATCTAGTGGGGCCTCGCAACATCTTTCTTTGCACTTTCACGTTCTCCCCTAAAAAAGGGAGAATGGGAATGGAAAGGTGATGTATTCCTATGTCCTGGTATCCCCTAAACAAGGGATAACATGACGTAGAAAACCCAAAGCACTCATAGTGATCCGAAATAGGCCATAAGGCTATTTTCATAAAATCCATAGTGGGGGCGTTGCAACATCTTTCTTTGCACTTTCACGTTCTCCCCTAAACAAAGGAGAATGGGAATGGAAAGGTGATGTCTTCCTATATCCTGGTATCCCCTAAACAAGGGATAACTTGACGTAGAAAGCCCACAGCTCCCATATTGGATCAAAATCCACTAAAGGCAACCGAGGCGCATTCCAACGCGCTATTCCGACAGCACTCCTCTTGCACTTTTGATTTCGTCCTCCCCTAAACAAGGGAGGCTGGAACGGGAGCAGGCGATGGATGTCACCGCATCCGCACCGCGCACCCACTATCCAAGGGCGGGCGGGCGGGACTGGCTGGGAGATCGTTTTTTATTTTAATAAATAAAAATGGAGGGCTAGACTCATTAACCAAAACTTTTTTTTTCTTTTGTTTCTGGCTAAAGTATGCTTGTTATATTAATTTTAAACAGTCTAATATTGCGTTCCTTTAACATCCGTGTCTATATTTGTGGATATGATCCTCCATTTTGCAGCAGTTTCATTTCAAATACTGTTACGGATATACTTGAAAATATTCGTATTTTAAAAAAAAATATATATATGTATATATATATATATGATATATATGTAATTTTTCTTTTTATTTCCGGGCAGCACAACAAAAGGGCCGGGGCTTTATTTTTCAAAATCTTTTCATTTTTGGCCTTATATTATGTTATTCTGCTTTATTTCCATTCTGCAAGATATATACATACATGCATTCATTCTGTTATTTTATTTTGGGAATTAGGACCCATATTTTTTAAATAAATAAATTCCCCGCTTTTCTTTCTATTTCTTGATGGTATGCTTGCTTGTTCGCGTTTAAGCTAAAAAGCCGAGAAAATCCATACACAACAGCAAGACAGGCTATATATGTTTTATTTTCTATTTCTATATCTAAAAAAAAAAACTTTTTTGCTTTTTAGATACCGCACACACGTGCACATGCATATAAATATATTCCGAACTGCTACCCTACACCATGGCCAGCCTACCCCCTGCATAAGCCAACGTTAGACTGCATATAGATTCTCAGGACACTTCAAAGACCGACCGGTTTTTGCATTTTAAATTGTGGGTCAGCCCCAGTCAAAAAAAAATGTGCGCAAGTCAAAAAAAAATGTGCGCAAGTCAAAAAAAATGTGCGCAAGTCAAAAAAAAATGCGCAAGTCAAAAAAAATTAATACACTGGGGCTGATTTATTATTTTCTAATGTTCGACCTAGACCATTTCGAATGGTGGATCCCGGAAAGAGTATAGGCCCTTCGCCTGGGATCAGTCCGATCTCGGGGAGTCGAAAGGCAGGTGGAATACGTTGGTCCTATACTCTGGAGAAAGAATCCACTGTTCCAGGAAAAGTCCTGAGACTGTCAAAATTAAACAGATGCTTATCCGGTCAATTGTAGGGAAAATAATAAATAATAAAATATACTAATAAAGGCACGCTGTACTCCAAACCCAGAAAGCCTTCAGCCAGCCTCCTGATACCTCCATAACCAATTTTCCTCAGAAATCTGGCCCGAATTTGGAAAGGCAGAGATAGTACTGGCCGGTTGATACGGGAAACAAGGGCGTCGTAGAGCAGAGGGTATCGAGCGATCGACAAGGGCGTAATCGATGCAGAAAATGCGATCCGGCGGTATGGCAACAGATGATGATCAACCGATATGGAGTACGATTCGGGGGGCTCCAGGATATGCTCCGACTCAGCATGCAAAGCGGTGGCTAGACCCGGAACTGGATGCACGACATGAACACTTGCTAAGCCAAATAGCAAGTATTATACAAGGTCAAAAGCTCAGTGGTGAGGTAAACTCTTCCCCTACAGTCCCCCAGGGAGCATCCACATCTCATGTGCCCCCAAACACAACTCCTCAGCCAAACACTAACCCACCAAATACTGCCGCTACCCCAAATCCCAATCCTCCACCAAGCCCCTACTACCCAAATATCAGCCCTTACCCGTCCTATACCCCATATCCTTCCCCAAGCACCAAAATTCCCCAAAACCCAAATGACCTCCCTGTTCCCATAACCAATCCACTCCAGAACAACCCATATACAGACTCACAAAGTTATAACCCGCCAAAGCCAAGTTACCACTTATTTACCTTATAATGATCACGGCCTAGCGAAACCATCAATAATCCACCATCCCAAAATCCACCAGCCCAAAACCCATATCCTACCCAAGTTACACTAGCCCAAAATCCAGCTACCCAAAATCCACTAACCCAAAATACTTATCCATCCCAAAATCCACCAGCCCAATATCCATATCCGACCCAAAATCCTTACGGACACGCGGCAAGAAATTAACCTTCCCTAACCCGGCCGATATATACCAAAAGCCAACTCCCACAGCCACCAAAATAGAGGCCGAAGTGGAAAATATAAGAGTCATAGTACTCAAACTTCTCAACAAAGGGGAATTTTCTTCGTGGGCACTGACATTACAACCTACAGCAGTATTGCCTTTCAAATTCAAGATGCCGAGCATAGAAAAATTTGATGGGAATTGGATGCTTATATCTCACTTAAAATCTTATTCCAGGCATGCGGTCAAGGGAGCTAGCTTTGAGGCTATGGCTTCCAATTTTCACCTCACCCTAATAGGGGCGCCAAACAATGGCTAATGTTGTCGATAGCGACACCATGAATACATGGGACGAATAGGCGAGCGTTCTGGAAAGGTACAAAAGATAACACCGATCTGAAATAGAAGGGACCTTGAGTCGTGCAGAGAAGGAAAAAAAACTTGTCTTTGAGTTCGCGGTCAGATGGAAAAGAAAGTTGGCTCAAACCTTTGACAGACCCGATCCAGCAGAGTCATGTCGAATGTTCATCAAAAACCTCCAGCCTATTTACCTGGAACACACGCGGTATCTCCCTTACACCAACTTTAAAGAAATAGTGGAGATAAGAGCTCGTATAGATGATGATATACGAACGGGGCAATTAGAAGTCAATACGTCTCCTAGCTCTTTCCGTTACTCTAAAGGGAAGACATCCGCAACCACACCCGCACCAACCGTCAATGTGGTAGGGAATGCATCAGCCACATATCCTACCCAAAGTTATGGCACTGCTCCATGGTCTAATGGAGCGGACAGGTCTATCAACACAATCGGAGGGAATAATGGCCCGAACAGAAAATTCAGAAATCAGAACCGTCATTATGAGGAATTGCAAGCCTCCCAGTCTGTAATCCTGTAGGGGCTAATGGCACAAGGAGTGTTAAAGCCTATGGAAAATTACAAGCCACCAGACCCCCTGCCCAGGACCTTGAATCATGCCCAGTACTGTGAATATCATCGCTGCAGTGGCCACCTCACTGATAAATGTTATCTGCTCAAAAATGTTATTCAGGATCTTATAGATGATAAGGTTATTGAAAAGCCTCCTCCCAGACCAAATCTAGTCAATAACCCTCTACCTCAAATCAACATGATTGAGGTTGATGACAGCTTCCTGGGCATGATAGGCAGAGGTACTGATTACGAGCTCCCTGCTGAGTTCGAGCCTATTTCTAATAAGCCTCTGCAGAACTAGTATACTACGACCAACCCACTTTTGACACCCGCAGATCAGATAGACCGCCTCGGATATATTACCCCTATTCCTTTCCTTAGCTTTACGGATTGGTCATCTACCGATCCGCTCCATAAAATTGAGGATCTCAAACCCCAGGTCCTCAATAATGTAATAAACCCTGTACGGTTTCCTTTGAATAATAATCTAAATGTCTTTGCTTATTTTTCTTAGTTGCACCTATATTAAAAGACGCATTAAATCATTATAATAATGAGTCATTTAATAGGACCCCGGAAAAAATATATATATATATATATATATATATATATATTTGCTTGAGCTTGTAAAGTCAGTCGAGCACCAGGGACAACATCATTCATCATCAGCAACTGAAGACTTACCCACTCTCAATCTGGGGGCTAGACAATGAAATCAAAGAAGACAAAATCGGCAATTCCCTGCAAGGTTCTGAAAAGGATAATACTCATGGATCTCCTCAAAGAGTTCGTGGACATGTTTACTCGAAGATGTGTCAAGGCCAGATCCAGCCATAGTCAAACACCGGATCCCCATATATCCGGATGCTCGGCCAATCAGACAAAAGCTCCACCGCATCAAGCCAGAATGGTCACTACAAGTTTAAAAAGAAAGCATGAAACAGCCGCACGTCAACTTCATTCGAGTAAGAAAAAAAAACACACACACAAGAAAAAAAAAGAAAAAAAAAATACCCGATCTGGCTGTCCAATATAGTGACCATTCCCAAACCCAACAAGTGTTTTTTATCAAACAGCATGCTGGGCCATAGTCAAATCAAAGGCAGCAGGAGACCAATAAAGGACCAAATTCACCACCCCTTGGGGGACCTACTGCTATCATGTCATGCTGTCTAGGCTAAAATGCTGGGGCTACTTATCAGAAGGCTGCTACCACTCTTTTCCACGATGTGCCGTATATTGTCAAAGAGATCCGATCAGGAGGTGTCATATTCCTCGCAAGCTAGAAAAAAGAAGACTTTGTTCAGCCCTTCAATCTCAACGAACTTCAAAGGTATTATGCTTGAGTCACCCTATCTGGCAAGTGCTTCCCTCTTCAACCCGCTGAAAACTTGAGGCCGAAACCCGAAAGGTGGCCTAGGCAAAGTTAGGGCATAAAAACAAATAAAAAGAAGAAATAAGGGCTCGCTAGGCTGAAAACCCGAAAGGGCGGCCAAGGTAAAAATTAGAGCAATATAAAAAAAAAGAAAAAAAAGAGAAATAAGAGCTCGCTAGGTTGAAAACCCGAAAGGGCAGTCTAGGCAAAAGTTAGAGCCAAATAAAAAATATATATCAGGAGAATAAGGAGAGAGAAAGCACTCTTTGAAACCTCGATCCTACCTCCAGTCTTCTCAAGGCATGCAAGGGGCTCGGTGACAAGAAAAAAAAAACCACAAGAAGCTCGCGATAAAATGCTAAAATATAATGTTACGGGTCAGGGTGCAACTTAGGAATAATTGCTAAAGAAATTTAGATTATACATTAATTGCCTGTACATATCTATTATTGCCTATACCCCCTTTGTTTCCCCCAGAAATTATCCCTTCTTTTGCAGCTTAAGCCCCAATGTGGTCCATCGACTGCGGCTCCCGGCCTCCATGGCAATATACTTCTACCTACGCAAGGCACAAAAGGGCTCGCCTCATCGAATGAGAAACACCCGAAGTGTCCTCGCATTCCTATCACCGCACTCACCGCCGCCATTGTCCTGAAACGCTAAGCCAAACGACTTGGATTCCGGCCATTCATTCCGCCTGGCCGATTGCGAAGAAAATGCAGGGGCTATGAAAATCGCCTTATGCAAGAGTAGCCCTGCAACAAATTTATGGCCAAGAACAGGAGGAGGTATCTACCTTTTCTTCTCCCCGCACATCAAAAAAAAAAAGAAAAAGAAAAGCCTGTTCGAGCCCAAAGGTATATTCCTTTAAAATCTATTTTGGAGAAACAGTGTGCCATTACCCATTAGACATCAGTATAGCTTTGCTTTGTGCGTGCGTTTTGAGTCTGCATGTGTTTTTTTATTTATTTATTTTGCATCATATAAAATTAGATTGCATTGTAAATATTTGTACAGGTTTTCAAAACAAAAAAACAAAAAACAAAAAACAAAAAACAAAAACAAAAAAAAAAATCGGGAGAGGGAAAATGCATGTACAAGAGAGAAAAAATTTTCTGTACATGCAACAAGAAAAAATGCAAGCAAGAAGAAGAAATTTTCTGAAGCTAGAAAATGGAGCGAAAAAGAAAACAAAGAAGAAAGAAAAAGATGATTTCAATTACAAAAGTGATCAGCAGAAGAAGAAAAAAAGCTTCCGACCAAGGTTAGAATGAGCAATAAAGAAAATGCAGCAACATCAAGAAAAGTTTCCAGCTAAAGCCAAAAACAAAGCGGGACAGGGGGAAAGATTTTCCAGCGAAGGTTGGAAAGAAAAATCCCCAAAGAAAGTGCGGCAACAAGCAGTAGCGAAAGCAAAGAAGTTTAATAAAGACAAAGCAACATCGGCAAAGAATTTGATGTGTGAACACGACAAAGGTAAAGGAAAGGAAGTTATTTTCCTTTTTAACAGTGCATTTGTTTAATGTTTGGAAACTTTCCTTTAAGGTACACAGGTACACCCTGATTGATAGGGAAATGTCTCGTTCTCCGTTGAAGGCCGAAGTTCTCGAGGAGGCAATGCATTCCATACATTTTGGCTATGTGGGAAACTTTCCTTTAAGGGTACCGATGTTTATAGGGAAAGGTCTTGTTCTCCAAGAGAGGCCGAAGTTCCTAGGAAACAATTCACTCGCATAGCCACGCACGAACCACGCTTGGTCCGATTCCTTGGCTAAGGATACGTAGGCAGTCTATCTGGGTAGACACGACCAAACACAGCACATTATTTACCTTTGCAGCACTCATTTGATAAAGCTTTGCAACACTTGCTCATTTAACATTGCAGCACTTGCACCACCGCAACACTTGCACCGCAGCACTTGATCCCCGGCTTGAGGCCGAACTACGTTTGGTCTGATTCCTTTTATTAAGGGATACGTAGGCAGCCTACATTAGTAGGTCCGACCATCGAGCATTCAATTTGCATATCCGCTTAAAAACCGCGATAACCTCGCTATAACCGACTAAAAATGTCTAGGATATGGAGGTTTGATAAATTGTCGCATTATAATCGCTACCTTCTCGCATATTTCTCCCTCGCTTTGAAATGAAACGAAATTGAGAGTCTATTCTTCTCAACGATGTTCGCCTACTCAAGAAGCAACCCGTAGACTCCATCGCTGAGGGCTCAGATACCCCAATTTCGTACCCCTGGTATGTGACATGACATAAAATATCAAGACCTATTAAAACATTAACAAATGTCAAGTTACAGGGTCAAAAATGCAAAAGAACAAAGCAGGATGCGCAAAAGGACAAATTGCAGGGACTAAAGTGTCAAAAATGGACCAACTTTGGGATTTAGGCATGGCTACCATTAAGTTTGGGCATGGCGCCCAAACTCATATGGAGTGGCGCCCAATTCCAAATCCCCAGCCACTGTTCATCAAAGATTTGCCCTAAAATGCAATTTATTCAGCGCAAGGTGCAACCGGTTGATGCGCTTGAGGAAAATTCTAATTCCACCGATGTCCCTAAATTCTCCTATAAATAGTAGAGGCCGGCTCCTCATTTCAGCACTCCTTCTTTGCGTAAAGCTTCTCCGCGTTAACGTTACGCTGGAGAATTAGAGAGCGGTGTAAGATAGTGAGAGATCACTTCAAAAGCCTCGAAACCCTGCCAAACCTCCACCAAACACAAAACCAACCGATAGAAGTGTACCTTAGCCCCCCAGCTAGGTATCCACCCTATTTCCCCGGTCCAAAAATCGTGGAAAGAGCAGTTGCTCTACCCGATTTAAAAGGCCAGATCAGCCAGAAATAAGCCGTTACTCTTCCTGATTTCAGCCAACCTCAAGCCAACAAACAACCAAACACAAACTGTTACCATGCCCCGATCCCGAGGCCGAAAAGTAACTTTCAGAGCATTCACGCTGCCCAAATTCACACAACACACAACACACAAAACACAACAACAACAAAAAAGACTCTGTCTCTCCGAGGGACAGAGCGAGCAAACCCTAGGCTGTCTGTAAGTTTTTTATTTTAAAGTCTTGTCATTTTTGTAAAAGTATTATTTCTAGTCCGGCCCAATGTAGTCATATAAGCAGTTGTGCTGCCCGGATTTAGTTAGGAAATATTATTAAATGTAGCCGTTATTATGGCCAAATATTTTCAGATGTATTTGTAATTATTCGCATTATTTATTCATTAAAGTCTTTATTTGTAATAGTATTATTTCCAGTCCGGCCTAATGTAAATATATAAGCAGTTACTGTAAGACCCCGAACCTTCGTGTATTTGACTTTCTCGTGTTGCATGCTTTGTTATTAATGCGTCGAGTGTTTATCTTAACATGATAACACCTAAATAAGTCTCATTGGAGTCTTAGTACCTTGCATATAAGATTTACAATGTTCATCTTAGTTGTTGTATGCTTGGTTGAGAGTTTAGAAGCATTGTTGCTTCGTTTGAGCCTTAGGGTTTCTCGGGATTGCCTTCGTTGCTTGTATTGTTTGTGCTTTAAACTTGCGAGAAGTTCATTTAAGTTCTAAACCAAGTGTACTACTATTTCCCATGATTGCATAATCATTGTTCATAGACTTGTTGCATTTGGAAATAAGATGACCAACATATTACTTCACAGATTCAGTCCGGTTTTGGGCTAACTTCGGGAAAATTCTGGTACCAATCTACTAAAGAGAATTTTCTAAAAATTTAGTATGTTTTACCTACATATGTTAGGATACTCCCTGTAAAATATGGTATTTTTAAAAGGTGTATAAGTACCTCATTTAGGTCTTGACTTACGGCTGTGCCAGAATTCTGTTTTCAGGAAATCAACTTCTGTACTTGAACTTCTAGTAGCCATATTTTGATGAATATAATTCCAAATTGAGTAATTTAAAAGGCTAAACTATATTTTAAAGAGTCTAGTTTTACAAAAATCAATAATCACCTCATTTGGAAGTGTGATCTATTTATGGTCGATTTTACAAGATCGACTCTCCAGTAACAACAATCTGGAAATTGGGCAGTTTTCAGCCTTTGGTCATTTCTTGGGTGGTTTTGGCTATTTACCACCAAGCCCCTTGGCCCTTGGACGTCTTGTGGGTGTCAAGCCACCTTTGTTGACTTGCTTTCAACCCTTGTGAACCCTTTGATCATTCCTTATCAATGGTCACCCTTCCTTGGCCAAATAGAAGCAAGATAATCACCATCACTTGGATTGGGGGTTTGAGGGGAAGTATATAAACTTAAATTCAGTCTTTCAGCCATTTTTGATCAAGAACAAACCAGAGATTCAGAGGCTCCTTCACCATTTTCGTCCATGGAGGTCACTCCAACTTGAGAGACCATTTCCTGGAGATCCGGTGGACCGATCGACGAACCGAGACCGCCAAATCGAAGCCCTCGATCTTCTCTACAACAATCCTTGCTCTAATCAACCTTTCCTCCATTAATCTTAGGACTAAGGTACGTTGAGAAATCCCTGAAATTTTCATGTTCAATAAAATGACATGACCCCTTCATTATAGTTGCTATATTGATGATTATGAACATCTTTTGTGAAGATAAATCCTCCAATTCAACCTTTGAAACATGTGTAGGATTTTATGAATTCTCTATGAAGTTGTGATTTTGACATTTTATAAAGCATGAATGTTGTTTATAATGAGCTTAGGAATAACTCTTGTGAAGGAATATGTTTCAATTCAAGGTTTAACAAAATCTCCGATTCTAGGGTTTGAAACTCGGGATTGTGTTTAAGGCTAGTTTAAGATCATGAACGGCCTAGTTATCGAGTTCTAAATGAAAGGAGAACTTAGGAAAGGGCAATGTAATGCATATATTATCAATGCTCTATTTGGTTGAATTTTAGTAAAACTCACCGGAGTTGAGATTAGGGAGTTATTGAACAATACCGACTCTACATTCAATCCCTACGATGTTTGTAGTGCGTTAGACTAATATATTAGCCTATGTGACTTTGGGTTGAATTGAAGGACATGTTTGATATGAGTGATTATAAGACTCAATCGAGTTCTTATGTGGTTTATGTGATTGTGTGAAGCAAATGCACAATTGAGAGCATGTTGTAGAATGATGTATCTACTTGACAGGTTGAATTCGCTCTTGTCGAATTCCTACTTGATTCTTTAATGAGTAAAAACACCTACTTGTTGAATAATGAATTTGAGGACTATTCTATGAGAAGATTTGGATTGGGGCTTTCTTTAGTACTCTATACATGGAGTCTACTTGTATAAGTCGCTAGGATGACCATGTTGTTATCTAAGACTCACCGGTATGGTTTGACCTTACGGGTTATTACCGCTCTAGTGTTGCTTAAGTCTTTGACTACCATCGACTTTTGTGTTATTGAATGAGTTACTACTCTAGGAAGAGTATAGTAAATGGCTCCATGATCCGAGACTAACGAGTAGTCTTGGATAGTACTTAATCGTGATGGTTAAGTTGACTACTGTTGAATTTCATAGGTGAATATGGAATACCGTGTATATTTTATATTATGACTAAATGCATGATTTCCTACCTTGTCAAAAATTGATTCTTCTATGTGTTTCTATGATATGACTTATGAGCATATTGAATGTATTTGCCTTCGTGCGATCGTTCTACGGTTAATGAATTGTGGTGAACTTGGATTCTACTATTAAGTGGAATTATGAATCAAAATTGAACTAAGCTTGATTTCACAATAATCAACTTGGGCTTCCCTTATATAACTTACTTGGGACTTGAACTAAGATTCCTAAATGGAATGAGAACCTTGCTATGCCTCAAACGAGAACATAGAAAAGAGTCTTGGGACACATATAGTGTTCAAACTCTATTTGGTTGGAATTGTAGTAAAGACTCAACGGATCCAAGTTAAGGAACAATTGAACCTTACGAGGATCGTGGTGAGATCTATGACAATTATATTCCAGTTGACTAGATTACTAGCTTTTGGGACTTGAATTGAATAGAGTGAACAAACTTGACACTTATGATTTAGAGACTCAAATGAGCTCCTATTATGGTTTTGTGATTATGGTAACAATGTGCATAATCGTATGAGTTTAGTAGGTCATTATATCTACTTGAGAATTAGCAAGTAAACATCTACTTGTGCATTGCATATAAGTCCAGCTGGCATTACTTGAGTTTTCTTGATGATGGTGGGACGATGCATTGCCTTCACGAATTATGGGATTCGTGATTGTAATGTATCGCCGCTGATTCGGGTTTCACACACACCTCCACGCTAGCTACGGTGGGAAGTAGCCCCCTTTGTCGTAACCAATTGAGCACATTGGCTAGTGCTATTTTCCTGAGTAGAGAACTCAGACCCGAGAAGAGAGCTCGGTACTTTGATACCTGAACACGGGTATCATTGGCACGATATGATTAACAGTTGTGATTGCGGGGAGCAATACGGCGGCGGTGATTTGGTATCTTCTCTATCCCTTATGTGGCCTCTATGGGCACTTATGTGACAACAAAGTGTTAGTTGAACATGAGATCTTATTGACCATGTTTGTATTGGTTGATGTTATTATATGAGAGATTTGATATGTATATATAGAGATATGCATACTTGTATATGAGATATATATGAAAGACTTGATGTGTATATATATAGATATGCACACTTAGGCATGATGATTTTATGGGAGATTTGATATGTATATTTAGAGATATACATACTGATATAGGTGTATATATATAAACATGCACCCTTACACGTGGTAACAGTGTGAATAGCTTGATTCGTATATATAATGATATGTATACTTGCATATGATGTTTTGTGGGAACTACCTTCTAATTCATTTGATTTGTGTGTGAACAGGGAGGAATTACACCACGGTTCATTTGGACGGTTTAGTAAGTAAGAAGGAGTGGATATCTTGTGGAGTATCGAACGATACGACGCCTCTTCACGAGTTTTTTCATATATAAAATGACACCCTGGTTATGTTTATGTTACATAATTATATGTTGCATATATATTGTAGTAGCGTACTGGGTCATTATGACTCATCTCGTACTTGTTTTTAGTTGCAGTAACTGATAGCTGCACTGAGGTCGAGTAGATCGTGGTATGCGAGGGGGTATATCGGTCGATAGATCGAGGTTAGATCGTGTGGTTCGTGCTTGTAACGACCGACTTTCAGTAGCGACTTGTGGAGTCTTGTTCCTTTTTAGCATTGTCATTGATTTCATGTACTTTTGCTATTCTGTGAGATCGACATTTTGTAAAGTTATTTAGACTTTACGATCGGGTAGAATACTTGGGTATTTGTATTGGTTATTTCTTGGGCCGACGGGTTGTGTCATGCCCTGTTTGTGATTTTTGTATTTATTTCAGTTGTCTCCCGGGCATGCAGTAGCTTTGGTGGAATTTCCTTATTCTAGTTTTTATAGTTGTTGGTTGACCCCGGTATGCTTTAGCCGTTGGGTATTTGTTATATCGGGTTGGTTCTTTGTTGAAACGCCAGGCTGAGTGCCGATGGTTTAATTAGCGTCTACAATGTTGCGGCACGCGAGTTGTTTTTTTTCCTCCTTTGAGAGATAATGTCTCTCTTGGTTTCATTGTCGTTGGTTTCGAGCTTCATAGCTTGGGACTTCTTTTCTTATATTGCTTCCGCGATTCGATTTTTGAAATACCGTATTTTAGTGCGATGTTATGTTCATGTTTAGAGCGAGTTTGCTCGATTGTTTGACTAGCACTACTTGTTTATCAAGTGCTTGTCCTCTTATTAAGTTAGTTCAGCGGCACGACCTTGGGATTTCGTGTTGGAATCCGGGTCGGGTCGTTACAGTTACACTGCCCGGATTTTGTTAGGAAATAATACTAAATGTAGCCGTTATAATGGCAAAATATTTTCAAAGTATATCTGTGATTGTTTGTAAAAGAAACTGTCGCAAGTCTGTAAATAATATAGATGTAACAGATGTATTTGTAGGCAGTTAATGCTTTATTTATCTGTTTAATAAATATAACAAAAAGCATACTTTAGCCAAAAACCGTTTTGAGACCGAAAGGGCGAGTTCGGTGCCTAGCACCTTCCCAACTCGTAACTTAGCCTCCGAACCCGTTTTCTCTATCTCGGTTTTCTTTTTTACGGTTTTGCTTTATTTTTGCCTTAAAATAAAGATGGCGACTCTAAAAACATTTTGGATCCAGTGGGGCCTCGCAACATCTTTCTTTGCACTTTCACGTTCTCCCCTAAAAAAGGGAGAATGGAAATGGAAAGGTGATGTATTCCTATATCCTGGTATCCCCTAAACAAGGGATAACTTGACGTAGAAAACCAAAAGCACTCATAGTGATCCGAAATAGGCCATAAGGTTATTTTCATAAAATCCATAGTGGGGGCGCTTGCAACATCTTTCTTTTGCACTTTCAATGTTCTCCCTAAACAAGGGAGAATGAGAATGGAAAGGTGATGTCTTCCTATGTCCTGGTATCCCCTAAAAAGGGATAACTTGACGTAGAAAGCCCATAGCTCCCATATTGGATCAAAATCCACTAAAGGCAACCGAGGCGCATTCCAACGCGCTATTCCGACAGCACTCCTCTCGCACTTTTGATTTCGTCCTCCCCTAAACAAGGGAGGCTGGAACGGGAGCAGTGGATGTCACCGCATCCGCACGTACGCTCACCCCTATCCAAGGGCGCGCGGGGCGCGGGAGCACATTCCCGGGAACCCACACATGTTCATACTCAAATACAACCATATATCCATTAATTACATTTATTACTTTTGTAAACCACATCTTTGCTTTTAACAAAGTGCATTTACTATGCATACTTATATAAGAGCCATATATTAATTCCTATTTTAAAAACAATACATGCACCGATACTAGTCATGTATATACTCCATAATAACTAAGTACATTTTTCTCATAATTTAACCATCAACCAAATAATAAAATTCCTATCATTAGCAATGCTACATGAATACACGCATATCATACAAACGTGATATACAATTACCAAGTATCATCATACCTTAACTCATATACTTCATAAAATTCATGCAATTCATATAATTCGTATAATTCATATAACTCTTAGCCATGCAAACGGCACAATCAAGCAACTACTATGTCATGTGTATTTATTAATCTAATCATACATACTCATAATACAAAACCAAGAAATCATACTTGCAAGTTTCCATCACAATAATATATCAAGCGGTTACAATTTTATCAAATAACAGGGTCCGTATATCTTGTATACTCGCCTAACGACAATTTCATACTAAATCAAGGGAAAAGTGGTAATATTCACTCTAGCACCCTCAACCATTAAAACTCCATAAAATCTCTTATTATTTTAAATCGAAATTTTGTCTTCGAAAAAACTCACATGAAATACCCTCGCGTGGTAATGACACCCTATTAGTCACGATAAAATGGTATACTCACTCGTAATAACCGTAATCCATCTCAGAACCACCAAGTATCAACCGTGCGATTCGAACGTATCCTACTCGCATGAAAATCACACAATAATATTTAAATATATTATTTATAACATCACACATATCTATATAGAGTATACAAATTTAACGCACCACTAATAATTACCACTAGTAACATTATCATATATTCATTCTTCATATACGCATAACATAGCCATATATATAGGCATACTAAAATCACATTTTTATACCATGATTGATTGCCTACCGACAAATCAAGATTCAACCAAAACAATAAACTAATCCCAAACCGGGACATCCTCCTCGATAATATCAATAAATCGAGGAAAGCAAAAATTAATAAATCTCAACACGCAATGAAATGTATGTATGAATGCATATGATCTACCGATACAACGCGTACTACATAATAACAATAATAACAACCATAATATCCATATAAGGAATTACCTCCTATCTCAGGTAGGTCTTCAAAACTCCGCAATGGCCAACTGCCACGCGCGCACACAACCTCAAACTCTAGGTCGTCTATAACCATCTCACTAAGAGTCACTAAACTGCTCATTATCACTTCTAGAGTCATTAATCCTCAACATAAGGCAATCCTTTCTAATGCACTCACCACCACAAGTTAAATACTAGCCTTTATTGCTCCAACACCTACACTCGGTGTTTCATTTCCCAAACATAATTTACACATCGATTCATCACCTCTTCATCTATGACTATAGGTAAAAGTGTCACTCAGCTTACTAGACTACGGATTTACACAATTTTATGAGGTACCAACTACCCTCAAACCACATCATCATCCTTAATATTCCCTGAGGTCCTCTCTCAGGTGTATTCCTTAATATCTAACTTTTTCTCATAAGTATAGTCCACAACCCCTCGAAAATCCGCAAGCTATAATAGAATAAATTGCCTATAATACTCCATCCTTAATCCTTAACTCTTTAACGATTCATGGAGTCTTCCTAGTCTCATCCGGTACTAAGTTCTCTATTATAATGAGCTAACTCTGTGAACATCACTAAATGTTGAACTATAATCCCAAAATATTTGCCACCAATTCTCCGGTGGATTCTCAATCATAGATACTACTAATACTACCTTATACTCATCAATACCGGCACCTCTACTAGTGCTAGGACTCATTCTAGTTTCAAACATCTTAACATACTATAACTCTCGACGTTAAGATATAACAAATCACACGAAACCAACCCCCAAACTAGGCCAAGGAACCTATCCTGGAAGACAGCTAACCAATAGCTCTGATAGCAACTGTGACAACCTGACCCGGATCCCAAAACGAGATCCCAAGGTCGTGACGTCGGGAAACAAGCAACAACAAGCAAATAACAAATAATGGGTAAGGCCATAACGGCAATACGCCAATAACTTAAAAACGTATGCGGAAGCGAAACATAATAACACAGAGGCGCCCGAGCTAACAAGCTCAAACTAAATACAACCAAAGAGATAATTAATCTCTCGGTCCAAAAATTCGACGAATGTGCCGCAACATTGGGCACGTAGAGCAAAACTCCCTGTCATACAATATAAATATATAGTAACAAATAAACCAAGTCATCGGCGATGTTACAGTCGGAACCCAACATTACACTAAGTCTAAGACTCTAGTCGAACATACTCTGTAAAATCCTGAATTATGGCTTGCTTGTGTTATGCATGGATTCATACATTTATAATCATCATAAATATGTTCATTTAGCTCACTCATGTGTTTTGAGTCAATAACATGTTCGTTGACGTCGTTTGAGATGCACGTACGCATTTTTGTTTCACGAGATGCTTTGAATCTCGGGTTTGTGATTTATATTGTAAACATATGGATAATTGTTAGAAGGCATTCATAACATCATTTATATGCCTTGGAGATTGGTTGGATGCTTGTTGCATTGTCGGTTTGGTTGCTAGTTTGATTCTAGCGTTAACCCTTCTCCGTTTGACTTTTTTGGTTGTCGTTCGGGAGTGTTTTGCCTGAGTTCTTGGCCTTGTTTGGTTGAGGTTTGAAGCTTGATTGTTTTGGTTATTGATTGGAGGTTATTAAGGTTGATTTGTAGACACTTTTTGGCTTGGAAGGACTCGAGAATGCATGCGGGAGAGTCCGGGATCGAGCAAGGAAGCAACAAACCTTGGATTGTGTGATGCTGGAGGATGCGCTCGCATCCCTCATACATGAAGTGACCGCAAGGGTCCCTGAATCCTAGTTACGGGATTTTGCAAGTATTCTGCGCACTGTCCGATTTTTACCCAATCAAACCCAATTTAAATTAAACCTAAACCTATCTTATTAGCCTAAGACTTGTCCTAAACATCTATTAGAGGTTTTAGATGTTGATTAGTGGATTAATTAAGAGAGTTAATCCACCCACTTAAAACCAAAACCGATTTACTCTCACTTAGTCGACCAACAGAATACGACTTCTACTTGCGTTTTCTGCGAGCACTCAACAGAAACTTGAGAGAGAGCTTGGGAGTGGCGATTCTAGGGTTCTGGAAGGGCTTGATCTTGGAAGCCTTTGCTCAGGATCTTCTGTAACGCCCCGTATTCTTGTATGTGCATTGTATGCCTGTTTTCTTACTTTCTTGGTTGGTTGTGAGCATGTTTACTTGTTATATAAATGTCTTAGAATCATTCATAGATCATTTTAGAAGTTCATAACATGTTTAGAATCATATAAACTTGTTTGTAGAATCGCCGGTTTGATCGCGTTGAAATTGGTCTTAGCGATTCCTCTCATTGCTCGTATTTGCTTCTATTTCGACGTACGAAGTGTTCGTTGAGTTTTTGACTTTATAATCAGGTCTTATTCATGTTGAAACAAACCTATTTCATGTCCAAGACATCCTAGTTTGATTGGTGGTTGATTTGAGTTTAATCCGTTGTTCATTCGTCGCGTGGTTCGCGCCTTGTCCTAGCTTGTTCCGGGAGTTGTTCGGGTGTGTTTCCGACTCATTTTGAGTAGGGTTAGACCTTAGAATGGTTGCCCAAAAGTTTGGGACCATTTAGACCAAGTTTAGATCAAGTTTTAGAGGTTCCGGGCGGCCGCATGGGAGCTGGTGAGGCGCCCGCCTCAAATGCTGAGAGTAATTTCTGATTGGTCTGAACTTGGGGGAAGCCCCAGATGTTGAGGCGGCCGCATGGGCCCAGGTGAGGCGCCCGCCTCACTTGGTTTGCTGCTACGGGCTGATTTTCCCCTGTTTCGGAATTTGACGAATTGTTCACTTCAAACCCCTACTTAAACCTATCCTAAACCTCCCTAACCCTTCCTACTTAAGTCCTAACATCCCTAACTAGATTTTTAAGTTAGATTAAGGGTCCATTAGTTAGTCATTAAGCCACAAATCTGATTCAAAAAGGGACCACAAGTGTTTGACACTTGTCCCACTCACCCCTTTGACCCTTTTAAAGCCACAAATCAGCTCTATACCCTCTCATTTGCTGATAGCTCTCCCAAAAACGAATTCTCATCTTCTCCAAGACTCTCCCATGGTTCCTTGAGGTCTTCTTCATCATCTTCTCTCATTCATTCATCCTTTGCCCAAGAGCCATTCATTAAAGTTGAAGAGCTCATCAAGGGGAGCATTTCCATCCGAATAGTTTCCTTCATTTCTTCCTTTGGTGTTTAACTAGTAAGTTACTCTCTTCTTCATCTTCTTCTTTAGTTCTCATTGACCCTAAGGAAACAAAGCCTATGGTGGTTGAGGTCAATGAGGACACATGTTATGCTTCCTATGCTATCTTCATGTATGTTGGGATTTTGAGCTTGTTAGGAGCATGTATAGGAAGGTTTCTTGCCTATGAAAGTATATAAAACTCTTGTATCTTGATTATGTAGGACTTTGAACATGTTAGAAACATGTATGGTAATTGTTGATGAAAATGTTGTTAAGTGATAATGGCCTAAATTGAGCTTACATGAGATGTGGTATGTTGAATGTGTTATATCTTCAATTTTGGACTCTATGATGAACATGTATCATATTCTTATGCCTTGGTAATTTATGACCTTGAAGAACTTAGTAATGAACTAGGTTGAGATATGAAGCACATAGCTTCAACTACCCTAAATTTGGGAATTTAGAGCAAAGACTCATCGGAGTCGATTCTAGGGAAGATTTGAACTTGATAAACCCTAATTTCAATCCCTACGAAGTTTGGACAACGTTTGGTCAAGTTTACTCAATGTTTAGTTGAGATCATATATGTACATTTGAACCCGTTATGATTATTTGGTTATGAGCAATTGATTGCCTTGACTTGATTTATTGTAGAGAATTATACCCTACTTGGTCGGTCGAGTTCGCTCTTGTCGAATTCGATCATTATTTGGTCTTTACGAGTAAACATCTACTTGAGCATTGCATTAAGTCCAGCTGGCACAATTTGGTTTGATTTTTATGTCAGGGTAGGACGATGTATAGCCTTCACGAATTGAGAGATTCGTGCTCGCTATGGATCGCCGTACCTGGGACCTCACACACCCCTCCATTGTAGGCCGCAATGGGGAAGTAGCCCTTGCCGTATCAATAAGTGCGTCCTTTGGCTATTAGCCGGCGGAGTTCGGTATATCGATGCAACGTCACGAGCATCGTAGTCACGATATTGGGTTAACAAACTATTTTGCGGGGAGCTACGGCGTGCCTATATCATATCCTACTTGTATGATTTATTTCCTTGCACTTACGTGAAAATGTGCTAAGTGCTATATGATGAACGTGAACCCTAATTGTGATAAATGCCATGTTATAACATGATCATGCATTGTAGTAACTTACTAAGTCTTTCGACTTACCCTATTTGTTTGTTTTGTTTCCTTAGATCCGAGCCGAGGAGCCGGTCCGGGATAGATTCGCTTGATCCACGTTTGGTTGTTTGTAATATAAAGGTTGATCTTTTGGACATCTATTAGTTAACCTTTTATTTTGGAAAGGACGATGGGAAGCAAGTCATGTAGACTTAGCTTGGGTTTATGTTGTTTTAATGATGTTGTAACTTAACTACTTTAAATTTGTAATCTTTTGGTAAGCCGACTTATATGTCGAGCCTGTTTATATGTTATGGTTCACTACAGTTTTCTTCCGCTAAAGCTCGTTAATTATTGTTGTTGTTATTGTCTCCGGCATGTTGTGGCCGTTGAGGTTATTATAAGCATGTGTTAATAATTGTAGGAGTAGTTGTTGGGTTCTACGTAACGCCGAAGACTTGTTTAAATTAGGTTGTTTTTCCGGCCAAGTGTAGCCGAGTTATTGTTTGTATGCGATGTTGCGCCACATGAATTTTGTGATCCTACTATGCATGCTTGTGTTATTATCTATTTGGACGGCGCGACTCGGGATCTCGCATTGGGGTCCGGGTCGGGTCGTCACAGTTGGTATCAGAGCTATAGGTTAGCTGTCGGCCAGGATAGGTTCCATGGCCTAGTTGGGTTGGTTAATTGTGTGTGGATTCTAACGTCGAGTGAATTCTTGTAGGAGTCCGATGGTTAATCCAGGGAGAGGTAGACCCAGGAGAGTTCCGGTTGAACCTGAAGTAGAGGTACCGCCGCCAGAGGATCCGGTAGTTCCGGATATGGCTGAGTTACATCGCAGATTGCTAGCTTTGGGCCGGGCCGAGGTCGAGCGGGGAGGAGCGACCACCACCACCTCCACCAGAGACCAGGACCGACTACCCTTTTAGAGAGGTTTCTTAAATTAAAGCCTAGTTCGTTTCTTGGAGAACCAAAGCCGAGAGAGGCCGAGTTATGGATGGAGGAAATGATTAAGATATTGTCCATGATGGGGTGTACTGACGAAGAGAGGGTTATGTTAGCAACCTTTATGTTTAAGGGAGCCGCCGAGCATTGGTGGACTGTATTGAAAGAGAGTTGGGAGATGCAACAAGTTCCCATTACTTGGGCCAATTTCCAAAGAGAGTTTAAGAATGAGTATGTGCCGGATGTGGTTCGCAATCAGAGAGAGAAGGAGTTTTATGATCTTGAGCAAGGTAGTATGACTGTGGCAGAGTATTCTGCAAAGTTCACAGAATTGAGCCGATATTGTACGTATCTGATTCCCACGGAGGCACGGAGAACACACAAGTTTGTGAAGGGGTTAAGAACCGAGTTTAGAAAACAGATTCTAGCGCTTAAGCTCACCGATTACAGGAGTGCAGTTGATCGGGCATATGAAGTGGAACAAGACATTGATGAGCACAGGGTTAAGAATAATGCTAGTAATGCACGACAGACTACCCAGAACAGTAATCAGGGAAACAATTCAGGTAGCAGAAGGGGATATCAAGGGAACCGTGATAGGAAAGGAGGAGGCCAGAGTAGGCCACAATCTGGGAAACAAGGTAATAATACTACTTCATCTAAGGGGCAACAAGGACAGCGTAGTGGGAGTATGACTTGCAGTTATTGTCAAAAGCTAGGTCACACAGTTGATTGGTGTTGGGCGAAGCTCGGAAAGTGTACAATTTGTGGAGATGGTACCCATTTTAGGAAGGAGTGCCCGAAAGCTGGGGCAACTCAACCGGGAAATGTGGCTCAGGCTGGAGCCAAGAGAAGTGTAGATGGGAAACCCAAGGTTCAAGGCCGGGTGTTTGCGCTTGATCAGCGCGAGGTTCAGGGGTCCACGGCAGTGATTGGAGGTACTCTTTCTATATTCGATCATAAGGCTCGAGTTCTCATAGATCCAGGGTCTTCACATTCATATGTTGCTTCGCACTTTATTGAGAACCTTTGCGTATTGCCTCAACCTTTGCCATATTTGCTTGAAGTGTCTACCCCGCTCGGGGAATATATGCTCGCGTCTGAAGTGTTTAAGTCTTGTGATGTTTTGGTGGGTGACCACACTTTGCATGCGGATTTGGTAGTTCTTCCTATACGTGACTTTGATGTTATTCTTGGCATGGACTGGTTATGTGCTTATCATGCTATAGTTGACTGCCATAGAAAGAGGTTACCTTTTATTATATGCCGGTGTGCTGAGTTTACTTTTGTGGGTGATCATGCTTCGAGCGACGTGCACTTTATTTCTGCATTGAGGGCTAGAAAATTACTATCTCAAGGGTGTACGGGTTATCTTGCATGCGTAGTTGATAAGAGAAGTCTTCGCCTAACTTAGAAGAGGTCCCGGTAGTGTGTGAATTTCCCGACGTGTTTTCTACCGACCATGCTATGCCACCCGATAGAGAACTAGAGTTTTGCATTGAGCTTATTCCGGGGACTTCACCGATTTCTAAGGCACCATATAGAATGGCACCCGCGGAACTTAGAGAGTTGAAAACCCAGTTGCAAGAACTCCTAGAGATTGGTTTTGTTAAACCAAGTGTGTCGCCTTGGGGCGCACCTGTCTTGTTTGTGAGAAAGAAGGATGGGAGTTTGCGGTTGTGTATAGACTACCGAGAATTGAATAAGGTTACTATTAAGAATAAGTATCCTCTACCCCACATCGATGACCTTTTTGACCAGTTGCAAGGGTCCATTGTCTACTCTAAGCTTGATTTGAGATGGGGTTACTACCAATTGAAGGTTAGAGAGGAAGACATTCCGAAGACGGCTTTTCGCACTAGATATGGGCATTTTGAATTTGTGGTTATGCCGTTTGGGTTGACGAATGCGCCCGGCGTGTTTATGGATTTGATGAGCCGTGTGTTTTCACGCTAGTTATCTTGATTGCTTTGTTGTAGTCTTTATTGATGATATCCTAGTATATTCGAAATCTCGGGAGGAGCATGAGAAACATTTGAGGATTGTGTTGTCTATTCTTCGGGAGAAGCAGCTTTACGCAAAGTTTAGCAAATGTGCCTTTTGGCTTGAGGAAGTATCTTTCTTGGGGCACATAGTTTCGGCCGGGAGGGATAGCCGTTGATCCGTCTAAGATTGAAGCGGTGACGAATTGGAAGAGGCCTAGTTCGGTTACCGAGGTTCGGAGTTTCTTGGGGTTAGCGGGTTATTACCGAAGGTTTATTGAGGGTTTCTCTAGGATTGTGACTCCTATGACGAAGTTGACACAAAAGAACGTGCCGTTTGTTTGGAGCGAGAAATGTGAGTCTAGTTTCCAAGAGCTTAAGAATCGGTTGACATCGGCACCTATTTTGGCTTTGCCAAGTGGAGGAGACAATTTCGTGATCTATAGTGATGCCTCTAAGGAAGGTTTGGGTTGTGTTTTGATGCAGAATGGGAGAGTGATCGCCTATGCATCGAGGAAACTATCTATTCATGAGCAGAATTACCCGACACACGATATGGAGTTGGCTGCGATTATTTTCGCGTTACATAAGTGGAAACACTACTTGTATGGGTCTAAGTTTGAGATCTTCACCGACCATAAGAGCTTGAAATACTTGTTTTCTCAAAAGGAATTGAATATGAGGCAGCGTAGATGGATGGAAAAGTTAAAGGACCATGATTGTACTATCTTGTATCATCCGGGGAAGGCAAATGTTGTAGCGGATGCCTTGAGTAGAAAAGTTCATATGTCGTGTATGATGGTGAAGGAATGGAGAATGTTAGAGGATTTGCGGGATTGGAATCCTAGTGTTGTTGATAGAGGTGTGATTTTTGCAAATATTCGTGCTACGCCTGTTTTATTTGGGAAAATTAGAGAAGAGCAAGGGAATGATCCGGAGTTGAGGAAAGTTATTGATGGGTTGGCTGAGAATGTATCGCCAGACTTTGTGGTTAATACCGAGGGTACCTTGACTTTTCGAGGTAGGATTTGTGTTCCTTGTAATGCGGAATTGAAGAGGTTGGTTCTTGATGAAGCTCATAAGACGAAGTATACCATTCACCCGGGGAGCACGAAGATGTATTTGGATTTGAAAAGACAGTTTTGGTGGAAAGGTATGAAAGGGAAATTGCGGAGTACGTGTCTAAATGTTTGACTTGTCAGCAGGTTAAGGCTGAGCATCAGAGACCTGCGGGATTTCTACAACCATTGGAGATTCCCGAGTGGAAATGGGAGTTCATTACCATGGATTTTGTGACAGGGTTACCGCGCACGCGGAGAGGGTTTAATGCAGTTTGGGTTATAGTCGACAGATTGACTAAGTCTGCACACTTCATTCCGATAGCTATCACGTATTCGTTGACTCAGTTAGCAGCTTTGTATATTCAGGAGATTGTGAGACTTCATGGCGTACCGGTTAGTATTGTGTCTGATAGAGATCCGAGGTTCACATCTAGATTTTGGAAGTCATTGCAGGAAGCTTTGGGGACTAGATTGGACTTGATCTGACTTTTCATCCATGAGCGGATGGTCGGTCCGCGTTGATTCAGATTTTGGAGGATATCTTTGCGAGCTTGTGCTTGATTTCAAGGGAGGCTGGGATTCTCATTTGCCTTTGGCCGAGTTTGCGTATAATAACAGCTATCAGTCGAGTATCAAGATGGCGCCGTATGAAGCTTTGTATGGGCGTAAGTGTAGATCGCCAATTTGTTGGGATGAAGTTGGAGGCGAAACTTTGGGGTTCAGAGTTAGTACAACGATCGGTTGAGGCGTGAAGTTGATTAGAGATCGTTTGCGCACCGCTCAAAGTCGACAAAAGAGTTATGCGGACAATCGAAGACGGGATCTTGAGTTCCAAGTGGGTGATTACGTGTTCTTGAAGGTAACACCGAGGAGAGGTACTAAGAGGTTTGGCAAGAAAGGGAAGCTTACACCGAGATACATTGGTCCATTTGAGGTTCTTGAGAGAGTTGGGACCTTAGCGTATCGTATTGCATTGCCACCTTCACTTTCGGAGACTCATAACGTATTCCATGTTTCCATGTTGCGAAAGTATCTGAAAGACGAGTCCCATGTACTCGAGTATGAGGAGATCACGTTTGAGCCGGATATGTCATACGTTGAAAAGCCCGTGAAGATATTGGATACCAAAGAGCAAGTTCTGCGAACCAAGAGAATTCCTTTAGTCAAAGTTCTTTGGAGGAATCACAACATTGAAGAAGCGACTTGGGAGACGGAAGCGGAGATGCGCGAGAAGCATCCACACTTGTTTGATGAACTTGGTAAGAATTTAGGGACTAAATTCCTAAAGGAGGGGAGAGTGTAACGCCCCGTATTCTTGTATGTGCATTGTATGCCTGTTTTCTTACTTTCTTGGTTGGTTGTGAGCATGTTTACTTGTTATATAAATGTCTTAGAATCATTCATAGATCATTTTAGAAGTTCATAACATGTTTAGAATCATATAAACTTGTTTGTAGAATCGCCGGTTTGATCGCGTTGAAATTGGTCTTAGCGATTCCTCTCATTGCTCGTATTTGCTTCTATTTCGACGTACGAAGTGTTCGTTGAGTTTTTGACTTTATAATCAGGTCTTAATCATGTTGAAACAAACCTTTTTCATGCCCAAGATATCCTAGTTTGATTGGTGGTTGATTTGAGTTTAATCCGTTGTTCATTCGTCGCGTGGTTCGCGCCTTGTCCTAGCTTGTTCCGGGAGTTGTTCGGGTGTGTTTCCGACTCATTTTGAGTAGGGTTAGACCTTAGAATGGTTGCCCAAAAGTTTGGGACCATTTAGACCAAGTTTAGATCAAGTTTTAGAGGTTACGGAGCCGGGGCATGGGAGGCGGTGAGGCCCGCCTCAAATCTTGAGTAATTTCGATTGGTCGAACTTGGGAAGCCCGGATGTTGAGGCGGCGCATGGGCCGAGGTGGCGCCCGCCTCACTTGGTTTCTTGCTCTGGGGCTGATTTTCCCTGTTTGAATTTGACGAATTGTTCACTTCAAACCCCTACTTAAACCTATCCTAAACCTCCCTAACCCTTCCTACTTAAGTCCTAACATCCCTAACTAGATTTTTAAGTTGGATTAAGGGTCCATTAGTTGGTCATTAACCCCCAAATCAGATTCAAAAAGGGACCACAAGTGTTTGACACTTGTCCCACTCACCCTTTGACCTTTTTAAAGCCACAAATCAGCTCTTTACCCCCTCATTTGCTGATAGCTCTCTCAAAAACGAATTCCACCTTCTCTCTAGTTCTCCCATGGTTTCTTAAGGTCTTCATCATCATCTACCTTCATCCATTCATCCATTGCCCAAGACTCATTCATTAAAGTTGAAGAGCTCATCAAGGGGAGCATTTCCATCCGAATAGTTTCCTTCATTTCTTCCTTTGGTGTTTAACTAGTAAGTTACTCTCTTCTTCATCTTCTTCTTTAGTTCTCATTGACCCTAAGGAAACAAAGCCTATGGTGGTTGAGGTCAATGAGGACACATGTTATGCTTCCTATGCTATCTTCATGTATGTTGGGATTTTGAGCTTGTTAGGAGCATGTATAGGAAGGTTTCTTGCCTATGAAAGTATATAAAACTCTTGTATCTTGATTATGTAGGACTTTGAACATGTTAGAAACATGTATGGTAATTGTTGATGAAAATGTTGTTAAGTGATAATGGCCTAAATTGAGCTTACATGAGATGTGGTATGTTGAATGTGTTATATCTTCAATTTTGGACTCTATGATGAACATGTATCATATTCTTATGCCTTGGTAAATTTATGACCTTGAAGAACTTAGTAATGAACTAGGTTGAGATATGAAGCACATAGCTTCAATTACCCTAAATTTGGGAATTTAGAGCAAAGACTCATCGGAGTCGATTCTAGGGAAGATTTGAACTTGATAAACCTTAATTTCAATCCCTACGAAGTTTGGACAACGTTTGGTCAAGTTTACTCAATGTTTAGTTGAGATCATTTATGTACATTTGAACCCGTTATGATTATTTGGTTATGAGCAATTGATTGCCTTGACTTGGTTTATTGTAGAAATTATACCCTACTTGGTCGGTCGAGTTCGCTCTTGTCGAATTCGATCATTATTTGGTCTTCTTACGAGTAAACATCTACTTGAGCATTGCATTAAGTCAGTGGCACAATTTGGTTTGATTTTTATGTCAAGGTAGGGCGATGTATAGCCTTCACAATTGAGAGATTCGTGCTCGCTATGGATCGCCGTACAGGACGGGACTCACACACCCCTCCATTGTAGGCCGCAATGGGGAAGTAGCCACTGCCGTATCAATAAGTGCGTCCCGTTGCTATTAGCCGGCGGAGTTCGGTATATCGATGCAACGTCACGAGCATCGTAGTCACGATATTGGGTTAACAAACTATTTTGCGGGGAGCTACTGGCGGCCGTGCCTATATCATATCCTACTTGTATGATTTATTTCCTTGCACTTACGTGAAAATGTGCTAAGTGCTATATGATGAGCGTGAACCCTAATTGTGATAAATGCCATGTTATAACATGATCATGCATTGTAGTAACTTACTAAGTCTTTCGACTTACCCTATTTGTTTGTTTTGTTTCCTTAGATCCGAGCCGAGGAGCCGGTCCGGGATAGATTCGCTTGATCCACGTTTGGTTGTTTGTAATATAAAGGTTGATCTTTTGGACATCTATTAGTTAACCTTTTATTTTGGAAAGGGCGATGGGAAGCAAGTCATGTAGACTTAGCTTGGGTTTATGTTGTTTTAATGATGTTGTAACTTAACTACTTTAAACTTGTAATCTTTTGGTAAGCCGACTTATATGTCGAGCTTTGTTTATATGTTATGGTTCACTACGGTTTTCTTCCGCTAAAGCTCGTTAATTTATTGTTGTTGTTATTGTCTCGGCATGTTGTGGCCGTTGAGGTTATTATAAGCATGTGTTAATAATTGTAGGAGTAGTTGTTGGGTTCAGTATGTAACGCCGAAGACTTGTTTAAATTAGGTTGTTTTCGGCCAAGTGTAGCCGAGTTATTGTTTGTATGCGATGTTGCGCCACATGAATTTTGTGATCCTACTATGCATGCTTGTCTTATTATCTATTTGGACGGCGCGACTCGGGATCTCGCATTGGGGTCCGGGTCGGGTCGTCACACTTTTCCACCTGACTGCGAACTCAGTATATGTTTATTTTTCCCGTTGAGTGCACGAGACCTACCGAGATAGGAGGTAACTTCTTATTTAGATATTATGGTTATTATTATCGCTACTATGAGTATGCGTGGTATCATTAGCTCATATGCATTCATACATACATGGCATTGTGTATTGAAATCTATTGATTGTTGGTTTCTCGGATTTATTGATATGATAAAGGATGATGTCCCGGTATGAGATTTGTTTATGGTTTTGATTGAATTTTGATTTTTCGGTAAGCAATCAGTTGTTGTATGGAAATATGGTTAGGTAATCTTATATAGATGACCATGTTATACACATATGAAGAATGAAAATGTGATAATCTTTACTAGTGGTATTTACTGGTGGTTCGTTGAGTTTATATACTCTATGGATGTACCTGTAATGTTATGAGTGATATATTTATACGTTATTATGTGATTATTATGCGAGTATGATACACTCGAATTGCCCGGAAGATAAATCGGTGTTTATGAGATAAGTTATGACTATTACGGGCGAGTATGTCAATTTGTAGCGACTATTGAGAGGTCGATATTGCGTGTACGTTTTGTTGAAGACAAGATTTTTAGTCAAGATATTAATGGATCTTAAGGAGTTTTAATGGTTAAAGGGTACTAGAGTGAATATTGTCTCTTTTCTTTGGATTTACTATGAAATTTTCGTTAGGCGAGTACACTAGATATATGAACCTTGTTATCCGATAAAATTTTAACTGCTTGATATATTATCGTGATGGTATCTTATGAGTATGTTTTCTCAGTTTTGTATTATGAGTATGTATGATTGGATTAGTAATTGCGCATGATATAGTAGTTACTTGATTGTGCCATATGCATGGCTAAGAGTTACATAAATTGCATGGTTATATGAGTTGCATGAATTGAATGGATTATATGGATTATGTGAGTAGAAGTATGATGATACTTGGCGATTATACATCACATTTACATGATATACGTGTATGCATGTGGTATTGGTTATAATAGGAATTTTGTCATTGCTTAAAGATTAATTTATGAGTAAAGATATGGTTTACAAAAACAATAAAATGTATTTAATGGATATAGTTGTATTTGAGTATGAACATGCTTATGTGCATTAGTAGTAAAGGTAACTTGCTTAGTCTGTTTCATGATTATGTGAGACTGCAGGGAGGATGCTTAGAAATTTTCTCATGGACCTTGGCATCCTTGCAACGAAAGCTTTTGAAATCCAATTTAGTTGGTACCCTGAATTGGTGATCAAAAGAGGTTCGTTGGTGGACTAGGATTGGTAGCAAGTAGGTTAGAAATTGACTAAACCTCTTACTAAAAGGAAAGGAAAAAAAATGAAATGAATTTTTAATCGATGCTTTTATGTGTTGTTATGTGTTTTATCCACGAATTGGAAATTTCGAGTGTAGCTTGCATGATCATGAATGTTGACTTATTGTTTTAGAAGCGTGTTAGTATTCGAACACAATATATATAAAGCTATCTTTAGATTTAATAGGTAAATTTAAAAAGCTCTATCGGCAATCTTTACGTGAATAGGAAACTTACGATTTAGAATTTTAGTTGTATTGAAGTCTAAATTACATGTTGTAGCAATCCACCGAGGCATATAGTTTCTCGGATATTGATGAAATTTACAAAACGGGCCGACAAAAATAAAGTCTTGATTTTGCCGAATTTTTGTGTACATGCGCCGGACAAAATTAAAGATTTACGTGTTTTTTTAAATTTGTATAATTACATCAAAAAAATTTAATTGATTATTTAATTACTATAACAATTAAAAGGAAATTTTGTGTAAAACTATAAAAACGTGAAAGCTTTTAAATGTGTACTCGAGTATGATCACCCTAAACAAGTCATTTAGATATTTTTATCTAAATTTTTGTTATTTTAAGTGTAATTTAGGTATTTCTTGCTATGATTATTGTCCAAGAAATTTATCCAATGAACAAGTAAAAATGTGGATTTTGTAGTTTGATTCTCGATTGCTTAGTTTGGTTAGTGAGGTAGTAGACTCGGAGATTGAGTCTAGGTTTATGGTTTTGAACATTGAGTGTTCACTCGGAATGGAGAGACACCGTAGTTGTGTTTGGATATTGGTTGTTGGGTGATGACCTAACGTTGGTTTATGTTACGATTTAGAATTCGGGACGAATTCTTTTTAAGGGAGAGAGGATGTAATACCCCGATTCCCGGTTAGCTTGAACTGTGTACGATACTCGTATTTCTTCCTTGGTTGATTTCTCGATTGATTTGTGAGAGATTCTAGATGTGTATGAGAGACCACATTAAGACCAAAACACTATTAAGAGATGCCCTATAGTTGTTGACTTGTTAAAGTCACAAGTCGTTACTCGACGATAGTCGGAATGCGACGCGATTGAGAGTTTGCTTGCGTTTTGTGTTCGTGACCTCGGTTTGGTCCTATATATCTCTACATGATGATTGATTAACATGTTTATATGTATTAGACTTCTAGTTGGATGCATTCCTTAAGTCTAGTGATGTTTTGACACTTCGAGGATAGCGATCGTTCTTATCGCGTAGTTCGAGATTGAGTCGTATGATCGTATCTTCTTCGGGAGCCCTTATTCTCCTATCTATTGTTTAACTTCTTAGAAGTATTTGAGCCTCTTCATTAGCCTCTTGACTTCCTTTAAGTCTCATGGTATTGCTCGTTCGATCGCTAGTTCATTCGTCGGTTCGTTAGCGAGTTGTTGCGCCTTGTTCCGGTTTCGATCCGAATTCTTTCGGGAGTTGTTTGTGGGTGTTTTTAATATTTACATAATTACATTCATGTGAGGGTTCTAGACCATCTTTGAGAAGGGTGAGGTTTGAGCCTTGGGAACTTTGGTCTTGAGTTTGAATGGTTGTTTTAGGTTGATTTAAGACCTTTTGAGCTCACGAGACCTTGCTATCGCAAGGGGTTTGGACCTTGCCCCGTAATTTTGATAATGCGAGAATCCGTGAAGGAGTAAATGATTTTTAAAACATATTATAAGAAAATGCTTTGCCTAGCATGCGGTCGCATGTCCCTTAGCTCTATCTGTGAGGGTTCTAGCCATCTTTGAGTGAGGTTTGAGCCTTGGGAACTTTGGTCTTGATTTGGGGTTGTTTTAGGTTGATTTAAGACCCTTTTCCAAGGGGTTTGGATTTGAATTGTTTTGTTTGTTGCTCCATTTTGATTTGAATTGTTTTGTTTGTTGCTATTTTGGCATAACCCCACCCAAACCCATCCTAAACCACTCCTAATTCGTCCTAACTATCAACCAATGTGTCCTAAGCAAGTTTTGGGAGTTTTAAGTGATTTGGAGAACACTTGGCAAGGGAAGACCCCTACATGAATTGGTCACTCTTCCCACTCACATTTTCAAGCCTTGGGGAAGCCAATACACCCACTAAGGCTTCCATTTTCTGTCATCTCTCTCCAAAAACGTGGACAACATTTTGAGAGCTGAAAGGAGAGTTTTCTTTGTGTTCTTGAGTGTTCATCCATGGTGGTCAAAGCTTGAGGAGTCCATTTCCAAATCCCAACCATAGAAGTGAAGAGGAGGATGAGGAGAACCCTTTCCACTGGTTGCATGTTTGTTTTGGTTGTTGGAAGTGGTGATTGTAGGTAAGCTACTATACTCCTCCTATTTGATTTTTGTGCTCATTGACCCTAAGGAAAACAAGGGTTCTATTTGAGGTCAATGAGTACACATGCATGCTATGTGCGATTTTATTTTGAGTTAAGAGTGAACTTGCTAAGAATCATGTGTAGGATGATTTCTATGATAATGAAGTATGTTATTAAGCTTGTTTGGTAATTTTGGATTTGGGTATGATGAGTATATGATTTCCTAAACCTAGGGTTTGATTATAAGTTGATGAAGTAAATGTGTTATTGATGATGTACATGATTTTTGGAGTTTATTGGATATTATGAATTGTTAGAATCACACATGGATATATGTTTGGGAGTTTGGAAGTATACCTATTAAACCTTTAATTTTGGTTGTGAGCATGATAGGTGAATTTTCACAATAGATTACATGTTTGAATGTTTCGTTTGACTTTTAAGAATAGAGTTGACTATCATGCATATAAGAGTGTGATGCTATTTAATTCATGAATTTTTTGTTGTGAGCATGTACAATGAATTGCCATTATGGACTACATGAATAAAAAATTGAAATATTGACTTTATTGAGTTAAGTTGACTTTTGTGCAAATGAGAGTATATCGGTCAACACTAATTCATGAATTGAAGGTTATGAGCATGCTAGATGAATGTATATCTTGATTATGAGTATACTAGATGAATTTACATCTTGTTTGGATAAATGGTTATTTTCGATGAAAGCATGCTTTAATTAAATGCTAACTTGAGATACATGCTTGAAATATGATGTTGACTTTGAATGTTAAGTGTTGACCTATGAACCATGTTTGGGGGTTGTTGTTGGAAAGGTATGAATCGTTGGGTTGCACAATGTTGTTAACCTTAAGAACTTAGCCATGAATGATAGCTAATGAATAATAGGAGGGCTATGATGCAAATAGCTTTTATGCCTTCAAAATTTGAAAAGAGTAGAAATGACTCAATAGAGTCGATTATGGGGCTAATATGATTATAGGGAATCACATATTGAGATCCTACGGAAATTTGGGTAGTTTTGATGGAGATTAAGCCTCCGAGCGTTTACAAGTGTATGAAGAACACTTGGGTATTAGAGACTCGATAATATTGCTCTAATGTGTTTATGTGTTAGTTAGCATAGAAGTGCATAACTATGTGGTTTATAAGTAAATATCTACTTGATTGGATTAATGCGTGATGTTGTACTTTTCCTTGGTGAGCATTTGAGTATGGATTACCTGTGCTTGCGTTTGAGTCCAGTTGGCGTCTTTTTGGTTTGAGTTTTTGGCAGGACGATGCATTGTCTTCACGAATTGTAGGATTCGGGGTTGCAATGGATCCCCGTGCCGGGTTGCACACACCCCTCCATCGATGGCCACGGTGGGGAAGTAGTTGATCTTAGTTGTAGTAAGTAAACATGACTCTGATCACTATAGAACCCGAGCGGGTATTGTTTCGGGGACGTCGATACCACGAATGAGGTTATTGAGGACACGTTTGTTTCCGCAGGAGTTGCACGCTGGAAAGGGAAAGGAAAATCATCTTCTATCTTATGTGGTTTATTTTACGAGCACTTGTATGAATTGTTGTGCTACGTGGCTAATGATATGGCTTACATGAGATGATGATTACTTGATGAAATGTTATGATAAGAAATATAACATGCTAATGAAATGATGACTTTTGATAAAATGTTATACTAGAAATATAACATGCTATTCATGATTGAAATGGAAACCATAGTCTCCCCTATATGAATTATGATATGAATTATGTTAATTACCGAAATGTGAGACTCATGGTATGGTTGAGTTATGTGTATGATGTTTTGATGAACAATGCAATATGAAGATAACATGTTAAACGTATTGGAATTAAGAATCATATTCTATTGATATGAATTACTTATGATGAATTATGTAAATGATGTTCTATGAGACTATTGATAGGTTTTGGTTTGTGTTGTGGGTTATTCCATGAAATGTTATATCATGAGCATAATATGAGATGTACATGTTTTATTTGAGCATAATGTCATGCCATGACATTGCATCTTTAGTAGCTTACTAAGTTTTTATGACTTACTCTATTTACCTTGTTTTCCTTAGATTCGAGCCGAGCTAGTGATTTGAAGGAATCCGCCGAGTCTACGATAGAACGTGTTGTTCTGTGAGAAGGTTGCTACTAGTTTATAAATTTGTAGTCTTTGTTTTGGAAAGGTCGGTTGGGAAGTGAAGTTATATAAACTTCACTAAGGGTAGTAAGCCTTGTGATTATTTAATTTATACTTGTTTACGTTATTTAGTCTTTTGTGAGCCGACGGATGTTAGTCGTGTCATGTTAATATAATAGTATTCTTTCTATCCATATCAAGTTACTTATATCGTTGGTTATGTTTTACTCCGGCATGTTTAGCCGTAGAGTATGTAGACTAGAGTTGTAGACTTAGTTTAATGTTGGGTTCTGGCTGTAACGTCGCCGATGACTTGGTTTTAAATATTTATAAAATTGTAGCAGGTGCTTTTGTTGTACGTGTCTAATGTTGCGTCACGTGCTTTCAATTTTTGGACCGAGAGATTTACTATCTCTTAGGTTGTTTGGTATTTCGGAGCTTGTTAGCTCGGGCGCCACCGTTTAATTATGTCATTCGCTTCCGCATGTGTTAAAATTATTGGCGTATCGTCGTTATGACCTTACCCATAGAAGTATTTGAGCCTCTTCATTAGCGTCTTGACTTCCTTTAAGTCTCATGGTATTGCTCGTTCGATCGCTAGTTAATTCGTCGGTTCGTTAGCGAGTTGTTGCGCCTTGTTTCGGTTTCGATCCGAATTCTTTCAGGAGTTGTTTGTGGGTGTTCTGTGAGGGTTCTAGACCATCTTTGAGTGAGGTTTGAGCCTTGGGAACTTTGGTCTTGAGTTTGGGGTTGTTTTAGGTTGATTTAAGACCTTTTGAGCTCTGGAGACCTTGCTATCGCAAGAGGGTTTGGACCTTGCCCCGCAAGATAAGCAGAATTCTTGAAGGAGTCATGCTGCCTAGCATGCGGTCGCATGCCCCTTAGCACCATGCGACCGCATGGTCCCTTTTCCTGATTTGAATTGTTTTGTTTTTTGCTCCATTTTGGCTATCATAACCCCAACCAAACCCATCCTAAACCACTCCTAATTCGTCCTAACTATCAACCAATGTGTCCTAAGAAAGTTTTGGGAGTTTTAAGTGATTTGGAGAACACTTGGTAGGTGAAAGTGTGACGACCCGACCCGGATCCCAATACGAGACCCCAAGGTCGCGCCGCCAAAACACTCAAAACAACAAGCAATGGGTAAGGCCATAAGGGCAATACGCCCATAACTTAAAACACATGTGGAAGCGAAACATAATAACACAGTGGCGCCTGAGCTAACAAGCTCAAACTAAACACAACCAAAGAGATAATTAATCTCTCGGTCCAAAAATTCGACGCACGTGCCGCAACATTGGGCACGTAGATCAAAACTCCCTGTCATGCAATATAATTATATAGCAACAAATAAACCAAGTCATCGGCGACGTTACAGGCGAACCCAACATTACACTAAGTCTATAACTCTAGTCTACACACTCAACGGCTAAACATGCCGGAGTATACAACCAACAATAATATTAATGCCTTGAGGTGAATGAAATATGTAATTAAATAACATGGCTTGACTAACATTTGTCGGCTCACAAAAACCAAGTACTAATTAAACAATACGAGTACACAAACCAAATAAAACACAACTTTACTACCCATAGTGAAGTCTATATAACTTCACTTCCCAAACGTCCTTTCCAATAACTAAGGCTACAAAAATAAATCAAAAGTAGCAACCTTCACAAAAAATCTCACTTCTACAGTAGACTCGGTGGATTCCTTCGAATTACTAGCTCGGCTCGAATCTAAGGAAAACAAAGCAAACGAGTAAGTCATAATGACTTAGTAAGCTACTAAAGATGCAATGTCAAGGCATGTCATAATGCTCAAAATAAAACACATACATCTCATGCCATACTTATGATATAACATTTCATGATATAATTCTCATCATAAACTCAATCTCATATATAAACACATAGAACATAGTTCTACTTAATTCATCATAAAGTTATCCATATCATATAGAATATGCATTTAAACTCCAATAACATGTAGCATGTTATTTCCACATTTCGACTTATTACCAACCCACATAAACCAATTGCACCATGAGTTTCATAATTCTTCATTTATCACACCTTATACAAGAATTCATGAATGAGAGACTATTGTTTCCATTCTAATAATAAATAGCATGTTATCTTTTTAGTAGTATAACATAAATCATAAAAATCATCATTTCATTAGCATGTTATATTTTTACTATAACATTTCATCAAGTAATCATCATCTCATGTAAATCATATCATAACGACGTAGCACAACAATTCATATACGTGCTCGTAAAATAAACCGCATAAGACAGAGAAGATGATTTTTCCTTTCCGTTTCCAGCGTGTAACTCCTGCGGAAACAAACGTGTCCTCGATAACCCTTTCGTGGCATCGACGTCCCCGAAACAATCCTCGTTCGGGTTCCATAGCTATCAAAGTCATGTGTATTAATCTAACTAAGATCAACTACTTCCCCACCGTGGCCATCGATGGAGGGGTGTGTACAAACCCGGCGCGGCGATCCATTGCGATCACGAATCCCACAATTCGTGAAGACAATGCATCGTCCCGCCAAAACTCAAACCAAAAACCGCCAGCTGGACTCAAACACAAGCATATGTAATATATACTCGCATGCTCATCCAAAGCAAAAGTACAACACACCGCACTAATCCAATCAAGTAGATATTTACTTTTAACTCACATAGTTATGCATTTATATGCTAACTAACACATAAACATCTTAGAGCGATAATATCAAGTCTCTAATACCCAAGTGTTCTTCATACACTTGAAAACGCTCGGAGGTTTGACCTCCATCAAAACTACCCCAAATTCCGTAGGATCTTAATATGTGATTCACTATATTCATATTAGTCCAATAATCGACTCCGTTGAGTCAATTCTACACTTTTCAAATTTGAAGGCATAGAAGTTATTTGCATCATAGCCCTCCTATTATTCATTAGCTAATGTTCATGGCTATGTTCTCAAGGTTAGCAACATTGTGCAACTCAACAATCCATACCTTCCAAACAAAAACCCCAAGACATAGTTCATAGGTCAACACTTAACATTTAAAGTCAACCATCACATTTCAAGCATTTGTCTCAAGTTAACATTAAATCAAGCATGCTTTCATTCAAAACAACAATTTATCTAAGCAAGATGTAAATTCATCTAGCATGTTCATAACCTTCAATTCATGAATCATAGTTGACCAACATACTCTTATTTGCATAAAAGTCAACTCAACTCAATGAAGTCAAAATTTACATTTTAATCATGTAATCCAAAATAATAAATCATTATTCATGCTCACAACCAAAAGTTCATGAATTAGATATCAACATACTCTTATATACATGAAGGTCAACTTTATTCTCTAAAGTCAAACGAAACATTCCAACATGTAACCCATTGTAAAAAATTCATCTTTAATGCTTACAATCAAAATTCAAGATTCATCAAGTTTAATTCCAAACTCCCAAACATATATCCATGTATGATTCCAACAATTTATAATATCCAATAAAACTCCAAAAATCATACATATCATCATCAACCTATTTACTTTATCAACATATAATCAAACCCTAGATTTTTAGGGAATCAAATACCCATCATACCCAAGTACAAAATTACCAATTGAAACTTAACAGCATACTTCATTGAACATAGAAATCAACCTACTCATGCTTCTAGCAAGTTCACTCACCAAAAATCCAAAAATCAAAATAAAATCACACACAACATGCTTGTGTACTCATTGACCTCAAATAGCAAGCATCTTTGTTTTCCTTAGGGTCAATAAACACAAAATCAAAAGAACAGGGAGTCTAGTAGCTTACTTGACTTAGATGAAAACTCCAAAGGATCACAATCCAATCGGTGAAGTTGTTCCACTTGGCGAGGGCTTCACGAATCCAAAGTTTGGAGGCGATCCCACGGTCGGATCTTCATGGATTTGAGGAGGAAGAAGCTAGGGTTTCAACCTCCATGGACTCCCCAACTCTCTCTATCATACATACAAGAAGGAGAGGAAGAAATAAGAGGATTTGGCTGAATTTACAAAGGGATTGGGCTTTATATACTTCCCAAACAAATGAGGGCACAAATGGGAATTCATGGGTACAATTATTGATGTTTAGGTGTAATCAATCCTTAATCAAACATTAATTAACTCCCCAAGAGTGTTAGGACATGTTTAGGACTAAGTATGGGTGTTAGGAAGGGTTTAGAGGAGGTTTAAAGAGGGTAGGATAGGAATTTCTCTCCAAAAAGTCAAACAAGGACAAGGCTGATTCGGCACCAAAGCGCTCGCATGGTCTAGAACCATGCGACCGCATCACTCCTTTTCCATGCCTTGGTGAGTTTTCTGCAAACTTCGTCGGTTACGGTCCTCCCCGCATACAACCGCAAGCCTTAAAGCTTCGAAACGGCCTATAATTCCACCCTTAAACTCCTCAAACACTTGGCTAAACCACACAAGTCTCAAATCACTTTCAAAGTAGGTCTAATCTCCCATAAACAACACCCGAAACAACTCAGTACGAAACCGGCGGAAGGCGTAACAACACGCTAACGAAACGACGAATAAAACCGCAAACCGACGGACAACAACCCAAGATTATAAACACTTCAAAAGGCTATTAAATAGGCCTGAATGCTCCTCAGATGATTAATAACAGATAGGAGAAATGAGCTCCCGAAAGACGAGACGATCACCCGGCTCAAACTCAAACTACGCGATAAAGAGAATTGCTATCATCGAAGCGTCAAAACTTCACGAGACTTAAGGAATACATCAAACTAGAAGTCTAGTACATCTGAACATGTTATCCAATCATCATGTAAAGATTTGGGACCAAATTGAGGTCAGGAACACAAAACCCAAGTAAACTCTCAATCGCGTCGCATTTCGACTATCGTCGAGTTACGACTTGTGACTTTAGCAAGTCAACAACTAAATGACATCTCTTAAAAGCATTTTGGTCTTAATGTGATCTCTCATACACATATAGACTCTCTCATAAACTAAACAAGCAATCAACCAAGGAAGAAATGCGAGCATTGCACGTAATTCAAGCTAACCAGGAATCGGGGTCTTACATCCTCTCCCCCTTAAAAAGAATTCGTCCCGAATTCTAAAACGTATCTCAAATCAATGCTAGGTCATCACCCAACATCAAATACCTAGACACAACTATGGTGTCTCACAATCCCGAGTGAACACTCGATGCTCAAAATCATAAACCTAGACTCAATCTCCGAGTCTATTATCACAATAACCAAACCAAGTAGTCGGAAATCAAACTACCAAAAATCTCACATTCACAAGTTCAAAAATTGCCAATAACCATAATACCAAACACTTAAGATTGAAAATAAATTGACTCATTCTTGAGCCGCAAAAGCACACATAAATTCCATTACTAATTAATTAAGTATGTGAATTCCAAATATATCGTCGGAGCATTTTCAAGGACATTATAAACATAAGTCTCCCGAAACTATTTGCTTCGGAGCTATAACATGAAATATAAATACAAGAATTCTAAATCATGAGAGGTAAAGATTACCGATAGAGCAATTCGCAAACTTAAGGAAGAGTGTTCCACAACACACTTCTAAAACAAGTAAGTTAACATTCACGATCATGCAAGCCATACTCGCGAATTTCCAAATCATGGGCGAAGCACATAAGAGCACATAATAGCATCGAATGAAAATTTATTCCATTTATTTTCCTTTTGTTTTGGTAAGAGGTTTAGTCAATTTCTAACCTACTTGCTACCAATCCTAGTCCACCAACGAACCTCTTTTGATCACCAATTTAGGGTACCGGCTAAATTGGATTTCAAAAGCTTATGTTGCAAGGAGGCGAAGGGTTATGAGAAAATCTTAAGCATCCTTTACTACAGTCTCACATAATCATGCAACACTTTAATCATGGCATAATCGTTAGGCAATAATAATCACGTTTTATTATGAAATAGGCTAAGCAAGTTATTCTTACTACTAATGCACGTAAGCATGTTCATACTCAATTACAACTATATCCGTTAAGCACATTTATTACTCTTGTAAACCGTATCTTTACTTTCAGCAAGGCACATTTACCGCGCATACCCATAATAACAATACATGTGTTAATACTAGTCATGTCTATACTCTACAAACAACACGTATATTTCACTCATAAATTAATCCTCAAGCGAATGGTAAAATTCCTATTATTAGCAATGCTACATGTATACACATATACCATGTAAATGTGATATACAATTAACCAGTATCATTATACTTAAATTCTTATACTTCATGTAACTCTTGCATTCATGTAACTCATACAATTAATATAATTCCTATAACTCTTAGCCATGCATACTGTGACGACCCAACCCGAATCCCAATACGAGACCCCGAGGTCGTGCCGTCAAAAACACACAAGATAACAAATAACGGGTAAGGCCATAACGGCGGTACGCCAAAAACTTTAACACATGCGGAAGCGTAATATAATTAAACGGTGGCGCCCGAGCTAACAAGCTCAAACTATGACAACCTTAGAGATAATGAATCTCTTGGTCCAAAAATAAAATCATGTGATAACAATTTATAGCAGTTATATACCAAGTCATCGGCGACGTTACGGCCGGAACCCGAGATTAAACTAAGTCTACAACTCTAGTCTAACATGCTTAACGGCTAAAAACATGCCGGATAACAAACATAATAAACTAACCAATACATGGTTAAAACAACTAAAGCATGATCATCAAATTACATAAGGCACGACTAACACATGTCGGCTCCCAACGGATTAAGTACTAATTAACATAAGTACTAATAATCAAACACATAAAGTCTTGCTACCCCACATAAAGTTTACATAACTTTATGTTCCCATCGTCCTTGCCAAAAGAAAAGATACTAAAATTACAAGGTAGCAACCTCGTCAAAAGCTTCTCCAACGCAAATCGATACTCACTTCGAACCGCTCGCTCGCCTCGGATCTAGGGAAAACAATCAAAATAAATAGGAGTAAGTCATAAAGACTTAGCAAGTTACTAACATAACTTCCTGTCATGGCATCATGCTCAACAATAATAATTCATGCTATTGGCATAATATACATTTCATAAATAATCATGTCAAGATATCCATACTTAAAAATTTCGAGTATCATGTTATCAACAAGTATAACATTTCATTAATTCGTTCAACCATCATTCCATATCATATCATATTCACGTAGCACATTATTCACATATAAGCACTCGTGAGTCAATTCATATAAAAGGGATATGATCTTTGTTACCCTTTTTCCGCCGTGTCGCTCCTGCAAAAACACGTGCAAAACCTTTATGTGTCCTCGATATCCCTTTCGTGGATATCGACGTCCCCGAGACATTTACCCGCTCGAGTTCTGATAGTTATCAAAGTCATGTTTCCATACTATAACTGAGATCAACTACTTCCCTACCGTGGCCATCGATAGAGGGTGTGTGCAACCCGGCGCGGCGATCCATCAAAATCACGAATCTCACAATTCGTGAAGATGATACATCGTCCGCCCAAAGACTCAACAAACCGACTCCAACTGGACTCAAACTTCAAGCACACGTAATATATTTTCATATGCTCAAATAAGTAGGCATGTACTCTACCATCATCTAGTCATGCTTTTACTTCACAACTAGCACATAATCACATTAGAGATAAAATCAAGGCTCTAATCATCAAGTGTTCTTCATACACTTTAAAATGCTTGGAGGCTTAACCTCCATTAATACTACCCCAAAATTCGTAGGACTTAGGCATATCACTCCTTAATGTCATACTAACCCAATGGTCAACTCCGTTGAGTCATAATCAATCTTTCAAAAATTAGGGTATAGAAGCCATTGGCCTCAATACTCTCCTATGTCCATACTAACGTAAATAAATAGGTTACTAAGGTCATTAAACCCATAAAACCCCAATCAAAAAATTAAGTATGAAACATAGAATCAAAGTCACAAACTAGACATATATATTCATTCTTGCCATTTCATCAAATATGAGTCTAACCATTTATCAAATATGCTCCCAACACTTAAATAAACAAGATAACATAATCCATCATCTATCTCTACACATGAATATCATCATAATCATAATTTACAACATGTTCATCTAACCAAAATTTCATCATCTAGCATATAGTGAAAGATGGCATCTCTACAAGCCTAACCATTTCATCAAACATGCTCCCAACACTTAAACAACAAGGTAGAATGATTTATCATACATTACTACACATAAATAACATCATAATCATGGTTTATAATCTGATCATAATCTGTTCATACAACCAAAATTCATCATTTAGCATATACGAGAACATGACATCTCTACAAGCGTAACCATTTCATCAAATATGCTCCCACCACTTAAACAACAAGGTAGAATGATTTATCATACATTACTACACTTAAATAACATCATAATCATGGTTTATAATCTGTTCATACAACCAAAATTCATCATTTAGCATATACGAGAACATGACATCTCTACAAGCCTAACCATTTCATCAAATATGCTCCCAACACTTAAACAACAAGGTAGAAAGAATTATCATACATTACTACATTTAAATAACATCATAATCATGGTTTATAATCTGTTTATAATCTGTTCATACAACCAAAATTCATCATTTAGCATATACGAGAACATGACATCTCTACAAGCCTAACTATTTCATCAAACATGCTCCCAACACTTGAACAACAAGATAGGGTGATTTATCATACATTATCACACCTAAATAACATTATAAACCAGGTTCAACTTTCGTCTTTTCTAGGGCCTAAGCACCTCGAGGTCTGGAGCCATCTCATACTAAAGAAAGAACTTCCACAAAAACCGGCCTCAAACCTCTACGCTGCAACTCTCGAAGACCATTTAAAAGAGCCCAACATTCCGCTTGAAAACTGGAAGAGAGGCCATAAGAAGCTGAAAATGCCCAGATCATATCCCCCATGCTATTACGCAAAATACCGCCACCTGAACCCAACCCCGGGTTACCCCAGCAAGCTCCATCTGTGTTTAGTTTAAAGGATCCATAATCAGGTTTGGACCAGCAAATAACCCGAACTTGTTTTGGAAGTAATGCGACCCATACGGGAGGAGTAAAATTGATTCCAGTTATCCAGAGGGAGAGGAGAGATACCCGCACTTTTGAGAATAGAAATAATGAGGGTCTTTATGTTGTCAACAACAACCCAGCCAGGTTTGCGAGAATTATCATGCAAGGCATAGTTTCTGAACTTCCAAAGCTCCCATAAGATAATAGAAGGAGTAATAGCATGCAAGGATGAATTATCCTTAGAAAACCACCATGCAAAGTAGCCTTGGTTCAAAGAAATAAAGGGCTGGGCAATTCCTGCAAGCTTATTAAAATGAAGCCAAACATAACGGGCAGTGGGGTTGTCCAAAAAGACATGATTATAGGATTCGATATTTCCTGAATCACAACATGAACATCTGGAAGCTAACTGAATACCTTTAGCCATAATACTTTCATCGAGGGGGAGGCGACGGAGCCAAAGACGCCACATGAAAATGCTTATATGACGGGGAAGATGCTTGGACCATATGAATTTAGAATAAGGCAAAACAATCCATTTTTTCCTTATGTGCTGCCAAGCAGAAGCTAGAGAAAAATTTCCTTTAGAGTTAAGACTCTAGCAAGCATAATCAGGCCTATCAGAAAGAGAGATGCAGACCCAATGCGGTCGCTAGGTCTTAGAGTGATGCGAGCGCATTACTCAGAAATCCTCTTTCCCGACTTTTGTTTCTTCCTTGCTCGGCCTAGGTCTCTCTCGCACGCAACCTCGAGTCCTCCAAAGCCAAAATGGTCTAGAATTCAACCTTAAAGGACTACAAATCATAACCTAAACATTAAGGGTTCAAATATCAATCAAACATGGTCTAGAACTCAAGAAGAACACTCCCGAACGACAACCGAAAAGGTCAAACGAAGAAGGGTTAACACTCGAATCAAACTAGCAACCAAACCGACGATGCAACTAGCATTCAAACAACATCTAAAGCATGTTAATGATGTTGTGAGTGGTCTCTAACAATAATCCATATGTTTACAACATAAATCATAAACCCAAGTTTCAAGGCATACCGTGAAGGAAAGATGCAAACGAGCATATCAAACGACGTCAATGAACATGCTATCGACTTTAAACATGTGTATGAGCTAAGTTAACATATTAATGATGAATATGAATGTATGAACTCATGCATAAGACAAGCAAGCAAACATTCAGGGTTTTACATTCTCCCTACTAAAAGGAATTTAGCTCCTAAATTCTTACCGTGATCTTCAAACAAATGAGTGTACTTCTCACGCATCTCTAACTCGATCTCCCAAGTCGCTTCCTCGATCTCATGATTCCTCCAAAGAACTTTAACCAATGGAATTGTCTTGTTCCTCAATACTTGCTTCTTGGTGTCGAGAATCTTCACTGGTTGCTCAACATACGACAAATCAGGCTGAAATGAAATCTCTTCATACCCAAGAACATGCGAATCATCCTTAAGATACTTCCGAAGCATAGACATGTGAAACACATTGTGAATGTCCGACAACGACGGCGGTAAAGCCACTCTATAAGCCAAACTCCCAACTCGCTCCAAAATCTCAAAAGGTCCAACAAACCTCGGTGATAACTTTCCTTTCTTCCCAAATCTCTTAGTACCCCTTCTCGGCGATACTTTAAGAAACACATAATCTCCAACTTGAAACTCCAAATCTCTCCTCCGATTATCCGCATAGCTCTTCTGTCGACTCTGAGCCGTAAGTATTCTATCCTGAATCAATTTCACACTCTCGGTCGACTGTTGCACAATCTCCAAACCCCATAGCTTTGCTTCTCCAACTTCATCCCAACAAATAGGAGATCTACACTTCCGTCCGTAAAGTGCCTCATACGGTGCCATCCCAATACTCGATTGGTGACTGTTGTTGTATGCAAACTCCGCCAATGGAAGGTGTGAATCCCAACTCCCTTTAAAGTCCACCGTACAAGCCCGTAACATATCCTCAAGTATCTGTATCGTTCTCTCGGACTGTCCGTCTGTCTGAGGGTGAAAAGTTGTACTGAAATTCAACTTAGTCCCCATAGCTTCCTGCAAAGCCTGCCAAAACCTCGAAGTAAATCTCGGATCCCTGTCTGAAACAATGCTAACCGGAACCTCATGCAGTCTCACAATCTCCTGCACATACAATGCTGCCAACTGACTCAAGGAATAAGTCATCGCAATCGGTATAAAATGAGCTGACTTCGTTAACCGATCTACAACAACCCAAACGACATCAAACCCTCTACGCGTACGTGGAAACCCCGAAACAAAATCCATCGTAACGTGCTCCCACTTCCACTCCGGAATATCCAATGGCTGCAACAATCCCGCGGGTCTTTGATGTTCCGCCTTCACCTGTTGACAGGTTAGACACCTCGACACATAATCCGCAATTTGGCACTTCATGCCATTCCACCAAAACTGCTTCTTCAAATCCCTATACATTTTTGTACTCCCCGGATGGATAGTATACCTTGCCTTGTGAGCTTCATCCAACACAAGTCGCTTCACATCCTCAACTGAAGGTACACAAACTCTTCCCTTGAAAGTCAAAATCCCGTCTTGATATATGACAAACTCCGGCGTCTCATTCTTACTCAACCCATCAATGATCTTTACTAACCCCGGATCCTTCCTTTGAGTCTCTTTAATCCTTTCCAATAAAACTGGAATAGCCCGGACACTACAAATAACACTCCATGATTATCCTCACTAGGATTCCAATCATGGACATCCTCCAACATCTTCCATTCCCGAATCATCAAACACGACAAATGAACTTTCCTACTCAAGGCGTCGGCGACCACATTCGCCTTCCCCGGATGATAAAGTATCGTACAATCATGGTCTTTCAACTTCTCCATCCATCTCCTTTGCCTCATATTCAACTCCTTCTGTGAGAACAAATATTTCAAGCTCTTATGATCCGTGAAAATTTCAAACTTCGACCCATATAAATAATGTTTCCACTTATGCAAAGCAAATATGACCGCTGCCAACTCAAGGTCATGCATGGGATAATTATGTTCATATGGAGACAACTTCCTCGAAGCATAAGCGATCACCTTACCATTCTGCATAAGGACACAACCCAATCCCTCTTTCGATGCATCACTATAAACCACAAAGTTCTCATCTCCGCTAGGCAACGCCAAAACTGGTGCCATAGTCAACCTCTTCTTCAATTCTTGAAAACTTGCTTCACACTTATCGCTCCAAACAAATGATGTCTTCTTTTGGGTCAAATTGGTCATCGGTGTAGCAATCTTCGAAAATCCCTCTATGAACCTCCGATAATACCCGGCTAACCCCAAGAAACTCCTAACCTCCGTAACTGTAGCCGGTCTCCTCCAATTCATCACCGCTTCAACCTTAGAAGGATCTACCGCTATCCCGGTACTAGAAACAACATGTCCCAAAAATGAGACCTCCTCTAGCCAAAAAGCACACTTGCTAAACTTAGCATAAACCTTCCTATCCCGAAGAATCGATAACACCATCCTCAAATGTTGTGCGTGCTCCTCCCGAGACTTAGAATACACAAGAATGTCATCTATGAAAACCACCACAAAATAATCAAGAAAATTATGGAACACCCGATTCATCAAGTCCATAAATACTGCCGGCGCATTAGTCAACCCAAATGGCATCACCATAAACTCATAGTGCCCATACCTCGTACGAAAAGCGGTTTTCGGAACATCCTTGGCTCTAACCTTCAACTGATGATACCCGAACCTCAAATCAAGCTTAGAATAAACCACCGATCCCTGCAATTGATCAAACAAGTCATCTATATGCGGCAACGGATACTTGTTCTTGATCGTCGCTTTGTTCAATTCCCGGTAATCAATGCACAACCTAAGACTTTCATCCTTCTTCCTAACAAACAATACCGGCGCACCCCAAGGCGATACACTTGGCTTGATAAAGTCAATGTCAAGAAGCTCCTGCAACTGAACTTCAACTACTTCAACTCCATAGGTGCCATCCTATACGGCGCCTTCGATATCGGTGTAGTCCCCGGCAATAACTCGATACAAAACTCAATCTCCCTATCCGGTGGCATCCTAAAATGCTTAGAGAAAACATCCAGAAATTCATTCACCACTGGCACATCTTCTAAGTTCGACGTAGAAACCCGTTTATCAACCACACAAGCTAGATACCCCGTGCAACCACGTGACAATAATTTCCTAGCCTTAAGAGCAGAAATGACGCGCAAACCACTAGATGCATTATCACCCAAGAACATAAATTTAGGAACACCCGGCAATTCAAAAGTAACCTTCTTACTAAAGCAATCAACCAAAGCATGATAAGCGCACAACCAATCCATACCGAGTATCACATCAAAATCATAAAGTGGCAAAACTACCAAATCCGCTTGCAAAACATGTTCATCCACAAGTACATCGCATGCTTTATAAACTTCCGAAGCCAATAAACAATCCCCAAGTGGGGTAGAAACTTCAAGCACGTAAGGCAAAGACTAAGGCAATACACGCAAACGGTCAACAAAATGTGATGCAACATACGAATGTGATGATCATGGATCTATAAGTACTCGTGCCTCACTATCGAAGATAGAAACGGTACCTCCAATAACTGCAGTCGACTTAGACACTCCCCTCTGGTCTAAAGCAAATACACGTCCCTGTACCTTTGCCTTCCCATCACTATCCCTCTTAGCCCCAACAGTAGGCTAACTCGAACCTCCTGGCTGATTACCCTTCAACTTAGGGCAATTCCTCTTCATGTGCCCCGTAGCTCCACAATAGTAGCACTCCGCCGGTGCCCCACTCTTGCTCCAACATTTATCCTCCGTGTGCCCCGTCTTCGAACAATAGGAGCATACCACAATCATGCTACGATCTCCCTGACTCGGTGTAGAAGCAGCTCGTCTACCACCTGACTGATTCCTTGCCTGCCTTTCATGATTAAATTTATCATTTCCCTTCCTGCGATCATTGTTCCCATTATAATTCCTTCGATTACCCGATCCATTACCTCGTCCCGAAGACTGTCTAGGCTATGAAGAAAAACCTGAATTACCCATGACACGATGCTTCTTGATGTCCCTCTCAATCACATAGGCTCTATCAACTGCCTTCCTATACTCCACGAACTGATGAGATAACAGTTGTCTCCTATACTCCGTCTTCAAACCCTTCACAAATTTCTGCGTTCTCTTGGCCTCATCCGGAATCAAATGGGTGCAATAGCGTGCTAGCTCTGTGAACCTCGCTGAATACTACGATATAGACATACTTCCCTGCACTAGGTCAAGAAACTCCTTCTCCCTCTTTTCCCGAACAACCTCCGGTACATACGAAGCTGTAAACTCCCGTACAAAGTTAGGCCATGTGTGGGGAACTCTAAGCATATCCCAACTCTCCCTAAGCACTTGCCACCAGTGCTCCGCAGCGCCCTCTAGCTTAAACACTGCTAGTACAACCTTCTGTTCATCATCACACCTCAACGGTGCAAATATCTTCTCTAGGTGCTCGATCCATAACTCGGCCTTCGAAGCATCCGGCTCCCCGTCAAACTGTCTTGGTTTCAGCTTCACAAACTTTTCGAGCAGTGAATCCCCGTGATGTCTAGCATCTTGTACCGGTACTCCAACCTGTCGTGCTGGTTGTGGCTCTGGCTGTGGTCCTGGCTGTGGTTCACCTCTACCAAAACCCCTCTGGTTCATCTCATTCATCATCGCAAGCATACCCCTATACATGGTAGCCATAGCTTCGAACTGCTCCTCCGGCGTCCGAAGTGGAGGAACCTCTAGCTGACGGTTCTCATTAGTCTCTCTACCACCATCCGTGCCTCTACCGGCACTACCTCCGGTGCTAGTACCAGCTCTAGTGTCAACCATCTTAACCTACAAGAAAACTCTTCGTTAAGATAGAACTATCACACAAAACCAACCCCCTAAGCCAAGGAACCTATCCCGGCGAATAGCTAACTTATAAACATAAGCTCTGATACCAACTGTGGCGACTCGACCCGGATCCCAAGACGAGACCCCGAGGTCGTGCCGCTTCCAAAAGCACATTACAACAACAAATAGCAAATAGTGGGTAAGGCCATAACGACAATGCGCCAATAACTTTAACACATGCGGAAGCGTAATATAATTAAACGGTGGCGCCCGAGCTAACAAGCTCAAACTAACACAACCAAAGAGATAATGAATCTCTCGGTCCAAAAATTAAAATCACGTGACGCAACATTAGGCACGTATAACAAAACCACCTGTCATGCAATAACAATTTATAGCAATTATATACCAAGTCATCGGTGACGTTACAACCGGAACCCAACATTAAACTAAGTCTACAACTCTAGTCTAACATCGGCTAAAAACATGCCAGATAACAAACATAATAAACTAACCAATACATGGTTAAAACAACTAAAGCATGATCATCATAATTACATAAGGCACGACTAACACAAGTCGGCTCCCAAAAGATTAAGTACTAATTAACATAAGTACAAATATCAAACACATAAAGTCTTGCTACCCCTCATAAAGTTTACATAACTTTATGTTCCCATCATCCTTGCCAAAAGAAAAGATACTAAAATTACAAGGTAGCAACCTCGTCAAAAGCTTCACCAATGCAACTCGATAATCACTTTGAACCGCTCGCTCGGCTCGGATCTAGGGAAAACAATCAAAACAAATAGGAATAAGTCATAAAGACTTAGCAAGTTACTAACATAACTTCCTGTCATGGCATCATGCTCAACAATAATAATTCATGCTATTGGCACAATATACATTTCATAAATAATCATGTCAAGGCATTCATACTTAACGATCTTGAATATCATGTTATCAACAAGTATAACATTTCACTAAATCATTCAACCATCATTTCATATCATATCATATTCACGTAGCATATTATTCACATATAGCACTCGTGAGTCAATTCGTATAAAAAGGGATATGATACCGTTACCATTTTTCCGTCGTGTCGCTCCTGCAAAAACACGTGCAATTCATATGTGTCCTCGATACCCAAATCGTGGTATCGACGTCCCCGAGACATTCCCCGCTCGAGGTCCATAGTTATCAAAGTCATGTTTCCATACTACAACTAAGATCAACTACTTCCCTACCGTGGCCATCGATAGGGGGTGTGTGCAACCCGGCACGGCGATCCATCAAAATCATGAATCCCATAATTCGTGAAGATGATACATCGTCCCGCCAAAGACTCAACAAACCGACTCCAGCTGGACTCAAACTTCAAGCACACGTAATACATATTCATATGCTCAAATAAGTAGGCATGTAATCTACAATCATCTAGTCATGCATTTAAATTCACAACTAGCATATAATCACATTAGAGATATTATTAAGACTCTAATCACCAAGTGTTCATCATACACCTTAAAATGCTTGGAGGCTTAACCTCCATTAATACTACCCCAAATTTCATAGGACTTAGGCATATCACTCCTTAATGTCATACTAACCCAATGGTTAACTCCGTTGAGTCATAATCATTCTTTCAAAAATTAGGGTATAGAAGCCATTGGCCTCAATATACATGGAGCAACAACCGTGACGGTCACGCCACCATTTACCAACGTCTAGATCGTGTGGTTTGTAACTCCAAATGGATTTCCACTTTTGCAGCCACAACTGTTGAGCATCTCAATAGAACGTGTTCGGATCACGCCCCCCTTCTTATATCCATTTCTCTGAATCGTAGCCCCAACCCTTATCATTTCCGCTTCCTCAATGTTTGGGCTGATCATCACAGTTTTCAGAACACTGTTAAATCAGCTTGGGAAAATCAGGCTTGGGGACATCCTATGGTGCGCTTTGCCAACAAACTCAAAGCTGTCAAATTAGCTTTAAAGGCTTGGAACAAGGAAACGTTTGGTGACATTTTCCAAGCAGTTAAAAAAGCGGAGGATGATGTTTTGATTGAGGAACTTAATTATGAACTCAACAATACTCCTAGTAACCGGGCAACCCTTCATCTAGCCCAAGCCAATTTAAAGCGTGTCTTGAAGGTTGAAGAGAACTTTTGGCGTCAAAAGTCCCATCTCCGATGGCTCAAAGATGGTGATGCTAACACCAAACTGTTTCACGCGTCCGTTAAACACACCCGCAATAAACTGTTCCTTCACAAAATTGAGGATATGCACGGCAATTTAGTCTCTTCCGAGGCTGATATTAAAACTGCTGCAGTGGATTATTATCGTGAGCAACTTGCTGCTATTCCTTGCAGCTCTAATGATCTGATGGATGTTATTCCTCCCATTATTTCTGTTGAGCAAAGTGAATCTTTTTCTATCCCTCCTTCCACAGAGGAAATTAAAGAGGTCGTCTTCTCCTTAAGTGCTGACAATGCTGCTGGCCCGGATGGTTTTAATGGTAAATTCTACACCTCTTGCTGGGATATTATAGCGGTGGATTTTTGTCTGGCTATTGCTGAATTCTTTGCAGGGTTTGAGATGCCCAAGTCCTGGACTAGCACTCTTCTTCTCACCATCCCCAAATCCAGTCAGATTACATCTTTCAAAGACCTCCGCCCGATCAGCTTATGCAATTTCTGTAATAAAGTGATCTCCAAGATTATTGCTTCTCGGTTGGGCCGCTTGCTCCCTCTCATCATCTCAGAAAACCAAAGTGCATTTACTAAGGGGCGTCTTATCCAGGACAATTTACTTCTTGCTCATGAGCTTACTCATCAACTTAAGAAGAAGGTCAATGGCTCTAATATCATCATTAAGTTAGATATGGCCAAAGCTTTTGACAGAGTCTCCTAGTTTTTCCTTATTAAGGTGCTTAGGAAATTCGGCTTTAGAGAATCCTTTATTGATTTGATCTGGCGTTCTATTTCTAATAATCATTTCTTGGTTCTGGTGAATGGATGCTCAGTGGGATTTTTTCCTTCTTCCCGTGGTTTACGTCAAGGCGATCCTTTATCCCCGAGTCTTTTTATCATAGCAGCAGAGGTTCTTAGTAGAAGCTTAAACAACCTTCACCTGTCTCATCCGAGTTTTGCCTACTCTTCTACCAGTGGTTGTCCAATTATTTCTCATCTGGCATTCGCGGATGATATTGTTATTTTCTGTAATGGGAACAAATGCTCTCTTACTCAACATCGTATTCTGTTGGAAGCTTACGAGCAATGTTCGGGTCAATCAATTAATTCGGGTAAGAGCTGTTTCATTGTCTCTACCAAAACGGAGGACTCAAGGGCCGTTTCTATAAAAAGAAATGTGGGCTTCAATCGTAAATTATTGCCAGCTACCTATTTGGGATGCCCCCTTTTCGAAGGCCGGAAAAAGAAAAGTATTTTTGACCCGCTTATCAGTCGTCTTCAGGCTAAAATTGACTCGTGGTCGGGGGCATTTCTTTCTCAAGCCAAGAGAATCACTCTCATCAATTCAGTTTTACACTCAGTTGTGATGTATCAAATCGCTGTTCTAGATCCCCCGATGAATGTCATTAATCACATCCACATAATTTTTGCTAACTTCTTTTGGGGCTCGATTGCTAGTAAACAAAAAGTTCATTGGATCACATGGGACAAATGTTGTCGCCCTATAGAGGAAGGAGGTATTGGTATCAGATATGTTCCTGATGTTGTTCGTGCCTTTGCTATGCAACTTTGGTGGCGTTTCCGCTCCTCCAATAGTCTTTGGAGCCAGTTTTTGCGTGCCAAATACTGCTCGTCGTCTCACCCAGTTCTTTCTTCCAATTTTGGATCTTATTCTTGGAAGCGTATGTGTTCAGTGAGGGAAGAATCAGAACAGTACATTAAATGGATCATCGGAAAGGGTGACTGCTCCATGTGGCTGGATAATTGGATGCCCGTCTCCCCTTTGCGCCCTTCTTCCAGCAGTATAGTTCGAGTAAGGGAGGCTTTCGCTCTCTCCCGCCTCAGCTATTTCGGATATTGGTCGGGCAGCGGCCAATGCCATCTCATCTCTCGGCATTGCTATTTCTGATCAGCCTGATGTGGCTTGCTGGACCAAAACGAGCAACGGTTTGTTCACCCTCTCTTCAGCATGGCAAATTACAAGGAGAAAATGGCCAATTCTTTCCTCTTCCAAATTCATTTGGCATAAACATATTCTGAAAAAGATGAGTGTCTTCATGTGGCGTTTGTGGCAACAAAAACTTCCATTAGATGAAAGTGTTATTAAAAAAGGGGTGTATATGGCATCTTGATGCTCTTGTTGTGTGACGGGTCACAGTGAAACCTACGCTCATGTCTTTATAGACAGCCCGATTGCTAGGAGTATTTGGTCTGAGTTCAATGGATTGGGGGGTTTATCATACAGTGGTCGCTCAGTTCAACAGCTTTGTTTCGCTTGGTGGTTGGCGCTGCATCATTCCATTCTTCACTATATTACTCCCTCTATAGTCCTATGGGAGTTATGGAAGTATAGAAACTCATGTTTACAGAATAATTCTCGCTGCGCGCCTTGGGTTTTATTGGATAGAATCAGATGCTCTATTTCCTCTATTCTTCAGTGCGCGGGTTTCTCTTCAAATTCTGGATCTGTCGGGGACTTTCTATTCACAGCTAGATTAGGTCGATCTCGATCGACTATTATCCGCTTCAGTGCACTGGCTGAAACCCCCATTGGGAGTGCTAAAGCTAAATTGCGATGGAGCAAGTAGAGGTAATCCGGGTCCAAGTTCGGGTGGAGGCATTATTCGCAACAATAATGGGGATTTGATTCTTGCCTTTGCTAACTTTTATGGAGACGGTAATAGTGTTCAGGCAGAATACTCTGCTCTCTTACATGGGTTACGTTGGCTTCAACAAAAGGGTTGGTCTCAGTCTATAGTCGAACTGGATTCTAAAACGGTCGTTGATTGTATTAACGGAATTGGTAAGCCTCCTTGGCTTTGTGCTTATTTATTCCGGTCCATCTTAAAGCTCATTCAGGAATTGGATATTGTCATGCGCCATGTTTATCGGGAAGCCAACTCAGTGGCAGATGCTCTAGCTAATCTGGGATGTGACTGTCGATCGGACGCTTTTTTTGATTCGCCTCTTTCTTTGCCGTCCAAGATTCGAGGTCTTATCGCTCTCGACAAATCGAGACTTCTTATGTCCGTGTTTCTTAATTTTTATTTCAGTCTTTGTATTGTCTGTTATTTGATTTTCGAGGTTAGGCTCCTTTGTCCTCCCATTTATAAGGGCCAGGCTGGTTGTCCCCCTCAAGTTTGTATCATGTTTCTATTATAAATAAAATCATGCAGGGTACCGTCCCTGTTTCATAAAAAAAAAAACATCAATAAATAGGTTACTAATGTCATTCAACCCATAAAACCCCAATACAACAATTAAGTAGGAAACATAGGATCAAAGTCACCAATTAAGCATACATATTCATTCTAGCCATTTCATCAAATATGAGTCTAACCATTTCATCAAGCATGCTCCCAATATTTAAACAAACAAGATAGAATGATTTGTCATATATCTCTACACATGAATATCATTATAACCATAATTTACATCATGTTAATCCAACCAAAAATTCATCATCTAACATATAGTGAGACATGACATCTCTACAAGCCCTAAGTGCTCTCATTAACTTCAAATAGCAAGATAAAATAATTTATCATATATCACTACACATGAATAACATCATAATCATGGTTTACAACATGCTCATCCAACCAAAAATTCATCATTTAGCATATACTAGAACATGGCATCTCTACAAAGTCCTAAATGCTCTCATTGACCTCAAATAGCAAGATTGTTTTCCCTAGGGTCAATGAGGCTAAAATAAATAAGAAGAGATGTTGTAACTCACCTTAAATCAGTCCTACAATTTAAACAAAACGAGCATGCAAAGGTGGGTATGTGTTCTCCTTGACCTCCTCTTCTCTTCTATGGTTGGGTTTTGGAAATGGACTTCTCAAGCTTCGGCCACCATTGTTGAGCACTCAAGAACCTTCAAGAAACCCTCTCTAACCTTAGAGAAATGATCAGCCCGTTTTTAGGAGAGGATGACTGAAGAGAATGGGTTAGTGGATGTATTTGGTCACCATTTGGCTGAATAGTGGGGTGGGAAGGTATGGCCAATGCATGTTTGTGCATGTTGATGTTCTTTCCTTGCCAAGTGTCTTCCATGCACTTAAAACTCCCACAAGATGTTAAGCATGCATTGGTGGATAGGTATGGTGGTTTAGGATGGATTAGGTTGGGTTTGGGTAGGGTTAAGTTGGGCAACAAGGCAGATTACTCAAATATGTCCCGTAACAGGAAGCAAACCCAATGCGGTCGCTTGTCTTAGAGTGATGCGAGCGCATCACTCAGAAATCCTCTTTCTCGACTTTTGTTTCTTCCTTGCTCGGCCTAGGTCTCTCCCGCATGCAACCTCGAGTCCTCCAAAGCCAAAATGGTCTAGAATTCAACCTTAAAGGACTAAAAATCATAACCTAAACATAAAGGGTTCAAATCTCAATCAAACATGGTCTAGAACTCAAGAAGAACACTCCCGAACGACAACCGAAAAGGTCAAACGAAGAAGGGTTAACACTCGAATCAAACTAGCAACCAAACCAACGATGCAACTAGCATTCAAACAACATCTAAAGCATGTTAATGATGTTATGAGTGGTCTCTAACATTAATCCATATGTTTACAACATAAATCATAAACCCAAGTTTCAAGGCATACCGTGAAGGAAAGATGCAAACGAGCATATCAAACAACGTCAATGAACATGCTATCGACTTTAAACATGTGTATGAGCTAAGTTAACATACTAATGATGAATATGAATGTATGAACTCATGCATAAGACAAGCAAGCAATGATTCAGGGTTTTACAAATAATTTTATAAAATATATATTATCATTATTATAGGACATTATACTGCAGGGGTATGAACGAAAAGTTATATTTACAAGTTTTATGTTTATCGTTTAACTCCCGTTAAGTCCAGTTACCTGAAACTCTAATAGAAAATAACGTTTGTTTGTCGATCTTTTTATAAAATATATGTTGAAATTGTTGTATGATATTATATCGTAGGGGTAAGAAATTGGGGTGTCTACAGGGAATTTATTATTCTTGTTGTTCATCTTGTTGTTACCCCGGTATGATTTAGCCCTTAGGTATTGTTGTTAATCAGGTTGGTCTTTTGTTGTAACATAGAGTGTCGAGGGTTTGTTCTACGTCTGCAATATTGTGGCACACGAGTTTTGTGTTTAGCCTCATGAGACAACGTCTCTCTTGGTTCCATTTACTTCATTTTTGAGCTCTATGGCTCAAGGTTTCACTCTGTTAACGCTTCCGTATCTATTATTTTTTGTTGTCCCGTATTTTAGTACGGCTTCACGTTCATGTTTAGAGCTTGATAGCTCGATTGTTTGGCTTGCACTATTGTTGAACATGTGTTTGTCATCTTCTTGCGTTGTCACAGAATCAACTAGGAAAGCTGGAAACATTTTACAATAATATAAAACAGTAGAAATGTTTGTCTTTCTCTTTTGTGTGTATTATCTCTGTGAGATCCCGAATTCTTATGTACTTTCTCGGATTAATTTACATTCATAATAGCCATGTTTACAAGTTTACATGTGGCCACGACGTTCATAGTAGTTGTCGTCGTAAGTTTGATTCCCCGATTCGCGATTTTAGTTACCCTGTTGTCATATTACTCGGTTAGTATTATTTTGATCCTAGGTTTGGCACTGGATGACTAGGGGGACCTTGGGGATTAACTTGGTATTATTTTGGTTTGGTCGTGTTTAAGTTTGAACACGCTCGTGTTTCATTTCCGGTGTGACTTGTGTATTCGCCTCGGACATGATAGGGCTGTAGTAATTTGGCCATAGTTTTCTATAGAGAACTCAGAATCGAGATCCGTTTGATGCGTTAGAAACTAGACTTCAAGATATTTCTAACCATACCTCTTGTGTAATTTTGGGAGTTGTATTTCAGTACATGCGCATTTTTAAAGTTGACTGAATCAGTTATTCTCGGTATTTCCAGAAATTTGAGTTTTGCCTTGCTTATTGGATTTACTTGGAGACCCATAATGAATTTCACTAAACCTAACTTGAGACCTTAATTATACCTTAATTAGAGTGGATTAAGCGTAAGTTAAATTTTTAGCACTAAGTCCTCAATTAGGGACTTAATCTCACTTAAAAATTGACCTATCATAGCTTGACACTTGTTTTCCACTCACTCCCACACCTTTGTGAATTGAAATATCTGATTTTATCCACTCATTACACCTCTTAAGATCAGATATTTACAGCCACCATTGATGAGAGCTTGAGTGTGGGAGATTCTTGGTGAGATTAGTGTGTGTTTTGTGATTTCCCGAAGATCCGGCCACCGGATTTTGGATTCGAGACCACCCAATCGTAGCTATCGACGAGGAGACTACTAATCCTTACTTTGTTTTCCTTTTTCTCAGTCTTTTCTAGGCTTAAGGTATGCTTCTAATCCCTGAAAATTTGTATGTTCAATATAATGACATACTCCCTTCATAATAGTTGTAGTATACATGCTTAGGAAGACTTCTTGTGAAGTAGAAATCTTCATTTCAATAAGTTATAAATCTGAAAATTATGGGTCTGATTTGTTAAGTTATTAATTTGGGTTTGGGTAAAGCATGAATGCGGTTCTAATTATGCTTAGGAGTAATTCTTGTGAAGGAACTCATTGCAATTGTTAACTTTAAAGAATTTTTCATGTTAGGGTTAAAATCTGAATAATTTTGGGGCTGCCCTCTACACTTAATAAATTGGGTGTGTGTATAACATTAAAAGTGTTCTAAACATGACTTGGAACAACTAATGTTCATGGACTTGTTGGAATTGGTAACTTCAATGAGATGACTAGTTTAGGATTTCACCAATTAGGAAGAAACCTCACAGATTCAGTCCTAATTTTGGGCTGTTTTCCGAAAACTACTGGTACTAATCTACTACATGGAATTGCCTAAAAATATTATATGTTGTTCATGTGTATGTTAAGTGATGCTCTGTAAATTTTCATAAATTTTGGAGTTTCGGAAGTATTTTTAATGAACCATGAACCATGGCTGCGACAGTGAGTCTGAACAAGGGGAACTGGTTATTAACATGATTTTCATGTGATCATAAATCGATGAATACATATCCAATTAGAGTGTTTTAAAATGGTAAACTCTATCTCAAAGAGTCTAGTTTTTGGAAATGTAAGATATGTGTCATTTGGATTAATGAGGAATTTTTGGTGAAGTTTGTATGATAGACATGCAGTACAGACCACAACTGAAAATCAGATTTCTGACGTGAACTTGGAGGGGCCGTTTTTTTATGAATACAAGTTCTAATGGAGAAATTTAAAAGTCTAAAGTATAGTCTCAAGAGTCTAGTTTCATAATAGGAAATAACCCCCTAATTTGGAGTGGTGATCAATTCATGGTTGAATTTACAAGTTGACTAAGTAGAATGAGTCACAACAGAAAACCAGATTTTTAATATGAACTTGAGGTGACTGTATCCTAAAGAATAAAAGTCTAAATGGAGTGCTTTAAAGTGCTAAATTATATTCCAAGAATCTTGTTTCTAAATATATAAAATTCATGACATTTGGAGTTGAAGGGAATTAATGGTCGAATTTATAAGTTGACTGGGCAGAATAATCATAACAGAAAAACAAATTATTATCTTGATCTTGATATGATCATAGATTGATGAATACAAGTTCGAATGAAGTGATTTAAAAGGCTAAGTTATAGTTTAAAGAGTCTACTTTCTGGAGAAATAAGATTCAGTACATTTTGTGTTGAGAGGAATTTTTAATGCAATTAGAAAGATTGCTGCGCCGAGTGATTTGTAATATTTGAACTTGTTAATGATTGATTCTCCACACTTGATGAATATGACTTATAAAGCATATAGTGTTTCTTGCCTTCAAGCATGTTCTACTATTGTGTTGTTTACTTGCAATGAAATTTGGATTCCACTAATAGGTGGGGTTATGAAGTTGAATTGAATTAAGGCTTGATTTGATATTAATCAACTTAGGCTTCCATCTTCTACTTGACTTATTGATACGTGAACTAGGGTTCCTAAATGGAACGAGAACCTAGCTATGACTTAAACAAGAACATAGAAGGGTCAGAAATGCATATAACATTTGTACCTTATTTGGTTGGAATTGTAGTAAAGACTCAATAGAGTCGAGCTTAAGGAACAATTGAACCTTACGGGGATCGTGGTGAGATCCTATGTTAGTTATATTCCATTTGACTAGATTACTAGATTTTGGAACTTGGATTAAATTGAGTGGACAACTTGACACTTCTGATTTAGAGATTCAAATGAGCTCCTATTGTGGTTTTATGATTATTGTAACAATGTGCATAATCGTATGAGTTTAGTAGATCATTATATCTACTTGAGAATTAGCAAGTAAACATCTACTTGTGCATGCATATAAGTCTAGCTGGCATTTGTTGAGTTTTACGTTGAAGGTGGGACAGTGCATCGTCTTCACGAATTATGCGATTCGTGATTGCTATGTATCGCCGTACCGGATTCGGTTCACACACCCCTCCACTACTAGCTACAGTGGGGAAGTATCCCCCTTTTTCGTAACCAAAAGAGCGCATTGGCTAGTGCTATTTTCCCGAGTAGAGAGCTCGGACCCGAGAAGAGAGCTCGGTACTTTGATACCCGATCACGGGTATCACTGGAACGATATGATTAATAGTTGTGATTGTAGGAGCAATACGATGACAATGATTCGGTATCTTCTCTATCCCTTATATGACTTACTATGGGCACTTATGTGATAACAAAGTGTTAGTTGAACATGAGATCTGATTGACCATGTTTATCTTGATTGTGTATTATTGAAATACTTGAGGTGTATATCTATAAGTATACATACTTGTACATTATGATTCTATAAACAATTTGATATGTATATATTTAGATATACATACTTTTACTTGATGATTCTATGAAAGGCTTAATGTGTATATATATAAATATGCACACTTATACTTAATGATTCTATGAACAGTTTGATTTGTATATAGATAATTATATATACTTATATATGATGTTTTTATGGGAATTTCGTTCTAATTCATTTGATTTGTGTTTGAACAGGGAATTACACCCTGGTTCATTTGGATGGTTTAGTAAGTAAGAAGACATGTCTATCTTGTGGAGTATCTAAACGATACGACGCCTCTTCACGGGTTTTTCTGTCATTTGTAAAATGACACCATGATTATTTTTATGTCACATAATTATATGTTACATATCTCTTATAGTAGCGTACTGGGTCATTATGACTCATTCCGTACTTTGTTTCTAGTTGCAGTAAATTGGTAGCTGCGTTGAGGTCGAGTAGATCGTGACTGTAGCAGAGCGCAGCTGATCGATAGATCGTGATTAGATCGTGTGGTTCATGCTAGTAGCAGCAGACATCCCCGAGTAGTAACTTGTGGAGTCCTATTTCTTTTTAGCATCGTCACATATATTATGTACTTTGCTATTCTTGTGAGATCGATTTTGTAAAGTTATCTAGACTTTACGGTCGGGTAGATACTTGGGTATTTGTATTGTTTCTTCTTCGGCCGACGGGTTATGTCGTGCCATTATTCGTGGTTTTAGTATTTATTTCAGTTATCTCTCGGGCACGCAGTAGCTTTGGGGCTTTTCTTTATTCTAAATTGTTATAGTTGTTGGCAAACCCCGGTATGCTTTAGTCGTGGGTAATTGTTATCATGTTGGTTCTTTGTTAAAACGTCGGCCTGGAGTGCCGATGGTTTGTTCAGCGTCTGCAATGTTGCGGCACGCGACTTTTGTTTTTCCCCCTTTGAGAGATAATGTCTCTCTTGGTTTCTTTGGCTTTTGTTTCGAGCTTCATAGCTCGGGACTTCTTTTCCTTATTGCTTTCGCTAATTCGATTTTTTTGAAATACCGTATTTTAGTGCGGCTTTATGTTCATGTTTAGAGCTTGTTAGCTCGACTGTTCGACTCGCACTACTATTTAACAAGTGCTTGTCCTCATCTTATGTTAGTTCCAGTGACACGGCCTTGAGATTTCGGGTTGGAATCCGGGTCGGGTCGTGACAATCTCTCCTGATTAGTTTGAATCCCATGAGGGACAAAACGATCGCGCGAGACGACCATTCCAACAATAAATAGAAAGAAAAGTGGGGGAAACTATCTATCCCTATTATTATATGTTTGTCCTAATCCCCAAAATAAAATTGACAAAATAAAACAATGTTTACATGTGGAGAAATTTGCCAACAGAAATGTAAATTACAAATGAAGGTTGTCAACACAAACAGTAATAATCACATAGCATATACATTGTATTGTATTGACAAAGCAATTAATATGTAGGTTCGAAGGCTAGGTTACAAATTGGGAAGGGGTTAGACACCCTACTCACCATTTCAGTCTCATTTTGGGGTTTAAAATAAATTAACATGCTTCTAAGAGTATATAGTCTATGAGAAATATTTATTATATATATATATATATGGGACGTGACAAGTAAATTTATACTTACCTCTTAAAGCGTGAATGTCTGACTTGGTATAAATGCCTAGGCTTAGCGCACTAGGCGCTCTAAGTTTCTGATTGTGCTTCTCATATCCTTCCGAGAAAGGAAGTCTTTTTTCTTGTTGTGTGTTGTGTTGTTGTGTTGTGTTTTTGAGTGTTGTTGCGTGTTGTATGATCGGCTTACTGGGGTGGCGAAGTCTGGATCTTCATATTTTGGATGGCTCGCTGCGGGGTGAAAGAACGAGGAGACTTTCTTCTTCTTCTTTGGCTCTTTGGTAGAGGAGGCTTCAGAAGGCATATATGTGAGTGTGGAATGTGATTACTGGATGTAATTTTCGTGTGGAATGAGAGAGGCCGAGGCCTCAATTTATAGGGCAAAGCAGTTGATTAAACGACAGCGTCTTGACATTTCAGTGCATGGCTAGCCATGTGGAGGCTTGGGATGAAGACAACGCAAAATGGCACGAGGCGGTTGAGGAAACAACAACGTTTGGCATGTCTGGAGAGGAAGGAGGGCATGGAGTGGCTCCTTGGTGTGGGGAGCGGCTCCATGGAGTGTTTTATGGCCAAATGTGATTTTCAGTCGGGACCCTTGTTGTTTGTTTTCTTGTGTTTTGATTTGTTTGTATATTTAACGCCCGTTAAGTCCAGTTACTTGAAACTCTAACGGAAAGTAACGTTTGTTTGTTCAATTGTTTTATAAATTATATGTTGTGATTGTTATAAGACATTATATCGTAGGGGTATGAAATTGGAGTGTCTACACTCGGCTTAAAGAATGGACAAGTCTAGCTATGGGAGCCCAAGAAAATCCTCCAAGAACCCTCTAAAATCTCCCATAAAAGTTTCTCCATGTTTTGAAGAAGGAAGGCAACAAATGAGGTCACAAAGGCTAGTTGTGGTTGATATTGAGGGCAACAACTTAATGGGACAAGTGTCTTATTGTTGTGGTAGGTTGTAATCTAATTTGTGTTTGTTAATCCTCTCATTACTCCCAGTTAAATCACACTTAAAACTAAGCAACCATGTTAGGATAGGATTAGGACTTAATAGAAAAGTTTAGGGAGTGTTTATGATAGGTTTTAGTAAGGTTACAATAGTCAACCACTAGGCGCTCGCCTAGAATAACCACTAGGCGACCGCCTTCCCTATTTTAGATTTAGGTGTTGTTCTGCCAAATGCGTGATGTCCTAATCTTCCTCTAGGCGACCGCCTTGTCTGCTGAACCAAAAAGGCTCAAAACCCAATCTAAATGAGTCCTAACTTAACCCCAAACATCATAGGTTGAATCCTCACTCAAAATGAGTCCGAAACACACCTGAATTACACTCGAAACAACCCGAAGCGGAACTGAAATAAGGCACAACAACTTGCTAACGAAACAACGAATGAACTAGCGATCAAACGAGAAAAAATATGAGACATAAAGCAAGTTAAGAGGTCCATGAATAGGATTGATTAGGAGAATAAGAACTCCAAAAGATGAGACGCATACACACGACTCGGTTTCATGCTACGCGATAATGACGAATGCTATCCTTAAAGCATCAAAGACATTAATAGATGGAAAGAACACCTCCAACTTGAAGTCTAACACATCTAAGTATGTTAATGATAATCATTCAAAGGCCTAAGACTTAACCAAGGTCACGAACACAAACAACATAAGCAAACTCTCAACCGAGTCATATTTCGACTAACGCCGAGTTACGATTTGTGACTTTAGTAACTCAACAACTATGGAACATATATTAATAGCGTTTTGGTCTTAATATGGGTACTCACACACATTTAGACTCTCTCACAAACTAAACCATGCAAAATCAAAGATAGAAATGCGAGCATAGCACGCAAACAAAGCTTACAAGGAATCGGTGTACTACAATATGTTAGTGTTGATCATGACCTAGATGTGCATTTAGTAAAGGATAAAATGAAATTTTCTCAAACCTAGCATACATCACGATTTGCAATAGTCTCTAGGGTTTGAAAAAAGACCAATCTTGATCGCTCTTTATATCCACACATTCGTGCAAAGGGCATAATTTGGAACAACAATTGGCTCTCTATTCCACAACTTGCAAAAATTAATAATTAAGATGAAATTGTATCTATGTGTATATGTCTCACGTTTCCTTTTCAATTTTTTAGCCCAAATAGCTTCCGTCTCAGATTTGACAACATCTAGCTAATATGGATACCCTACATCAGATCGAAAATCACGTCAGACGTCCTTTATCCTGGTATATGCTCCGAACACCTCTCTCTCTCTCTCTCTCTCTATATATATATATATATATATATATAATGTGTGTGACGCAAATCGTCAATTTTATGTGTCATTTGTAAAAACATAGTTTCCGTATCCTATTGCTAGCTAGAATTTCCATCTGAACCTTGCTCATTATAACTATAATAATGTAACTAGCTGAGCTATTTAATTTCATGGAGTATCGTGGTTTGATTGGTGTGATCTTGCTTATTTTTGAATATTATGGAATAAAGAGCTCTTTCTTGCTCCAAACTATGCCCTCTGCAGGAATGTGTGCTTATACAGAGCTATCGAGATTGAGTTTGATTTGGGGAAGAAGACATGTTGGTCTTTTTTTTTCAAATCACATGGATTTGATTGCAAATTGTAATAAAGTTATATTTGAGAAAATTTCTTTTTAGTCATTATTAAATGCACGTGAGAGGCACATAGATAAGTTAACGATATTTTTCTAACATCATCCATCAAAAGGACTGAGCCTGTGAAAATTTAAAACTTTTAAAACTAAATTATTATGAAAAATATTTATCAGACTAATGCTGGAATCGACCAAAGTCAAGGGACCAATTGTGCAATTTACCAAAAATAAGCCATGTGTGGTCAGAAAGAAAAAACAAAGCACAATGCTTTGGTGCTTATTATTATTATTATTTTTATATAGTAAAGAAGATTGGGATGCGAGTTAACGCGTTGACGATGCCGATAACGCGGCTTGAGACACCGGTTGTTTAGATGTGCTCCGTTTGACTGTCTAGTAAAAGATGTCCGACTCCTTTATTTTATTTAATTAAAATAAAAGAGTCAAAGAACAACTGAATGGGTATGTCTTATGTTATATTGTTATGTGTTAAATTGTATTGTTATGTGTTAAATTGTACGATCGATCTTTACTCTCTCATAAAAATAATGTATCGACATAAATCGGGTTAAGGGATCTATCTTAGATAAAATATTGGTACGATTGTCTGTTTTAGGTTTTACCTTTTAAAATATAATATTTAATAATTTATTTTATATAATAAGATAAAATTGTAATATCAAATTAAAGGTACTATAATATGAATTTTAATAATTTTTGTGTATTTTAATAATAATAATAATTAATAACGTCAAAAGTAGGACTGAAGAAGTAACAGTTTTTTAATACTTAATTTTTGGGTATTCTATTTCTTATAAATTAAATTTTCATTTATCGATAGTGTAAAATGTTTTTTTTAATACAAACTGTCTTGTAAACGTAGAGTAGACAGAAGTGTAGTACCCATCAGTTTTAGTAATTAAAAAGATGGATGTCTGACTTTTTAAATTTAATTAATTAGTTTTAGAACAACTGAATGGGTATGTCTTATGTGATATTGAATGTGTTAAATTGTACAACCAATCACCACTCTTTCATAAAATCAACTTATCAACATACTATAGGTCAGGTCAAGAGATCTGCCTCGCATAAAAGTAGATCATCGTGTCTGTATTTATGGCATGATATCAATTTATGTAATTTCGTCAATTAAAATGGCATTGACTAAATAGAAAGTGTGATTTAAAAAAAATGTTACAGTTAAGGGGATACATACCAATAGTTGAGGGGGTTATTTGTTAAGAGTAATATGTAATTGACGCATAACTTTAGATCTCTATTGTGAGATTATATTAATGTAAGATTAATGTTTTTTAAGAGGTGATTGTTTAAAAGATTAATCGTATTGTGTGACTTTGTAATATGGAGAGAAAACATATGGAGAAGAAATAGTGATGATTGTTCATAATATTAATTGTAGGGGTAACTTTATAATATGTTGAGAGAAAATAGGGAATTAAAAAAGGAAAACTACTCTCACACATGTGAATGTGATTGTGAATCCCAACAGTTAAATTTTTAAAGATAATTTAATCTCAACCTTTAAATAGCTTTAGTCAATTATATTGCACTTGTGTGAGTATGAATTATATTGTATATTAGACTAGATCTTCATGCCTGTACATATGACATGGTGCCAATATATCTGATTTCGTAAATGGAAATAGCAGTGCCTAAATAGAAGGTGTGATTTCAAAAAATATATTTACAACTGAGGGGTAGATTGCTTCAAGTGATAGTTGAGGGATTGATGTTTTATAAGCGATGACTGTTCAGAAGATTAATCGCAGAGTATGATTTTATAATATGAAGATAAAACATAGGGAAAAGAAAAATGAGTGACTGCTCATAATATTAATTGTAAGGGGTGACTTGTAATATGGAAACAAAAAATAGATAGTTAAAAATGGATAATTACTCACACATGTGAATGTGATGGTGAATTTCACCCGTTAAATTTTTTAAGATAATTTAATCTCAACCTCTGAATAATACTAATCAATTACCTAGCTGTTTTATAATATAGATATTCGTACGATTGTCTTTTTTATTTTTTACCTTATAAAGTATAATATTTAATAAATTATTTTATTTAATAAGATAAAATTGTAATATCAAATTAAAGGTACTATAATATGAATTTTAATAATTTTGTGTATTTTAATAATAAATAATAACGTCAAAGTAGGACAGAAGAAGTAATATTTTTTAATAATAATTTTTGTGTATTTTATTCTTATAAATTAAATTTTCATCCACCGTCGATGTAAAATATTTTTTTAATACAAACTATCTTTGGAACACAACACGAGACCTACAAAAATGAAAAAAAAGGTCACGATAAAGATTGTAATTAACACGTGTCATTTTCCAAACGCTATTTCTATAAAAAAAAATATTTTACATGGCCGATGGTTAAAATTTTACTATATTTTTATTTCATTTTTTCGAGAAAAAGTCCTCACAGTTTTAAAATGCCCAAGTCCCAGTTAAATAAATAAGAGGTTTTTGAATGTCCCTTTTTTTTCTTCCAAAGATCTATCATTTGAACATATTTTTTAGGTAAAAACTTATATAAGATGGTTTTACAGATGTTTTTTTGTAAGACGAATATTTTTTACTTCGACTCATCGTGTGTTGATGAGTTGAGTTATGAAAGAAAAGAGCTTCATTTTTCGAATTAAGATCATAAGACGGTCTTACAAGATATCTATTCGATTTTTTAGTATCTAGTGATACAAAAGGACATTATTTTTGGAAATTAATTTATATATATATATATATATATATTTATATATATATATATATTTAATTTATACAATAAATTGTGAGCCTGTTAAATTGAAATAATTTGAGTTTTTTCTATTATTCTTATCATTATTTTATTAAATATTTATTTTATTAAATTCTCTCTTTAATAACCTTAAGTTCTTTAGTGACTTCAAATTAATTGCGGAGAAAGTACAAGAAAATCTTCAACTATTGTAGATCATATATCACCGCATAACAAAACTATATTATTATTATTAAACCTTTTATTAAATATTAAATTAATTTAAAAGGCCTGAGAGGTATGAGGTCTAAAAAATGAATTTATTATTTTGAACCATTATATTAGGTAGTAATGTTGTGATTTACTCTTAATTAAGTATATAAGTCGCAATTCCTATGTATTAATCCACTCTTTTATAATTATTTAGGAAAGAAATATACTATTTTTTATTATTACATTTTAAATTTAAAAAGAATTTATTATAGAAAAATAATAAAGATAGCAATTAATGTATCCCAAATTATGCAGATACACTGGGCTTGTAACAACTGGATATGTGACTTTCAATCTATCCTTATCTTGAGGCTCAAATCTGTCAAAGAACCCAAAATCAACCGTACACTAGGCTGGGGATTTCCCTACAAATGCACTCCGGTATTAAAATCAGCTAATCCACAATTGAGATATTAATTTGACAGACTTTCAGCCTGTAAAAAGATCATACCTCTTCCTTTTAAAGAAAGAAGGTTTATATAGGGCCAGCCTTCAAGGCTGGAAGCTAATCATTGAAAGCAGGGGCATGAAAGGTGGACACGTTCAGGGCCACGTCCGGAACATGGGGGCGAGTTTTCCGGCATTAACTTTCCACATTCAAGACGACCGTTTCCAGGTAACTGAACGGGTTGAGCATGCTCGCTACACACTTGAGCCCCAAGACTTTATGCAGGAAGCATCCTGCTAGTTATGTCTGGATGACCAGAGATCCTTCCCTACTCTCTTCTAGGTTGAGCTCGGGCTAGGATGAATGCATGTGATTCATTCGTGACCATGGATACGGCATGCTCGACACGTGACCAATGCTTGGGCCTTTTGGGCCAGGTAGCTCAGTGGCCCCCTATTTCTTGTCTAGCGAAAACACGTGCTCGGAGTGAGGAGTATAAGATTTAGTTCGTGAAGGATGCATTGTTTGGTCGTTGTAAGACTTGTTCATTCTTGGTCTGGGTAAGGTTGAGAAAGCAGGAGGGATCATGGGTGCATAAGGAATTACTTCGATTGGAAAAGCAAGCAGATGCTAGGCGTGTGCTAGCATGAGAGGCTAATGCAACCATTGGTTGAGAGGTGATGCTGCATGTGTACATCTTTCCCGAGGCGACATTAAATGTGACGCCTCGGTTCTAGCACTACGTGTCTGTGAAGTCACGTTTGCAGGTAATTTCTCTTCCCCTTTTGCCCTCCGTTTGACCTATAAAAGAAAACACCCCCTCCTTAACCCTTTTTCATAATCCCTTTGATATATGTGTTTTATACGTACCTATTGTGTATATATTCCTACTTAGATTGTGTTTTTTTGCGAGTTTCTAAAGTTATTGGTATGTGTTTTAGTGTTTTATGAGTTTCAAGCTAAAGATGAGGAAAATGATGAATTTTGGGCTTTTATGCACCAAAATGAAATTTCCAGGGACCTGGGTGCAAACTGCTGAAAGAAGAAGGTCCAATTGTTGAAATCAAGGCTAAGCGCTCGCTTAGCTGGAGACTTGGGCGAGCACGCAAAAAGCAATAATACACATCTGGAGGAAAGGCATTGAGCAATCGCTCAGTGTATGGGTTGAGCGACCGCTCAACCCCGTTATCTAGCCTGGGCAATTTTGTCTTTTCTCTTTAAACCCTAGCTAGTATAAATAAAACCCTAACCTCTCAGCTTTAGGGATCCGAAAATTAGGTCATTTTAGGCTACACTTGAGCACTCTCAAGAGATAGAAACATTTTGTAATTCATTATATTACTGATTGTTGAAGATTGACGATGTTTTATTCAATCCAAATGTTGTGTTCATCATATGTGATGAACTAACCATTCAATTCTAGTTATTGGAGATAACTTTGTATCAATTTTTATGTGTTAATATAATTTCATTATATCTTATTTTTGTTTATCATACTAGATTATAACTGGTTTGCATTGAAGCTATTGCATAATGGCTGCGTTAGTGAACGTGTAGGCTCTTGGGTATGATGAACTGCACGACCTTATGCATAAGTCATACACTGGCCAACCTAATTGATAAATAGGTCTCTCTGATTCCCGATCGTAGGCTAAGGAGTAGATTTAGGTTCGCATTGTGTGGGGAGTACAAAGTTTATTCCTTTTCACTTTAGTTCTTAGGGCACTTAATGGACTCTTAATTACTGTGTGGACGGATCAAGAAAGCACAGCCAAAGCGAAGTACTAAGGGTTGCAAATCTCGGCCAGTAAGTCTCAATCCTTTACCTAGAGAACGAACCCGTAATTGATAGATAACTTAATACCAATACACATAAAAGGTGATACAAGTGAGTTCTGATACCTAGACCATTCTCATCCATAAAACTTTCATTAAAATTATGATTTTTGCAAGTAGCCAATTTAGATTATTTTTAGTAGTTCAATTTTATAGTTTAAATTATTTCAAAACAACCCCCCCCCCTTTTTTTTATTTATTGCATTTTAAGTAGTTTGCCCTTTAACAACGTTTGTAAAACGTTGTAGTAGACCTTTAACAACGTTTTCTGAAACGTTGTCTTATCCAACGTTGTAATAGGGTCTTTTTTTGTTGATCGGTTTTCACAACGTTTTTTTTAAAAAATGTTGTTAAAAGTCTTTCACAACGTTTTCTGAAAAACGTTGTTATAGGTCTTTTACAACATTTTCTAAAAAAACGTTGTTGCTAGTTATTTACAACATGTTTTGTAAAAACGTTGTAAAAGGTCTTTCACAACATTTTTGTTAAAACGTTGCGAAAAGCCTTTCACAATGTTTTATGAAAAACATTGTAAATGATTATTTAAAAAAAAAAAATTCCTATTTTGATTTCCCTCCTCCCGCCTTTGGCCAAACTCAACCTTTTCAATATGAGGCTAATCCATCAATTCACATATCACATCTCCTGTTAGATCGTTTTGAGTAACATCGATCATTGAAATATTTTGTACATCATAAGGTCAAATAATGAGGGTTTCTCGACATATTTAGCTCGGCAAGCAACATTTATTTGATTATAATTACCAATCAAACAGAGAGACAAATAACAACAAGATACAGATACACTATCTCATTCTACTTTGTATTACTTGTAAGACAACAAAATACATATACACTTAGGAGCAACGATGTGAATTACAATAGAGTAATATACTACGATTGTGAACTAGCAATCAACTATCTCACAACACAGTAGCGATGTGAATTGCAATCACAAAACAGAGTAATGTACTATGATTGTGAACATAAGAAATAGGTAAAATCCCTAATAATTGATAAAACAAAAGAAAAAAAAAGTTACAAAACAAACAGCTGCAGCAACACTCAAACCTGTTGGGAATCTCCAACTTTCTCTTCTTCAGTTGTGTGGTGTGATTGAAACTCAAGTTTCCCTGTTGGTGCAGAAATCAATCCAAATTAGAATTTTAATTTAAGTAACATATTGTATAACTCTATACAGAATAGTCCAGTTCGTAGTGGGTCCGTTAGGCAGGTATATGTTATAAGAGTATAAATAGAAGATCATCAAAAAGAAATATCCACAAACTATGTGTAATACTAAGGTGCCTTGAGAAGCGGATATCGGCAAAGTGCACTATATAAAGAATTTCTTCTGCAATACGTACTCAAACTACTGAACAGAAAAGTAGGGTGCACTTCAAAAATGAGTAGGAATGCAACTTCAAAGATATCAAGCAGGAAAATGATCTAGATGGACAAGACTCGTACAGGTTATGCATCAACTGCAAAAGAGAGTTACATTAACTGGAAGGTCTGTTGGAACTAAAATAAACAGAAAGAAATTTAGAACAGAGAAGGAGAAGATGTTTATGCACAATATATGTTTATTGGTCTGATGTTTGGTTCTCTCTGCCTAAAATTGAAAATGACAAGGCCATTTATAAGACTTCTTAATACATTAGTTCATCCTCCCAATTAAACTGAATAGATCCTGATGCTTGAACTACTAATGCATTAACTAAATATAACTAAGAAGCAAATATACATAATTATGAACTAGACTCTTCATCTAATGTAACTGTTAAGATTATTTTCAACACCCTCCTTTAAACTTGACATCTGCTAACTCCCAGCAAGTTTCTTAGCTCCATGAAAACATTGAACTTGAGAGCCTTGGTAAATATATCTGCAACTTGGTCTTGAGACTTCACGTAATTGAGTTGAACCACCTTCTTCGCAACACACTCTCGAACAAAATGAAACCTTGTATATATGTGCTTGCTACGTTCATGAAATAACGGGTTCTTGGCTAAAGCAATTGCAGACTTATTGTCCACGTTAACTTCAGTGGGTTCCTTCTGAGCAAAATGAAGCCCTTTCAAGAGCCACCTCAACCAAATTGTTTGAGTAACACAGGAACTCAAAGCAACATATTCAGCTTCACACGTTGACAGAGTAACAATGGGTTGTTTCTTCGAGCTCCAAGTAAATGCTGTATCACCCATGTAATATACAAACCCAGTAGTACTTACTCGATCATCTATATCTCTAGCCCAATCACTATCGCAGAAACCTCTTAGTCTGAAATCATTTGAGGCATAATAATGTAACCCAAAATTGAGAGTACCTTTAATGTAGCGCAATATCCTCTTTGCAGCCTTTAAATGTGTCGCTGTTGGAGCCTCCATAAAACGACTAACAAGTCCAACACCGAATAATGTCTGGCCTTGTGGAAGTTAAATATCGCAAGCTTCCAACTAGACTGCGAAACACAGTTGAGTCCACCTTGCCACTATCATCGATTTTGTCAATTTAATGCCACATTCAACCGAGTATTACCGGATTACGCTTGCTCATATTGAACTTCTTCAGAACTTCTTTCGCATAATTTTCTTGCGAAATAAAAATGCCTTCCTCTGTTTGCTTCACCTCTATTCCAAGATAATAGGACATAAGTCCTAAATCCGTCATCTCAAACTCACAGTTCATTGCTCTCTTGAATTCATCAAACATGTTTGAATTGTTTCCCGTGAAAATTAAGTCATCCACGTGTAAGCAAACAAACAAAATATTGTTGCCATTAATCTTCACATAGAGAGCATGTTCATATGGGCACTTCAAAAAACCATTCTCCTGGAAATACTTGTCAATCCTGCAGTTCCAAGATCTTGGAGCTTGTTTTAGCCCGTAAAGGGCTTTCTTCAATCTAAGAACCTTGTCTTCACTTCCCTTTACAACATAGCCTTGAGGTTGCTCTACGTACACCTCTTCTTCGAGATTTCCATCGAGAAAGGCTGACTTCACGTCCATTTGAAAAATCTTCCATTTGTTTTGCGCAGTCAAGGAAATGATCACCTTACCGTCCTCCAAACGAGCTACACCGGAGCAAAAACTTCTTCATAATCAATGCCATGTCGTTGCTTGTACCCTTTGCCACGCCACGAGCCTTGCCTTGTATCTTTCTACCTCTCCTTCCGGTTCTTCTTTGTTTTAAAACCCATTTCACTCCAATGGCTGCTTGTCCCTTTGGAAGTGTTGACGACTCCCATGTGTTGTTCTTCTCAATGGCTCTTATTTCTTCATTCATGGCTTTTCTCCATTTTTCATCTTCAACAGCTTCATTAAAATCAATTGGTTCTGCATTTGCAAAGAGACAAAGGAATGTATTGTCATCAATTCTCTTAGTATTTTCATATAAATCTGAAAGCCTTCTTGTTCGCAAAGGGCTTTCATCAGAGGAGTTTCCATTTGGAGAACCGCTTTCATGACGAGCTGATGATGGTGAAGCAATGTTAATGTCTCCACCACGAGATGGAGATGGTGGGGGAGTATTGTTGTCATGGCTCTCCTCAATATCTTCATCTTCATACATGAATGGAAGGAAATCATAGCTTTCTCCATCAATATGCCAATCCCAAGTAGCTTCCTCATCAAATTCAACATCTCTACTAATGATCACCTTCTTTTCAACTGGATCATAAAGCTTGTACCCTTTTGTTCTTGAATCATAGCCAATAAACACACACTTTTTACTCTTGTCGTCAAGCTTTGTTCTTTTCTCATCCGCAATATGGGCATATGCTACACATCCAAATACCTTCAAATGAGAGACTGATGGCTTTCTTCCACTCCATGCTTCAAATGGAGTCTTTTCACTTAGTGCCCTTGTCATGCATCTATTCAGCAAGTAAACAGAACTGTCTACTGCTTCTGCCCAAAACTCTTTTGGCATCTTCTTTGTCTTCAACATGCTCCTTGTCATGTTCAGAACAGTGCGGTTCTTTCTTTCGACTACTCCGTTTTGCTGCGGAGATCTTGGAGCAGTTAAGAATCGGCGAAGCCCATCAGTGTCACAAAAATCTTGGTACTCTCTAGATGTGAACTCACCTCCTCTATCCGATCTTAGAGCCTAAATTTTAAGTCCACTTTCCCTTTCTACAAGAGCTTTAAAATTCTGAAAACATTTAAATGCCTCCGATTTTTCTTTGAGAAAATATACCCATGCTTTTCTACTAAAATCATCAATAAACAAAATGAAATACTTGTTCTTACCAAAAGAACATGGAGTGATTGGCCCGCACAAGTCTGTATGGATTAATTGGAGCGGCCTCGAAGCTCTTGAGAAAGACTCTTTCGGAAAACTCTTTCTTGACTGCTTACCAAACAGACACCCTTCACAAATATGATTGGATTGATTTATGAATGGCAAACCCTTCACCATTCCTTTGCTAGCCATCATTTTGAGTCCACCAAAATTCATGTGCCCAAATCTCAAATGCCACAACCAAGAAGAGTCTTTGTAACAAGCCATCAAAGATTTCACCATGTCAATTTCTATGGGCAGCAAAAACAAACGGTTCTTTGCCATGGGTACCTTGGCAATTAATTTCCCTAGAGCATCCTTCAAAAACAGGCTACAACCTTCTGTGAAAAAAGAATAACCTTTTTCCAGGAATTGTCCCATGCTTAAAATGTTGCATTTCATGTCCGAAGCATAATAAACATTCGATATACACTGATGACTCCCATCCTTTAATCTAATTAGAATTTTACCTTTTCCACTTACAACAATTTTGGACGAATCACCAAATGTGATGTTGCCACGAACTTTTTCATCAAGCTCTATGAGCATTTCCTTGCTTCCACACATGTGATTACTTGCTCCAGTGTCAAGGTACCAAACATGTTTCCTGCCTTGCTTTACATCCTTATACGCTATCAAGAGAGTGGACTCATCCTCCTCATTAGTATCTTCATGTGATAAGTTTACCTTTATGTCATCTTTAGAGCCATTGTTACACTCCCATGAAAAATGCCCAAATTCATGACAAGTATAGCATTCTACTTGTGACTTGTCATACCTTTTGTGAGATGACCTTCCTCTTCCTCTGCCACGGCCTCTTGTTGGATTAAACTGGTAGCCTCCATCTCCACTTTGAGATGAGTGTTGGCCAAATCTTCCTCCTCTGCTAAAATTTCGTTCTCGACCTCGTCCGCGGCCTCGACCTAGTCCGCGACCTCTATAGCTTGTTCTTCCATTTTCCTCCTTCTCTTTTAAGTTCAACTTCGATTGTAACACATGTTCCACATAAGGTTCCTTCTTCCTTCTATTAATCTTCTCTTCAGAGGCCTCAACGCCGACGGTTCTTAATTGTCATTTCCTCCAAGTCCTTCGCTTCTTCAATGGCTATCACAACATGATCAAACTTCGCATCAACTGATCTAAGAATTTTCTCAATTACCCTTAAATCAGAAAAATCTTCATCACCAAGCCTCTTCATTTCGTTTGCAATCGCTGTGACTTTCGAGATATAATCCGACACCTTTTCGGATTCCTTCATCAAAACAGCTTCAAATTCACCCCGTAAATTTTGGAGGCGAACTTTCTTTGCCTTGTCTTTTCATTTGAACACCACTTGAAGCATCTCCCATAACTGCTTTGCTGTAGTGGCATGGGAAATCTTCTCAAAAGTAACTTCATCCAATGGTTGGTGAATGAGAGTAACAGCCCTCTGATCTTTCTTCTTGTTATTCTGAAGAAGATTCTTCTGTGCTTGAGTTAGTGCAGTGGGATCGTCGGGAGCCTCATAACCTGTTTCAACAAGGTCCCAAACATCATGACCACCAAGGAGTGCCTTCATACATATGCACCAATTATCGAACTTGTCTTTTGTAAGTGCTGGAAATTGGATGGAAAACATTTCGTTGTTGGCCATGGCTTACAAATTGGCTCTGATACCAATCTGTTGGAACTAAAATAAACAGAAAGAAATTTAGAACAGAGAAGGAGAAGATGTTTCTGCACAATATATGTTTATTGATCTGATGTTTGGTTCTCTCTGCCTAAAATTGAAAATGACAAGGCCATTTATAAGCCTTCTTAATACATCAGTTCATCGTCCCAATTAAATTGAATAGATCCTGATGCTTGAACTACTAATGCATTAACTAAAGATAACTAAGAAGCAAATATACATAATTATGAACTAGACTCTTCATCTAATATAACTGTCAAGATTATTTTCAACAAGGTCGAGGGAGAGATTATAGAAGACCAGGAAAATTGACCATATAACTATGTCCAACATTCAGAGAAGAATGGCTGGAGCTTAGTTTAAAGAATAATGCAGAGATGGTAATCATGATGCATAACAATAGTAGCAATTAACAAGATATTTGAGAAGTATTTAGCATAACAATCAAAGAGCTTAACTAATGATTACATGTAAATAATTTTAATCAATAGAAAGATGAAATAACTGAAAGGGACATACCATCATTCCCACCCAAGTGGCCAGCATGTACTCCCCCAGGTGAATGGGAGTCACTGACGAAAGATAATTCAACATGTTAAATGGAAGCAATGGTGTTAACCGAAGGAGCAAGACAATGTACAACATGTAGGGTATAAAATAAGAATTAGATATCTAGCACAACAAATGAAAAGCGCAGGTGGCTTGTAGAAGAAGCACTAGGAGAGACTTGTTAAAGAATGCAAATTGAAATTGGCTCATGTCAAAGAAAAAATAAACTTCTGAATTTTGTGGAAAAAGGAAAGAATAAGCTCTAAATTCGTAGACACTGTGACGACCCGACCCGGATCCCAAGACGAAATCCCAAGGTCGTGCCGCCAGGGGAACAAGTAACAACAAACAAGTAGCAAATAATGGGTAGGGCCATAACGGCGATACACCGACAACTCAAAACACATGTGGAAGCTAAATGAAATAAAACAGTGGCGCCCGAGCTAACAAGCTCAAACTAAAGACGACCAAAGAGATGATTAATGTCTCGGTCCAAAAATTCAACTCGCGTGCCGCAACATTGGGCACGTAGGACAAGCTCCCTGTTATGCAATTCAAATATATAGCATAATAAACCAAGTCATCGGCGAAGCTACGACCGGAACCCAACATTACACTAAGTCTAAGACTCTAGTCTAACAACTCAACGGCTAAACACATGCCGGAGTACCAACATAATACTTTACTATCATTAAAGCATATAAAACATGATCACCAAATTTACCAAGCGCGACTAACACAAGTCGGCTACCAACCACATAAGTACTGATAATGATAAGTACCAACAACAGGATAGCATATGGAATCATAATCATAAATATACACCAAGCACGACTACTACTTGTCGGCTACCAAAAGAATAGACTAAACAACATAATTACAAATACCACAATTCACATTTAGGTGTGCTACCCCAACATGAAGTTTACATAACTTCATCCTTCCCAACGACCTCACCAAAAACAAATAATCTATCTAAGTTGCAACCTTGCCAAAAATAATACTTCGTCAACGCAATCTTCTTGATTTACTTGGATCCGCACGCTCGGCTCGGATCTAGGGAAAACAACCAACAAATAAAAGTAAGTCACAAAGACTTAGTAAGTTACTAACCGTAACTTCCTATCATGGCATAATGCTCAATCATAAATTACATCATGCTATCGTCATGAAATAACCTTATATAAAATCATGTCATGGCATCCATGCTCAACATTAATAAAACATGTTATCATTGTAGTATAACATCTCACTAAAATCCATGTCAAGGCATTTTATGCTTAACGATCATAACTCTTGTTATTGGTATAACATAGCCTTCCAATAATTTACATGTCAAGGCATATAAGCTTAACAACAATAATTCATGCTTCTGGCTTAATGCCACATTCGAATAATATTCATGATAAAGCATATTAGCTTAACAACAGTAATTCATGTTATTGTTATAACATAGCCTTCCCATAATATTCATGTCAAGGCATATAAACTTAACAACAATGATCCATGCTTTTGGCTTAATGCATCATTCAAAGAATTTTCATGTTTAAGCATTCATGCTTAACAACCTTAAACAACATGTTATCTATAAAGTATAACATTTATGAGACCGAAACAACCATCATATCATATCCAAATCACCAAGCACATTATTCACATAAGCACTTGTGAAACAATTCATATAAAAGGGATATGATACCATTACCAATTCTTCAGCATGTCGCTCTGCCAAAAACACGTGCAAAACCTTTATGTGCCCTCGATATCCCTCTCGTAGATATCGGCGTCCCGAGCGATCTCGCTCGAGTTCCATAGTTATCAAAGTCATGTGTATTACTACAACTAAAATAAACTACTTCCCCACCGTGGCCATCGATGGAGGGTGTGTGCAAACCGCACGGCGATCCATCAGCGATCACGAATCTCACAATTCGTGAAGGCGATGTATCGTCCCACCAAAAACTCAACAAACCGAGCTCAATTGGACTCAAACCCAAGCACAAGTAATATATACTCATATGCTCAAAACAAGTAGGTAAACACTCTACCATCAAACTAGTCATGCATTTCATCCACAACTAGCATAAATATCACAACCGAGAATCATATAAGCTCTCTTAATCAAGTGTGCTTCACACCCTTCAAAACTTCTTGGAGGCTTGACCTCCATGAATTCTACCCAAAATTCCGTAGGACTTAAGATTATAGTTCCTAGGATTCATATTAACCCAAAGGTTGACTCCGTTGAGTCCAATCTAATCTTTCCGAAAATTCGAGGAATAGAAGCATGGGCTTCAACATCCCCCTATGTTCATAACTATCGCCAAAACCATAATCCCAATGTTCAATAAACTCATATAAACCCAACTAAATAATTAACAATGCAACTTAGAACAAATTAGCCATCTTGTGCATAAATTCATTCAAGTCGCCATACCAATCATAATCTTCAAATCATGATTAAATTATATAACATGGTTTAATATACTCTATTAAACATGTATAATTCAATAACTAGGCTTACAATCATGTTTAACAAGCCAAAACACAATTTGGGGAAAATCCCCTTCCAAACATCTTGGTCATTCAAGCTCAATACACATAATCAATTCATATAGCAAAGTTTAATAGACTATTTGGCATATGAATTTCATACAAATCAAGTCTCACATAGGTTCAACCAACTCTAACATCAATTTGTAAACCTAGGGTTCATGGCATCTTCTACAAACCCTAACAATGGCTTCCATTGACCTCACATAGCACAAATGGTTGTTTCCCTAGGGTCAATGGAGCCCAAAAGAAAAGGAAGAGAGGTAGAAACTTACCATATTCGGCCTCCCAAACTGCCAAATTTCGAAATCCAAAGGATGATGTCTTCTCCTCAACTCTTTCTTCAAGTTCACGGGTAGGAAGGGGGAAAGAACGACCCAAGGCTGTGGCTTCCAAGCTCAAGCCCTTCAAGAATCCAAGAATCTCCTTCTCAAGTCTCCCTGGGCTGTTCGCAGAAGAGCAAGGTGAAGGAATCGTATCTGTTGGCCGAACAAAGAAAAAGAATGCGGCTGTTTTGATTTATATATGGGGGATTAGTTCTCTAATCAACTCACTAATTAACCCCTAAATCTCCTAATAGATGTTTAGGACTAGTATTAGGCTAAGTATATGGGTTAAGGTTAGGTTTAGATTGGGTTTAATGGGTTAAAATTCAGACAGTGTATAAATAATTGCAAAATCCTGAATTCTGCATTCAGGACCCTTGCGGTCGCTTGGCATGAAGATGATGCGACTGCATCAAAGCTACACACTCCAATTCAACCTTTGTTCATTCCTTGCTCGATCCCGGACTCCCCCGCATGCATTCTCGAGTCCTTCCAAGCCAAAAATGGTCTACAAAACAACCTTAATAACCTCCAAACAATAACCAAAACCATCAAGCTTCAAACCTCAACAAAACGTGGCCAAGAACTCAGGCAGAACTCTCCCGAACGATGACCGAAAAAGTCAAACTGAGAAGGGTTTACGCTAGAATCAAACTAGTAACCAAACCGACAATGCAACAAGCATTTAACCAATATCCAAGGCATGTTAATGATGTTTTGAATGCCTTCTAACAATTATCCATGTGATAACAACATAAATCACAAACCTGAGATTCAAATCATCTCGTGAAACAAAAATGCATACGTGCATCTCAAACAACGTCAACGAACATGCTATTGACTTTAAACAAATACGGGAGCTAAATGAACATAATTATGATGATTATAAGTGTATGAATCCATGCATAACACAAGCAAGCAACATTTTAGGGTTTTACATTCACAGTGCTCATATATAATTCAATATGCACCTCAACTGAAAAATGGCAAGTCCCTACTCACTCCTTGATATCAGAAAGACGTTTAAGCACAAGAGGCCTCAAGCAACATATTTTAAAATTCTAACAAACAAACTTTTGCAATAATCAGATAACCTTGTTGTTCACTGGTTATAGAAGTATAAACAATCAGAAAAATTCAAGAATGTTCAAACCTTGAACCCAGATCTCTGTATTGCTATAGCAACAACTTTATATTTAGGATAGTCCTTTAATTTAGAGATGACATATGACCTTCCAATCTGCATAATTTGAAACCAAGTTATACGTTAAAAAAGTTAAAGAAGCATCGAAGCATGAATAAAAAACTGTTAATTTCTTAAGAACATCCAATTCACTGGACACCGCAAGTCTTTGAGAAGGCAAAACAAAATGTATTGCTCTACATCCCAAAATGTGATTAAGAAAGAACAATGAATGGCGGTCTCTACTATGAAAGGAAGCATACAAGAATCTCATTCAATGGGTTTTAACAATATTTAAGGGACCCTCTGCTCTACCAAATGATGAAAGCAAATTGTGCACCAATGGTAGCACCAAGCAACAAATTCCACCGGCACCAAAGACGGATAATCACCTCCAAGCGCAACATAGCCAAGTAAAGGCACATAACGTACACTTAAAAATGCGAGCAAAACAGCGATCGTCGGGAAGGTCAACAATAAACCTCGACATATTTAGCTATAACTAGCCACATATATAATGAGTACTCTTTTCTACATAGTATATCACATAACAAGGGAATCAAGTGACAAAATTACAAATAAAACAACTTGACGATAAAAGTAAACCAAATGATTATTATGGCGAAAGAAGGCAAGTATCTACCCCAAATGATTATGGAGTCTTTTTCCTTTTAGAAGTAGGATATTTTGTAAGCCTTTTTAAGGCAATTTAATTCAATGAAACAATAGATTATTTTTGGTGTGGCAAAAGAACGAAGTTCGTTCTTCCTTCGATTATTCTTTCAAGGTGAGTGAAGCCTAGATAGATTAATCAACGGTATTCTTTACGACAAGTGACGAGTGAAGCTTGTCCGTGAAAATGATTCTATCCTTCTCTATTTCTTCTTCTTTTATTGGTTCGTGGCAGCCTTTGTTCTTCTTCGCAAGGTGGGCAGTTTTTGGGCAAGATAAACCTCAACGATCGCGGGACTGCTTTGGGGCAAAGATAATTCGTAACGTGGCTGCCTTAGGAGCAAGTTAGGCATGGGTTTGGCAATATTTTGGGCAGTTCTATGCGTGTGAGTTGCTAGAATTGAGAGGTAGTTTGGGCAGTCCATAACTTACATAAAGGTAGGCGTGTGAGGGGTTGTTAAGTGGAGATTAGTTGTTAGTTGTTGGGTTATAATTGTAAGGGAAAATTTTGTTAAACCAAACTGCTTTTGGGCTATATTTATTTAATGTGTTGGAGCAGTTTTAAAGGTTGTAAACCGACCAAATTAAACTATGGTTTGGGGTTGTAGTTTACAAAGAAGCTTAATAATTTTGGGGTTTTTAGAGGGTTTGTGGCGGGTTTGAGGTTGTTTGGGTGGGAAGCCTCTGCCAAGGTCGATTACAAGGGCTGGAACGATTTGTTGATTTCAAGCTTCCGCTTACGCATTAAAGAGAGATGACTAGATCATCAAGATACACACACATAGACTCAGGCATCAAGAATGTAGCTATCCGAATACAAATAGTGAAATAACACCAAACTATGTGGCAAATCAAGTCACCCTACTAGAAAAATCAAATTATGAAGACATAATAGGCTAGTTCATCGATTAATGGCTCAAACCTTTGTCTCAAATCCAAATAGGTTGGAATAAAAGCATATGTTATGGACAAACAGTACATGTGACCTCGCAACTGTAAAATATCAATATGAATCGTGTAAAAGATAGAGGCTTATGAATATTAATATATAAGCAAAGTGTAGGCATGCATTTATCTATGTATGTATGTGTGTGTGCATATATTATGTTGTTATGTATAAACTGCCATTATTCAAGAAGGTAATAAATTGTGTGAATTATGCAAAAGATACGAACATGCATCTGGGGAGAAGTTGAAACTTTTGAACCAACATAAAACTCATAAAGACCAAACTAACCTATAGGAGAAAATTCTCTTGCAATGCACAATTAAAATCTTGAATGAGGACCTATTAGGAGGAATATAAAAACATAAGCCCGGTTTAAGTTGTAATACAAACACGACAAAATATTGGTTTTTTAATAGATGAAGAGGATTACATGTAGAGACATAGAAATACAACAAATAAAGACCAAGATATCGAAATTCATTAGGAAGAACAGAAGGTATAAAAGCAAAGACTTGCCGATGAAACATAAATTGAGCACCTAAAACGAACATGCAAAAACTAAGAAAGACAAACTTAAACTAGTTGAGCTATGTCAACTTCACATCCCATCGAGTGTACACTTGAACCGAAACGATTTCTTAACATGAGGATATGACCAAAATGGGGATCTTATTAAAGCAGAGACTCAAGCAACCGGTTTTTCATTGTTTATTCCACGCCTCCTTCAGGGTAAAAGGCAAGGTCTCACCGAGATACAAATCTAAACCCGCAATTTTAACATTGAGAAAGTGTAGAGCGGTCATCAACTAAGTTGTATCACCTTTTAATTTATTTTGTATTTATTTTAAATGAGCGCAGAATGTATCACATGAAGCTCATCAAAATACATTCTCTAAAAACTTGAGCTTTTAGATGATTAGGTTGCTTCAAAAAGCAAATGTCCTCACTGGGGAAATCACTATCATAACCTCTCGAGCGAGATGAGAACATTATATCCATGCATCTCGCCTACCTAAACCTGATTTGGTAGTTTCTTGTTGGCATTATAAGCTTTAGGATATGATAATGCCTTCGAATAAAATTATTATTATCCACATGATAGTTCGATACAAACAACTTAAGACTTATCTTGATCATAATTTTGTGGATCTCCGTGGTTCAAAGTCTGCTTCTTCGCATGTTCGATTTCTTTCTTATGTACTCAACATTCTTAACTTGGGTTTCTCGGTGCATTGGGTAGGAAATGAGGGATGTGGTTTTTAAGACAATAGTGATGATCGCCATCCTGGTTGATGTTGTTGTATGAGAAGAGTGGAGGTGGTTAACTTGAGAGAGCTTATCGGTTATGACTACTAAATAGACTTGAGATCATATCAAGTGAAGCCTAAACATTTAACGTGACACGAAGCTCTTTGCTCAATTTATCAACATAATCTTAAAGATGAACTCTCATAGTGAATGGTGAAGATGGTCTTTTCTTTTTTTTCTTTTATACTTTTCCTTTTTACTCCCCGATAAGCAAATGATTTACATGATTGTTACACACATATCGACAGTGAAGAAATGACTTATTAGCACAGTTGAAAATATCATCGAGTATATGTAGAAAACAACAGGAATGCCAAATAACACACTACTAGAAAAATGACCTTTAGTGACGGAATTTTTCCAGTCGGCTAAAGGCAAAAAACCAATCGCTAATGGTCGCTGGCTGATAGCGGCGGACGGAATTTCCGTCGCTAGTTAGCCCAATTGCGATATGTCGTCGTGTCCGATGTCCGGCCTAGAAGAATTTCCGTCGCTAAAAGGTTGCCTTCGAAGCAACGAAAAATTTCCGTTGCTAAAGACTTTTTAAAATTGATTTTCAGGTGATTTTAAAGAACGACGAATTTTTCGTCGCTTAAAGGCTTTTAAAAATTTCGTTAAAAGACTTAAATTTTTAAATAAACTAAAAGAATTTTAAAATTGAATTTCAGCGATGGAATTTTCCGTCAATCGCTAAAGAGCGCTATTTAAAATTGAATTTCAATTTTCCGTGCTAAATTTTTTTCCTCGGTCGCTAATTCGGCTTTTCGTCGCTAAAGGCTTTTTAAAATTAAATAAAATTGAATTTCAGCGACGACAAATTCCGTCGCTAAAGGCTTTTAAAATTTAATTAAAATTGAATTTCAACGACGGAATATTCCGTCGCTAAAGGCTTTTGAAAATTAATTAAATTTGAATTTCGACGGAAAAATTAAAATTAAGCTAAAGGCTTTTAAATTTTAATTAAAATTGAATTCAATGACGGAAAATTCGTCGCTAAAGGCTTAAATTTGAAAATTAATTAAATTTGAATTTCAGCGACGGAATTTTCCGTCGCTAATAATGTAAAAAAATTTTAAAAAAACCCAAAAATACTATTATCATAAATTTTTGTACCTAATAATATAACAATTAATACAAAACTAAAGATACAAATACAAAACTGAAGATACTAAATAAACAATAATATAAAACTAATCTAAAAACATCAAACTATAAATGTTATTACAACAATCCATATAAATTATATATAACAATTAATACCAAAAACGTGTTTCTAGAGTTAACTTGGAAATTTAAACTTATACAAATCCATTTAAACCATATCTATTAAAAAAACCTAAAAATAAAATTAAAAATCCTCGACATGAGGATCAAAGAAAAACTTCATCTTCACGGCAATCGACTAGAAAACCTGTCCAAGTAAAATTACTAATTTGATTAAAAATCAACAAGAAAAAGTAAGTCGTTATTTTCATATGATCAAACAAGAAGCTTTAGAAGCTTACCATAGGAATACAGTTATGGCATAATCATCATTTCTTTGCTTTTTTTTTCTTTGGATGAACCTAAATATATACAAGTTATCCAAAATCAATTAGTTAATAATAATAACAAAAGGGTCCAACCCTATTTCCCCACCAATATGTATTAAACCAAAGGAATGGAAAGAGAAGAAATGGAATGAATGTTGCTTGAAAGTAACTAAGTAAGCACGTTCGGTTTCAAAGTCCCCCAACATACATACAGTTATGTTGTTCGGTTTCAAAGTCAAGTAAACTAAAACCATGGATTTCATAGCATCAACATGACTACCTAACTAACAAGCGTACATAAATCGATGTTTAAACATTAATACACTAAATATATACTAACACCCCCTTTAGTTCTTACCATTTACACTAACACCCCCTAAGCGTACATACAATTATCTTTTTTTTTGAAAGTCAATTAAACTACAACCATGAATTTCATAGCATCAACATGGCTACCCAACTAACAAACATACATAAATCGATGTTTAAACGTTAATACACTAAATTTACACTAACACCGTTTATTTATTACTATTTACACTAACACCTAAACGTACATACGGTTATGTCATTAATTTAGGTTTAAGGTTAGTGTTACGAATTAGGTTTATGGTTTAGGTTTAGGTTTTAGAGTTAGGGGTGGGGTGGGGTTGGGGGTGGGGTTAGGTTTAGATTTAGGGTTAAGTTTAGGGTTAGTGTTATGGTTTAGATTTAAGGTTAGTGTTACGAATTAGGTTTAGGTTTGAGGGTTAGGGTGGGGTTAGGGTTTAGGGTTGGGGTTAGGGTTGGGGGTAGAGTTGGGGTTGGGGTTGGGGTGGGGGTTGGGGTTGGGGGGTTGGGGTGGGGGTGGGGGTTGTGGGGGGGTTGTGGTGGGGTTGGGGTTGGGGTTAGTTTAGATTTAGGGTTAAGTTTAGGGTTAGTGTTATGGTTTAGATTTAAGGTTAGTGAATTAGGTTTAGGTTTTAGGGTTAGGGTTGGGGTTAGGATTTGGGTTGGGGTTAGGGTTTAGCGTTGGGTTAGGGTTAGGGTTGGGTTAGGGTTGGGGTGGGGGTGGGGGTTGGGGTGGGGTTGGGTTGGGGTGGGGGTGGGGTTAGGGTTAAGGTTTAGATTTAGGGTTAAGTTTAGGGTTAGTGTTATGTTTTAGATTTAAGGTTAGTGTTACGAATTAGGTTTAGGTTTTAGGGTTAGGGTTGGGGTTAGGAATTAGGGTTAGGGTTAGGGTTTAGGGTTGGGTTAGGGTTTGGGGTTGGGGTTAGGGTTGGGGTGGGGGTTGGGGTTGGGGTTGGGGGTGGGGTGGGGTTGGGGGTGGGGTGGGGGTTGGGGTGGGGGTGGGGTTAGGGGTTAGGTTTAGATTTAGGGTTAGTGTTATGGTTTAGATTTAAGGTTAGCGTTACAAATTAGGTTTAGGTTTTAGGGTTAGGGTTGGGGTTAGGATTTAGGGTTGGGGTTAGGGTTTAGGGTTGGGTTAGGGTTTAGGGTTGGGGTTAGGGTTGGGGTGGGGTGGGGGTTGGGGTTGGGGTTGGGGTTGGGGTTGGGGGTTGGTGTTGGGGGTGGGGTGAGGGTTCGGGGTGGGGGTTGGGGTGGGGGTGGGGTTGTGGTGGGGGTGGGTTGGGGTTAGGTTTAGATTTAGGGGTTAAGTTTAGGGTTAGTGTTATGGTTTAAATTTAAGGTTAGTGTTAGAATTAGGTTTAGGTTTAAGGTTAGGGTTAGGGTTAGGATTTAGGGTTGGGGTTAGGTTTAGTTGGGTAGGGTTGGGGGGGTTAGGGGGGGGTGGGGGGGGTTGGGGTGGGGTGGGGGTGGGGTGGGGTTGGGGGTGGGGTGGGGGGTTGGGTGGGGTTGGGGTGGGGTGGGGTTTGTGGTGGGGGGGTGGGGTTGGTTTAGGTTTAGATTTAGGGTTAAATTTATGGTTCGTGTTATGGTTTAGATTTAAGGTTAGTGTTAGGAATTAGGTTTAGGGTTTAGGGTTGGGTTAGGGTTGGGGTATGGTTGGGTTAGGGTTGGGGGGGTTGGGGTTGGGGTTGGAGGTTGGGGGTTTCAGGGGTGGTTTGGTTGGGTTTAGTTAGGTTTAGATTTATGGTTAAGTTTAGGGTTAGTGTTATGGTTTAGATTTAAGGTTAGTGTTACGAATTAGGTTTAGGTTTTAGGGTTAGGGTTGGGGTTAGGATTTAGGGTTGGGGTTAGGGGTTTAAGGTTGGGTTAGGGTTTGGTGTTGGGGGTGGGGGTTGTGGTGGGGGTGGGGTTGGGGTTAGGTTTAGATTTAGGGTTAAGTTTGGGTTAGTGTTATGGTTTAGATTTAAGGTTAGTGTTCTGAAAGGTTAGGTTTAGGTTTTAGGGTTAGGGTTGGGGTTAGGATTTAGGGTGGGGTTAGGGTTTAGGGTTGGGTTAGGGTTTGGGTTGGGGTTAGGGTTGGGGGTTGGGGTTGGGGTTGTGTGGTGGGGCAGGTGGGTTGGGGTGGGGGTGGGGTGGGGGTTGTGGTGGGGGTGGGGTTGGGGTTAAGATTTAGGGTTAAGTTTGGGGTTAGTGTTATGGTTTAGATTTAAGTTTAGTATTAAATTTGGTTTTAGGTTTAGGAGTAGGGTTAGGGTTGGGGTTAGGAGGATTTAGGGTTGGGGTTAGGGTTTAGGGTTGGGTTAGGGTTTAGGGTTGAGGTTAGGGTTGGGGTTGGGGTTGGGGTGGGGTGAGGGTTGTGGGGTTTGGGGTGGGGGTGGGGGTTATGGTGGGGTGGGGTTAGGGTTAGGTTTAGTTAGGGTTAAGTTTGGGGTTAGTGTTATGGGATTTAAGGTTAGTGTTGTGAATTAGGTTTAGGTTTAGGGTTAGGGTTGGGGTTAGGATTTGGGTTGGGGTTAGGGTTAGGGTTGGGTTAGGGTTTAGGGTTGGGGTTTAGGAGGTTGGGTTAGGGGTTGGGGTTGGGGTTGGGGGTGGGGGTTGGGGTGGGGTTAGGGTGGGGGTGGGGTTTAGGTTTTGGGTTAGGGTTGGGGTTAGATTTGGGTTAGGGTTAGGGTTTAGGTTGGGTTAGGGTTGGGTTAAGGGTGGGGGTGGGGTTGGGGGGTTGGGGTGGGGTTGGGGTGGGGTTAGATTTGGGTTAGGTTTGGGTTAGTTTTATGGTTTATATTTAAGGTTAGTGTTACGAATTAGGTTTAGGTTTTTAGGGTTAGGGTTGGGGTTAGGGTTGGGGTTGGGGTTAGGGTTGGGGTGGTGGTTGGGGTTGGGAGGCTGGGTTGGGGTGGGGTGGGGTTGTGTGGTGGGGTGGGGTTTGGGTTTAGGTTTAGATTTAGGGTTAAGTTTAGGGTTAGTGTTATGGTTTAGATTTAAGGTTAGTGTTACAATTAGGTTTAGAGTTTTAGGGTTAGGGTTGGGGTTAGGATTTAGGGTTGGGGTTAGGGTTTAGGGTTGGGTTGGGGTTTAGGGTTGATGTTAAGGTTGGGGGTTGGGGGTGGGGTTGGGGTGGGGGTTATGGTGGGGGTGGGGTTAGGGTTAGGTTTAGATTTAGGGTTAGTGTTATGGTTTAGATTTAAGGTTAGTGTTACGAATTAGGTTTAGGTTTTAGAGTTAGGTTGGGGTTAGGGTTTATGGGTTTGGGTTAAGTTTAGGGTTGGGGTGGGGGTTGGGGTTGGGGTTGGGGTTGGGGTTGGGGTTGGGGTGGGGTGAGGGTTGGGGTGGGGTGGGGTTTGTGGTGGGGGTGGGTTGGGTTGGTTTAGGGTTAAGTTTAGGGTTAGTGTTATGGTTTAAATTTAAGGTTAGTGTTCTGAATTATGTTTAGGTTTAGGGTTAGGGTTTAGGGTTGGGTTAAGGGGTTAGGTTTGGGGTGGGGGTGGGGTTGGGGTGGGGGTGGGGGTGGGGTTGGGTTTAGGTTTAGATTTAGGGTTAAATTTATGGTTAGTGTTATGGTTTAGATTTAAGGTTAGTGTTACGAATTAGGTTTAGGTTTTAGGGTTAGGGTTGGGGTTAGGGTTTAGGGTTGGGTTAGGGTTTATGGTTGGGGTTAGGGTTGGGGTTGGGGTTGGGGGTTGGGGGCTGGGGTTGGGGGGGGGTGGGGTTGGGGTTAGGTTTAGATTTAGGGTTAAGTTTAGGGTTAGTGTTATGGTTTAGATTTAAGGTTAGTGTTACGAATTAGGTTTAGGTTTTAGGGTTAGGGTTGGGGTTAGGATTTAGGGTTGGGGTTAGGGTTTAGGGTTGGGTTAGGTTAGGGTGAGGGTTGGGGGTGGGGGTTGTGGTGGGGTAGGTGGGGGAGTAGGGTTAGGTTAGGTTTAGATTTAGGGTTAAGTTTAGGGTTAGTGTTATGGTTTAGATTTAAGGTTAGTGTTACAATTAGGTTTAGGTTTTAGGGTTAGGGTTGGGGTTAGGATATAGGGTTCTGAGTTAGGGTTTAGGGTTGGGTTAGGGTTTGGAGTTGGGGTTAGGGTTGTTGTGGGGGGTTCGGTGGGGTTCGGGTTGGGGGTGGGGGTGGGGGTTGTGGGGGTGGGGGTGGGGGGTGGGGTTAGGGTTTAGATTTGGTTAAGTTTAGGGTTAGTGTTATGGTTTAGATTTAAGGTTAAATTGTTAGGAATTTGGTTTAGGTTTTAGGGTTAGGGTTAGGGTTAGGATTTAGGGTTGGGGTTAGGGTTTAGGGTTGGGTTAGGGTTTAGGGTTGAGGTTAGGGTTAGGGGTTGGGGTTTGGGGTGGGGGTGAGGGTTGGGGTAGGTTTGGGGTGGGGTGGGGTTATGGTGGGGCAGGGGTTAGGGTTAGGTTTAGATTTAGGGTTAAGTTTAGGGTTAGTGTTATGGTTTAGATTTAAGGTTAGTGTTGGTGGTTTAGGTTTTAGGGTTAGGGTTAGGGTTAGGGTTTAGGGTTGGATTAGGGTTAGGGTTGGGTTAGGGTGGGGTGGGGTTAGGGTTGGGGTTGGGGTGGGGTTAGTTGGGGTGGGGGTTAGGGTTGGGTGGGGGTTGGGGTGGGTGGGGGTTAGGGGTGGGGTTAGGTAGTGGTTAGGGTTGGGGTGGGGTAGGATTTTGGGGGTTGGGGTGGGGTTGGGTTTAGGGTTGGAGTAGGGTTTAGTTTGGGTTAGGGTTGGGGTTAGGGTGGGTTTGGGGTGGGGGTGGGGTTAGGTTTAGGTTTAGATTTAGGGTTAAGTTTAGGGTTAGTGTTATGGTTTATATTTAAGGTTTGTGTTACGAATTAGGTTTAGGTTTTAGGTTTAGGGTTGGGGTTAGGGTTTAGGTTTGGGTTAGGGTTTATGATTGGGTTAGGTTCAAAGGGGGCGGTGGGGGTTTTGGGGTTAGGTTTAGATTGAGGGTTAAGTTTAGGGTTAGTGTTATTAGGTTTAGATTTAAGGTTAGTGTTACGAATTAGGTTGTAGGTTTTGGGTTAGGTTAGGGTTAGGATTTAGGGTTGGGCTTTAGGGTTTAGGGGTTGGGTCAGGGGGTTGGGGTCAGGTTGGGGTTAGGGATGGGGGTTGTGGTGGTGGTGGGGTTAGGGTTAGGTTTAGATTTAGGGTTAAGTTTAGGGTTAGTGTTATGGTTTATATTTAAGATTAGTGTTACGAATTAGGTTTAGGTTTTAGGGTTAGGGTTGGGGTTAGGGTTTAGGGTTGGGTTAGGGTTAGGGTTTAGGGTTTGTAAGATCCCGATTCCCGGTTAGCTTGAATTGCGTGCAATGCTCGCATTTCATCTTTGGTTGATTGTTCGTTTGGTTGTGAGAGAGTCTAAATGTGTATGAGAGACCACATTAAGACTAAAACACTTTTAAGAAATGTCGTATAGTTGTTGACTTGCTAAAGTCAAAAGTCGTAACTCGACGATAGTCGAAATTGACGCGATTGAGAGTTTACTTATGCTTTGCTCCTGACCTCGATTTGGTCCTAGATCTTTACATGATGATTAAATAACATGTTTAGATGTGTTATACTTCTATTTGGATGTATCCCTTAAGTCCCGTGAAGTTTCGACGCTCCGAGGATAGCAATTCTCCTTATCGCGTAGTTTGAGATTGAGCCGGGTGATCGTCTCGTCTTTTGGGAGCTCATTTCTCCTATCTGTTGTTAGCCATCTGAGTGGCATTCAGGCCTATTTGGTAGCCTTTTGAAGTGTTTATAACCTTGGGTGGTTGCCCGGGTTTCTTGGTTTCATTCGTCGTTTCGTTAGCGCGTTGTTGTAACTTGCGCCGGTTTCGCTCCGAGTTGTTTCGGGTGTTGTTTATGGGAGTTTAGACCTACTTTAAAAGTGTTTTGGGACTTGGATGGTTTAGCCAAGTGTTTGAGGAGTTTAAGGGTTCAATTATAGGTCGTTTCGAAGCTTTAAGGGTTGCGGTTGCATGCGGGAAGGACCGGACGCGAACGAACATTGCAGAAAATGTCACCAAGTGTAAAATCACTTGATGCGGTCGCATGGTAGGAGAACCATGCGAGCGCATGGTCCTTCGAGCAGCATGATCCCTGTTTTGATTTTTTGTTGTGTAATTCCTATCCTACCCTTTCTAAACCTCTTCTAAACCCTCCCTAACACCCATACTTAGTCCTAATGATGTCTTAACATGTTAGGAAGTTGATTAAGTTTTGATTAGTGGCTAATTACCTCTAACACTCACTAATTGTACCAAGGAAATTCCAAATGTGCCCTCTCTTATTGTGGAGGTATATATACACTAAACCCTTTTAGAATGCAGAAAACCCCCCTCATTTCTCCCTTCTAATTGCTCTCTCAGAGTGAGAGAGAGTTGGAGACTTGAAGCCTTGAGCCCTAGCTTCTTCCTCCTCCGATCCACGAAGATCCAACCGTCCGATTGCCGCCAAACTTCGGATTCTTGACGTATGCGACGAGTGGAACAACTTCACCGTTCAAATTTTGATTCTCTTGAGTTTTCACTCAAGCTAGGTAAGTTTCTCTCTTTGATTTTGGTTCATTGGCCCTTAGGGAAAACAATCTAAGTGTTATTTGAGGGCAATGAACAATCAATATGCTATGTATGCCCATTTTGGGGATTTTTAGAAGTATGAACATGTTGATATCATGAATATGATGATTTGAATGAAATTGTATGTTGTAAGAAATGGGTTATGCTCTATGTTGAGTTTTTGGTGAATTTTAGGGCTTGTGAATGAAACCCAAATTATTGAAGAAATTGTTGTGAATTAAAGTGGGTGTGAATGTTAGGTTAATGAAATGGGTGAAGATTGGAACTTGATATTAAGACTCAATGGAGTTATCATGAGTTTAATAATGTGTTAAATGGACTTAGGATGAAATCCTACGACGATTGATTTCATTTGTTTGACGTTGTGAAGTATATATATAGCTCCCGAACTATTAATGGAGTTATGGTTATGATGAACCTTATAGATTTTTAGGCTTGAGAATCAAGCCCGGATGAATTTTGGAACCTTGTTGTGAATGTGAATGAAATAGTAAAGTGTGGGTTGACGAAATACATAAAGAATAAAATGTGGTATTAAGACTCAACGGAGTCATCATAAGTTCAATAATGTGTTAAATGAACTTGGGTTAAAATCCTACGACGAATGGGTTTCGTTTGGTTAATGATGTAAAGCTCATAACTCCCAATTTTAAATGGATTATGATTGTGATGTGTTATGTGGATTTTTAGGCTTGGGAATCAAGCCCGAATGAATATTCGGATTTTGTTGTAAACTTTAATGAGATATTAAGGTGTGGAATTATGAAACACATAAAGAATGAAATGTAGTATTAAGACTCAACGGAGTCGATCTAAGGCCAATAAAATGATAAAGAGCCTTGGGTTGAAACCCTACAATGTTTGGGTTTGTTTGGGTTATGTTTGTGCACACCGGGTTTTTGGTTTGTGTCCAATGGTGACACTCATGTTATGGAGACTTACTAGAAATATATTTTGGGTATGCTTGTTAGAGCATGGGACAATAGAGACTCACATAAGGTCACGAGAATGAATATTTAAGAGAAGATTAAGAAATAATTCTCTTCTTAAGGATTTTGTTGCGTGTATATGAAAACATTTGTGAGGAAGTGACTACGGAGTAGTCATGATGTTTTAAGTATGGAATTGGTAATATCGATCATGTATGACGATTAGGACTATGATTGAGTCCGGTGTACTTAAAATAAAGACTAAATAATAAGTCTTGAATTGTGGATATTTTAAGACTAGCGTAGTAGTCTTGGTTTGGTTTGAGTTGAGGATTACGGAAGACCTCGCATTATATTTTATTAAGCTTGTAAGCTATACTTGACTTGGTTGACGACTTGAGGAATAATGAATACCTCAATAAGTAGTTCTTGAACTAAACTTGTAAGTTAGTTGAACACAAGGGTTATATGCAAATATATGCATTGTTCATGATGTTTGGTAGAGCATTATGTCCTACTTGTTTATATGCAATTATATGCATGGTTTATGAGATTTTGTAGAGCATTATGTCCTACGTGGTTATATGCAAATATGTGCATGGATTATGGGATTTTGTGGAGCATTATGCCCTATTTGTTTATGTGCAATTATGTGCATGGTTTATGAGTTGTTGTAGAGCATTATGTCCTACATGATTTAATGAGCCCGATAATAATGAATTTGGTCTCATTGGTTTAGACAAGTAAATATCTACTTGAACGTTTGGTTTAAAGTCCAGCTGGCGGGTTTTGGTTGTTGTGTCGGCAATGGGACGATTCATAGCCTTTGGGAACAATCGCTATGAATCGTTGCATTGGGTCCTTTTTCTCCTCACTATTTGGCCAATAGTGGGATGTGATCTCGAGTTATGCCATCTAGCCTGACATCGAGCTCTCATTTCTCATCCCGAGGAGGCTGGATGAATGTAACGAGTACTCATTAAGGGAAGCGATGAGTTGAGATTATTTGGGAAGGAAACCCGGGGTATTAATGATTGGGAATTGAGCCGAATCATGGTTTGAGATTTGATATCAAGGTAAGTTGGTTGGGTTTGGAACCCGGATTTGATTGTGTGGTTCGAAATACGTTCTTGTTACACATGTTTATTTATGAGCATTTATATGAAAAATAATATGCTACTTGGTTTATGTAAGTTTATGTGCTTTAAAAATTAAGTACATGTTTCATGATGGTATACTAGCATGATACCATGATTTTATATGATTGTGCATTTATGCCATGCCATGTCATAATATGCCACATGTTGCATTTAGAAACTTACTGGGTCATTATGACTCACTCCGTGTGATTGTTTTCCCTAGTGTGTGCAGTGATCCCGTTAGTACGCGCAGCGGCTTCGGATAACGACTTTTAGCAGGTGGTCTTCCAAGTCAAAAGCTTGGAGTTATTTATTATTATGATGTATTTATTGTGAGGCTCGAATGTAAAGTTATGTAGACTTTACTTGGGTAGACTGTAGTGTTATATTATGGTTGTGTATTTGGGAGCCGGTTGTATTGCCGAGCATTTGTACCCTTGGTATTTATTTCCTTTGTCGTTTCGAGCATGTGTGGCTCGTTTATTCTAGTTGTGGTATATTGTTGTTCCTACCTCCGATAGTTTTAGTCGTGAGGTTTGGTTGGTGGTTTAGCATGAATTATATGGTTATAGTGAATTGTTCCTCCGGCATGTTATGGCCGTTGAGTGTTGTTTATCAGGTTGGGATTTTGTTAGTTGCCGGCCTTAGTTGCCGATGGTTTGTTGTGCGTGTCTAATGTTGCGTCCACGCGCCGAATTTTGGGCCGAGAGATTTACTATCTCTTTGGTTGTTTTCATTTAGGAGCTTGATAGCTCGGGTCCCATTATGGTTTTGCTTCCGCAGTTTTGGTTTTATTTTCCCTGTCTTGAGCTTGTTGGCTCATCTTTTGACTCGCACTATATATGCTTAGCGGTGCTTGTGCGTCTCTTAGTTTGTCCCGATGGCACGATCTTGGGATCTCGTATTGAGATCCGGGTCGGGTCGTCACAGGGTTGGGGTTAGGGTTGGGGGTGGGGGTTGGGGTTGGGGTTGGGGTTGGGTTTGGGTTTGGGTTGGGGTTGGGGTTGGGGTTGGGGTTGGGGTTGGGGTTGACTTCATCACCTCTCTAGATCACCTCCTAGATTTTCTCTCCACTCTCCGCCATCCCCTCACGTTTTTTTTAATGGTAGATTTTTTATAAGATCATTTTTCTCGTGGTTACCTCCTAGTTTTTCTCCCTAAGCCTATTGTCTAGCCCATTATATCCCGTCCCCTACATCTATATCCACTTTTTCTCTTATCTTCTCAAAAAATGTAGGTCTTTTATCCTTAACATATGTATGTATTAATGTACACACACGTGTGTGTGTGTTTTCTGGGGCAATCATACCACCCAAGTAAATGCTTGTGTATAGAATCAGAGATGCGTGTAAAAATAAAAATAAAATAAAATAATTGGAGGCAGCCCAATAAAGAACAAAGAAGCCACATAAATAAAAGGGAAACTAAAAAAACCTAAATCCTTCCAGCTAAAAAACCATCTTGTTAAACACACAAGGCTGAAAACCTACTCTCAGCCTCGATTACACCTTTATGGTATATATTCCAGAGAGAAGTAAAGAGTGTCCTTGTTTGTAGCAAAGGAAATGCGAGAAAAGATAAAGGGACTCGGATACGGAAAATCCCAAAAGATACCTCAAGTCTTACATCAACAAGAGAAGTATCATAATATTTCACCAGTATGTATGAAATATGAAATGTTATTTGTCCAACAATTTTTGTAATCATATTTTGTTTGAAGAAAAAAGTAAGAGAATATCAGAGTTGCACAAAATTTCTCATTCAAATAGTACAATTTACATAACTATCATTTCAAGCATCTGCAAATCCATGCAGCCCAGAGCAAATGAGAAGCCCGTACCTTGACATGATTTTATCAATACATGGATGAGCATACATTGGTTCACTGTGCATGTTGTCCGTATCAGAGAAGCAACCCCCTAACTAAGCAAGAAAAGCTAGGGTGAGAAGCTCCATAACATAAAGACAATTAAAGACAATAAATCACATTTAGCAAGACATAAAAAAGAGTTGTACACTGACCTCCTTGGCCATAATAAGATCATCTTTTTCTCGATCTGGAAACCATCCAATCTGACAAGCCTCTTATTGACAATAAATTGTCAAATTACAGCAAACCATATTAGAATCAAATTCGTTAGAAAGATATATATTTGACTCGAAATTGGAGCCTATTGAGCCTGTATTTTACAAAGGTATAAAAATTGGGACAATAACATAGATTACCTAGATTGGCAACCAAAAACAGAAAAGGAGAAAATTTTGACTGCCAAAAAGTAAGTTCTAGGAATTTAAAAATTAACCCATTGTCAATGAACATTATGGCAAACTTCATGAAGAGGTTAATTCGTGAATATAGGCTAAGCAACATGCCCCTTGACATCAAGACATCAAGGTAAGCCACAACCGAAGCCTTCAACCTACGCCTCAAGGTAATCGTTTGACGAACAGCCCTAACAATCCAGCGAACCTTCTTGGTATAAGCCCCAGTTTTGATTAGCGAAGCAATCTCGTTCAAATCTAAAAACCCACAGGTGCAATTCCATTTTTCACTAAAGAGTCGAAATCTCGTTACAATTTAACAGATAAATAAATAGATTAAATTAGGGTTTTGGGGGTGGTTGCTACTTTGTAGAGTGGAGGGAGTGGTAGAGAGCAGGAATGGGCCGGAGGGCTGGGAGCTCATTCTCTTTCATCTCGACACCACGAGTCATAATTGCCGGAATCTGAGGGAATCAAAGTTTCAGTCAGAGAGAGAGATCGGTTAACGGAACTTGAGGAACCAAACAGAGAGAGAGAGAGAGAGTGAGCAGCGTGTGATGAGAGTGAGCATTGGCATGGCGGACGGTGGCTTGAAGGGAATCACCGGGTCTTGTAGATGAAGGGCGATGGGAGAATGAGAGGGAGATGGGTAAGGGCCGAGGTGCAGGGCGTGAAGAGAGGATTCAATAATATATTGGGGAAGATTGTTGTTGGCGTGTATCTACGAATATTGGGGATTTTGGGTTGGTGGTGGAGGAGTTTTAATTTTTCAGGATTTTGTGGTTGCTGGAATATTTGGGGACTAGGTTATACCCCATGGACTGTTTTAAGATATTTTTTGTTTTTAAAGTTGCTTATAATTAAAAAAAAATCTCAAACTCGTTAAAATTAAAATCTTTTGAACAAATTTAAAATAGGATAAATATGGAATTTAATATATGAATAATTAATGCAATATAAAATAAACAGTTTAATTAAATGAATCTGATGCGTCCAAGATAATCTGGACCCACTGGGTAAGCCCAATCTGAACACCTGGCTTTCAACGTGTTCTTGAATCCTCACGGCCTAACTCTGCAATGCCAATAAGCAAACATAAAGCGGGCGGGGCACTCCTGCAAAGGCCTCGGCGTGTGAATCGGTACACAAGTAGCGGTGAGTAAATAATTTGAGAGTTTTGGCTAGAGAATCGAATTATGCGCATACCTCTCTCCAAATTTTGTCAAGCTTTTATATGTGCCGGAGGCATAACTGCCCATAATCATGAATAACTGCCCATCATTAGCATTAACTGCCCACAATTGGCGTTAACCGCCCATGATTGGCATTAACTGCCCATGATTGGCATTAACTCCCTTACAAACGGTCATAGCCTCTGGTCAGGATTCTTGCTCGGTTGTAACCACCCTCAACTGTTACCTTGATCTTTACCGGACATGAGTGTCCTTAACTATTTGTAACTCTTCTTGGCAATCGAGCAATGATGCTCGTTCATCGGTATTACTTTAAACAGCTAAGCCCTCATCTACGCAAATAAGTAGCGACCAAAGCGAGATTTTACCCGGTTACTCGTGTAACATCTATGCTCGCTTGCTCGGAAGGTACACATGCCTGACACGTGGCTCCTGTCTTGGGCCTAATTGGGCCGGGCAGCTCAGTAGCCCCCAACTCCTTGTCTTACCGAGTATTCATGCTCATGACGAGGAGAAACCCAAAAAATTTCAAAGCACCTCCCTTCAAAATTTTAAAGCCGATAAATTGAATAGGCGGCAATTCACGAAGCTTCTTGGACAAGCGTTTCTTAAGAGTCTGAAGCGTCGGCCGTCACTTGATGCCAGAAAAAACGAGGCCCAACTCCCATGCCCATTAAATGCGGCCTCGTTCACCGCTTAGTGCTTAGGGCCCAATGATTCGATTTCTGCCGGCTTAGTTGGATATAAAAGGCAGGATTCCACTCTTTTACAACTTTACGCCTCCAGCAATTCAAAACAATTCTCTAACAGACATACGAAGCAAAGCAAGGTTTCTGCAGATTTTTCATCAAGAACTGCTTCCCCAGTTTCACCCTTACCGTATTTCGAAAGCAGAATCAAGATCTTCGCCAAGTTTTCCAGGTATTTCACCTTCCCTCCTTCATCATTCCATTGTGTTATATTTCCTTAATTTTTGGATTAGGGTTTACAGTGTGTAAACCCCCTTTTCGGTTTTCTGCGAATTGTTCATCCAAAGTCCCATTGCCTTTGCCTTTTACGAATTATCATCCCAGACTAAAGGAATCGAAAACCAAAGGTGATACCAGTTCTTGATCTCACAACCCGTGTGCCATAGTCAACTTCTTTTTCTCCGTACTTCACCCGATCAATATCTAACCTGCAATTCTCGATTCCTTTTCCTGTAGGATGTCTAGCGAAGGAACTGTTTCTGAAATTGAAGGCCGGAGCTACGACCATGGAGCTCCAAGAGAAATGCCCCCGTCCTCGCCCTCGTCTTCTGAAGAAAGTGAGCAAGATGTGGTTCCATTGATTACTCGCCGATGAAAACCCTCAAAACTGAGCGGGCAACAGGCTAACAGCGAACAAGCAAGTGGTCTTCCTCACCCAAACAAACAATTACCCGGACCAAGCCATACCTCATTCGTTCCTGCCTCCTCCTATTCTTCTCCCTCAATCCGATGGGAAGATTTAAACTCCGAGGACGAGGTTAGTACCTGGTTCTATTCATTAGGAATGGACCCCAAACTTTACCGTGTCCGCGCCTTCGATTTAAATATAGACAGCGCAGGCCATAACTTTCAGGGAGACAAAATGGTATTTTACTTCGATTTTTTCCAAGTCGGACTCCGTCTTCCTCTCGACCCATTCATTGTCGAGCTAATGAATGTCTCCAATACCCTTCCACTGACGACTTTAACCCTTTGTTAGGTTCTTAGTATCTTTACCGTAACTGCTTGGGTCACTCGGGTTCGAGCCTTGATATGACTTTATTCATAAGTTTTCCTTCTTTCACTTGACAAGAAAACTGGCCGTATCAATAGTCGCTCAAACCACGGCTTCTTCAAGCTTCTTACCGACAGTCCCAACAAGGTCGATGGCTGGGATGGGAAGGCCTTGCTTGTTGAATCAAGCATTGGCGGCCCCCGCACCACTTTTCATCGGTGATTACGGTCTTCAGGAATGACAAACACGCCTCTTACAGAAATTTGGGGAACCCGGAGAATAGTTAAGGCTTTTAGAATGCTGGGAGCAAGGGAGGGACAAGCCGGGCAAGATTTCGTGTTGGACTGGCGAGTTCTCACTTCTGATCTCGGTCTTTTGCGATCTGCTGGGATCTCCTACCTTCCTATTGAAGGAGTTGAACCCCGAGTTATAATCGACCAAGAAACTCCTCATCCATACTGGGGCTCTTGCCATGGGAATAAATTCCCAAGTGAGTGCGAGGATTGTGCTCGTACTGGAACTCTTTGCCGACCTAACTTCTCACTCTCTGGTTATTCCTCAACTATTTATTTTGTCATCTTTTTCTTCACTAATTTTCCATATTTTGTCTTTTCTCGGTGCTAACATTCTCTTATCCTTGTGCAGATATGAGGCAGTTGACCGACGTCTCCAAGTTTATGCAAGCTGCTAAAAAGAGCTCGAGCAAGCGAGCTAAGCACCTGTCCACCCAGCCAGCCATCAACCTTCCCACTGTCCCGGCCACTACTTCAAGCCGTGGAACAAAGCGCCAACAACCCGAACCCTGCCAATCTGCAGCAACCTTCATTCCTGCTCCTCTGGTGCGAGAACCAGTAAATGTCTCACCCCCTATCATCAATGTTGAACCAACTGAAAGCCCGAGGAGGAACAGACGCCGGGCAGATAAAGCTGTAATCGAAGAAAGCACTCCCCAACTTCCTACTTGGCAACAGGAAGATTTCGTCATGCCCGACGACCAACCAAAGGCCGCCGCCCTCATTAGGGAACTTGCCAACGTACCAGACCTCAACAACATCGCTGTACACAAGCGAAGTGGTTTCCAGGCCACTACTGGACTCGGTCTGATGAAGCGACTCCACCATAGCGGTATCCAAAGAAGTATGCCGACCAAGCGAGTTCGGTCTTGATTGGAGAAATGGGGATGTGCATGACTGAGGTAATACTCTCCTCTTATCCTTTGCTTTCTTTCCTTTTCCCTTACTCTAAACCACAACTTTTTAAACAGATCGCCAATAAGTCCATTCTGATGTATGAGCGTTTAATCACCAATCTCAACAAGAACAACACCCTTACCGCCGAGAAAGACACCCTAGCTGCCGAGAAGAATGCTCTAGAAGAGAAGATCAACTGCATCCGAGCCGACCTCAAAAATAGCGAGGAATCCCTCACCAGCAAAGTGACCGAGCTTTCGAAGGTCGAAGCCGAGAAAGCTGCCTTAGAATCCCAATTAAATCTTTCCAAAAAATCAGAAGAAGCCGCCCTGAACAACATAGCTGGGGTGCGTCGGGAGCTGCGAGCTTGCCAAAACGACTTGGAAGCTGCTAACGCCACCGTCACCAAGCTCGAGCAAATGGTATCGGAGGCCGGCTCTTTGTCAAGTGACGAGCAAAAGCAGCAAATTATTGAAAATTATAAGAGTTCAAGCGACTTCGCCAACAGCGTGGAAAGTGAAGCCTACCCATTCTTCGTACAAGGCATGAACCACGTCTTGAGGCAAATCGCTTGCAGCGGATTGGACATTCGCCCCGAGCAACTGGCTGAATGGGGAGCTAACCCCCTCTTTTGCTCATCTGCTCGGGCCGGCCACTCCCACGTGCCTTTTAATGAAGATGAGTTGGAAGCCTTGGCCGAGGCCGATACTGCGAAGGGCTTGTCACCGTGGAACCCCCCTCCTGTCACCAATCCTTCAGTTACCGACCTCATGACAGAAATTTGGAGGTCTCAAGCTCCTTCAACCCCTCGCGATGATACCCAGCGTCAGGCGATGATGAAGTTACCATCACGGATACCACCAATAGTGCAGGGAAGGCGCCTACTTCAGCCGAGAGGCAACACGCGCCTTCTTTGTGAACTCTTAATGCGGCTGCGTGCCGATTTGGCCTTCGTGCCTTGTTCCAAACAATTTTAATTCCGTTAAATTG
>CM028380.1:119611843-119675115 GCA_013146195.2 Codonopsis lanceolata
CAAGTATAGCTTACAAGCTTAATAAAAATATAATCACGAGGTCTTCCCGTAATCCTCAACTCAAACCAAACCAAGACTACTACGTTAGTCTTAAAATATCCACAATTCAAGACTTATTATTTTAGTCTTTATTTTAAGTACACGGACTCAATCATAGTCTAATCGTCATACATCGATAATCACCAATTCCATACTTAAAACATCATGACTACTCATTAGTCACTTCCTCTAAATGTTTTTATATACACGCCAACAAAATCCTTAAGAGAGAATTATTTCTTAATCTTTCTTAAATATTCTCGTGACCTTATGTGAGTCTCTATTGTCCCATGCTCTAACAAGCATGCTCAAAATATATATTTCTAGTAAGTCTCCATACCATGAGTGTCTCCATTGGACACAAACCAAAACCCGTTTTGCACAAACATAACCCAAACATTGTAGGGTTTCAACCCAAGCTCTTTATCATTTTATTGGCCTTAGATCGACTCCGTTGAGTCTTAATACTACATTTCATTCTTTATGTGTTTCATAATTCCACACTTTAATATCTCATTAAAGTTTACAACAAAATGAATATTCATTAGGGCTTGATTCCCAAGCCTAAAAATCCACATAACACATCACAATCATAATCCATTTAAAATTGGAGTTATGAGCTTTACATCATTAACCAAACGAAACCCATTCGTCAGAATTTTAACCCAAGTTCATTTAACACATTATTGAACTTATGATGACTCGTTGAGTCTTAATACCACATTTTATTCTTTATGTATTTCGTCAACCCACACTTTACTATTTCATTCACATTCACAACAAGGTTCCAAATTCATCCGGCTTGATTCTCAAGCCTAAAATCTATAAGGTTCATCATAACCATAACTCCATTAATAGTTCTGGAGCTATATATATACTTCACAACGTCAAACAAATGAAATTCAATCGTCGTAGGATTTCATCCTAAGTCCATTTAACACATTATTAAACTCATGATAACTCCATTGAGTCTTAATATCAAGTTCCAATCTTCACCCATTTCATTAACCTAACATTCACACCCACTTTAATTCACAACAATTTCTTCAATAATTTGGGTTTCATTCACAAGCCCTAAAATTCACCAAAAACTCAACATAGAGCATAACCCATTTCTTACAACATACAATTTCATTCAAATCATCATATTCATGATATCAACATGTTCATACTTCTAAAAATCCCCAAAATGGGCATACATAGCATATTGATTGTTCATTGCCCTCAAATAACACTTAGATTGTTTTCCTAGGGGCCAATGAACCAAAATCAAAAGAGAGAAACTTACCTAGCTTGAGTGAAAACTCAAGAGAATCAAAATTTGAACGGTGAAGTTGTTCCACTCGTCGCATACGTCAAGAATCCAGTTTGGCGGCAATCGGACGGTTGGATCTTCGTGGATCGGAGGAGGAAGAAGCTAGGGCTCAAGGCTTCAAGTCTCCAACTCTCTCTCACTCTGAGAGAGCAATTAGAAGGGAGAAATGAGGGGGTTTTCTGCATTCTAAAAGGGTTTAGTGTATATATACCTCCACAATAGAGAGGGCACATTTGGAATTTCCTTGGTACAATTAGTGAGTGTTAGAGGTAATTAGCCACTAATCAAAACTTAATCAACTTCCCTAACATGTTAAGACATCATTAGGACTAAGTATGGGTGTTAGGGAGGGTTTAGAAGAGGTTTAGAAAGGGTAGGATAGGAATTACACAACAAAAAATCAAAACAGGGATCATGTTTCGAAGGACCATGCGCCGCATGGTCCTCCTACCATGCATCGCATCAAGTGATTTTACACTTGGTGACATTTTCTGCAATGTTCGTTCGCGTCCGGTCCTTCCCGCATGCAACCGCAACCCTTAAAGCTTCGAAACGACCTATAATTGAACCCTTAAACTCCTCAAACACTTGGCTAAACCATCCAAGTCCCAAAACACTTTTAAAGTAGGTCTAAACTCCCATAAACAACACCTAAACAACTCGGAGCGAAACCGGCGCAAGTTACAACAACGCGCTAACGAAACGAATGAAACCAAAACCGACGGGCAACCACCCAAGGTTATAAACACTTCAAAAGGCTACCAAATAGGCCTGAATGCCACTCAGATGGCTAACAACAGATAGGAGAAATGAGCTCCCGAAAGACGAGACGATCACCCGGCTCAATCTCAAACTACGCGATAAGGAGAATTGCTATCCTCGGAGCGTCGAAACTTCACGGGACTTAAGGGATACATCCAAATAGAAGTATAACACATCTAAACATGTTATTTAATCATCATGTAAAGATCTAGGACCAAATCGAGGTCGGAACACAAAACAAGTAAACTCTCAATCGCGTCGATTTCGACTATCGTCGGGTTACGACCTTTTGACTTTAGCAAGTCAACAACTATATGACATTTCTTAAAAGTGTTTTAGTCTTAATGTGGTCTCTCATACACATTTAGACTCTCTCACAACCAAACGAGCAATCAACCAAAGATGAAATGCGAGCATTGCACGCAATTCAAGCTAACCGGGAATCGGGATCTTACATCCTCTCCCCCTTAAAAAGAATTCGTCCCGAATTCTAAACCGTATCTCAAACCAATGCTAGGTCATAATCCCAACATGAAATACCCCGAAACCACTACAGTGTCTCACAATCCCGAGTGAACACTCGATGCTCAAAAACCATAAACCTAGACTCAGTCTCCGAGTCTACCATCACAATAACCAAACCCAGTATATATATGAGGATCAAACTACCGTGATCCCAAACTCAGGTTTCAATACCCCTTAATAGGCACAACAACATTAAACTCTCTTAGATTGAAAATAATATGACTCATTTTCGAGTCACGAAAACACGTATGAACAATACTAACCAAACTTGTACACAAACCCCCAACGTTTAACATGAAACAAGTTCAAGCACATCATAACCTTCAACTACGGAAACTATTTGTTAGGGGCACATCATAAAATTCGGCATAATAGACCTTAATGTCACAAGAAGTAATAATTGCCTATAGAGCAATTTTCAACCAAATCAGAGGCAATCATGCTGACATTTCAATCCACGCAAATAATACTCGCGGTTTCCCTATCGCGGGTAAAACACATAAGAGCACAACAATGAAATGTTTTGAAAATTCTTTTCATTTAGGTCCATTCCTTTTGGTAATGGGTATAGTCAATTCTACCACAATTCATACCAATCCTAGTCCAACAACGATCACTTTTGATCACCAATTTAGGGTACCGGCTAAATTGGATACTCAAAAGCTTTCGTTGCAAGGATGCGAAGGTTCATGATAAAAAGGTTTTAAGCATCCTTTAATAGTCTCCTACGCTAAGGAAATGAATGAGCAGGAGATAACCATTTATGAAATGCGAATTTAATATACCACAATGTAGATGCATCAAGTAGGTGTTCCCTACAACTAATGCACATAATTGAATAAATTCAAGTCAAGTAACAAGGTCTATTACCTTGACAAACAACAACCATATTTTACCACAAAACTCGTGCACCTAGCACGCAATCATGAAAACTCGCTAAAAGTCATCACGTATCGACTCGGCTACTAGTAGTCGTAACGTCTATACTTCACAAATCCAACCTTTCTTAAGCTCTAGACCAAGTCTACAACCGACGTATATTCTAACGTCCCCAAAACACCAAAACTTCAACAAAAATTGTGGTGAAACATCATACTTATTCACGCACTAAAATCAACCCATAGATCATAATAATTAACTTTCGCACTTACCGAGTGTATCCTACTCGCATAATAATCATATACAATATTATCGATGTATATTATTCATCACCTTAAACATATCCCCATAGGATATACAAGTATCATATCAAACCAACAAATATCATCATACAATTCATGTTTCATATATATATACATATATATACGAATATTCATACCCCGGCTCTTAATATAGGCCGACAAAACCGTAACCCCATAAAACCATTGGTTACTATCATCGTAACACAAATTCATCCTCAATGCTCTTTATATATAGTATAGTCCTATAAATATATAGACTACACAAGAATCCACAAACCATGTGTGATTACCTACCGGCAATTCACAAATCAAACAATACCACAAACCAGCATCACATTGGGGCTTTATCCCAATCAAACAATAAACCAACAATATGCAATACACCATGTAATGTATGTATGAATGCACATGAGCTACCGATAAGGCGTGTACTCATAATAACAATAATAGTATCAACGGTATAACATATATATACGAGAGCATACCTTCCTATTCGGATAGGTTTCAAAACTCCCAATGGCCAACCGCCACGCCGCACGACCTCAAACTTTAGGTCGACCATCACCATCTCTCTTGGAGCCACCAGATTGTCGACTAGTACTCCCAAACTGATTAACCCTCATCTTCGGGCAATCTTTACGAACATGATCACCACCACAAGCAAAGCACTTTCCTGCCTTGCCCCAACATCTCGTTCTCTGCATGTCACGTCCTCGAACAAAAATTACATATCAACTCACCCACCTCGTCGTCTCCGACTAGAGGTAGGAACATCACTGCGTCTACCAAGATGCGTGTGATTCCTTGATTAACTTTTCGAGGTGCTAATTGCCTCCCAATATTATCATCACTCTTAATAGCTCTCGAGGTTCTCTGAGCATATTCCTCGAAGTCTAACTCCATCGCATAAGCACGATCCACAAAGATCTCGGTATCCGTGAGTAAAGGAATAAGCCGCCTACGATACTTCATCTTTAGGCCTTTTACAAACCGGTGGGTTTTCTTAGCCTCATCCGGTACTAAGTAACCACGCAACGAGCCAACTCGTGAACTTCGCCGAATACCGAGCCACAGTCATATCTCCTTGTTCTAGCGCAATAAATTCCATTTCTCTCTCTTTCCCGAACTATCGCCGAATAAGCGTGGCCCTAAATTCCAGTATGAAATTTTCCCACACTTGGGGCACTCCAAAGTGTCTCCAATTATCTCGTAACACATGCCACCAATGGTCAGCCGCACCACTCAACTTAAACACTGCTAGGGTCACCATCTCTTTCGACGTACAACCCATAACTTCAAAGATCTTTTCCATGCTTTCTAACCAATGTTCGGCTTTAGAAGCATCGGGCTCTCCATCGAAGCCCTCAGGTTCCAACTTCAAAAATCTCCCAAGTATAGTGGAATCATTCTCCCTTCTAAACATTTGTTGAGGAGTCACACGAGGATCATTAACATTTTCTCCTCTCTCATAACCACGAACGGTACTCGAACGAGGTCTGCTAGAACTAGCTCCACGCCAAGCCCCTGACATGATATACCTACAAGGAACACTCGGCGTTAAAAATCTCAACAATAAACCCAACCCAACTAGGCCAAGGAACCTATCTCCGGCGAAATAGCTAACCAATAGCTCGATATTAATCAAGCGTGATTTACGACCCGGATCTCAATACGAGATCCCAAGGTCGTGCCATCAGGACAAACTAAGAGACAGACAAGCACCTGCTAAGCATAATGGTGCGAGTCAAAAGATGAGCCAACAAGCTCAAGACAGGAAAATAAAAACCAAAACCTGCGGAAGCAAAACCATAATGGGACCCGAGCTATCAAGCTCCTAAATGAAAACAACCAAAGAGATAGTAAATCTCTCGGCCCAAAAATTCGACGCGCGTGACGCAACATTAGACACGCACAACAAACCATCGGCAACCAAGGCCGGCAACTAACAAAATCCCAACCTGATAAACAACACTCAACGGCTATAACATGCCGGAGGAACAATTCACTATAACCATATAATTCATGCTAAACCACCAACCAAACCTCACGACTAAAACTATCGGAGGTAGGAACAACAATATACCACAACTAGAATAAACGAGCCACACATGCTCGAAACGACAAAGGAAATAAATACTAAGGGTACAAATGCTCGGCAATACAACCGGCTCCCAAATACACAACCATAATATAACACTACAATCTACCCAAGTAAAGTCTACATAACTTTACATTCGAGCCTCACAATAAATACAACATAATAATAAAATAACTCCAAGCTTTTGACTTGGAAGACCACCTGCTAGAAAGTCGTTATCCGGCTGCACAACGGGATCACCGCACACACTAGGGAAAACAATCACACGGAGTGAGTCATAATGACCCAGTAAGTTTCTAAATGCAACATGTGGCATATTATGACATGGCATGGCATAAATGCACAATCATATAAAATCATGGTATCATGCTAGTATACCATCATGAAACATGTACTTAATTTTTAAAGCACATAAACTCACATAAATCAAGTAGCATATTATTTTTCATATAAATGCTCATAAATAAACATGTGTAACAAGAACGATTTCGAACCGTATACAATCAAATCCGGTTCCAAACCCAACCAACTTACCTTGATATCAAATCTCAAACCATGATTCGGCTCAATTCCCAATCATTAATACCCTCGGGTTTCTTCCCAAATAATCTCAACTCATCGCTTCCCTTAATGAGTACTGTTACATTCATCCAGCCTCGGGATGAGAAATGAGAGCTCGATGTCGCTAGATGGCATAACTCGAGATCACATCCCACTATTGGCCAAATAGTGAGGAGAAAGGACCCAATGCAACGATTCATAGCGATTGTTCCCAAAGGCTATGAATCGTCCCATTGCCGACACAACAACCAAACCCGCCACCGGACTTTAAACCAAACGCTCAAGTAGATATTTACTTGTCTAAACCAATGAGACCAAATTCATTATTATCGGCTCATTAAATCATGTAGACATAATGCTCTACAACAACTCATAAACCATGCACATAATTGCACATAAACAAATAGGGCATAATGCTCCACAAAATCCCATAATCCATGCACATATTTGCATATAACCACGTAGGACATAATGCTCTACAAAATCTCATAAACCATGCATATAATTGCATATAAACAAGTAGGACATAATGCTCTACCAAACATCATGAACAATGCATATATTTGCATATAACCCTTGTGTTCAACTAACTTACAAGTTTAGTTCAAGAACTACTTATTGAGGTATTCATTATTCCTCAAGTCGTCAACCCAGTCAAGTATAGCTTACAAGCTTAATAAAATATAATGTGAGGTCTTCCGTAATCCTCAACTCAAACCAAACCAAGACTACTACGCTAGTCTTAAAATATCCACAATTCAAGACTTATTATTTAGTCTTTATTTTAAGTACACCGGACTCAATCATAGTCCTAATCGTCATACATGATCGATATTACCAATTTCATACTTAAAACATCATGACTACTCCGTAGTCACTTCCTCACAAATGTTTTCATATACACGCAACAAAATCCTTAAGAAGAGAATTATTTCTTAATCTTCTCTTAAATATTCAATTCTCGTGACCTTATGTGAGTCTCTATTGTCCCATGCTCTAACAAGCATACTCAAAATATATTTCTAGTAAGTCTCCATAACATGAGTGTCACCATTGGACACAAACCAAAAACCCGGTGTGCACAAACATAACCCAAACAAACCCAAACATTGTAGGGTTTCAACCCAAGGCTCTTTATCATTTTATTGGCCTTAGATCGACTCCGTTGAGTCTTAATACTACATTTCATTCTTTATGTGTTTCATAATTCCACACCTTAATATCTCATTAAAGTTTACAACAAAATCCGAATATTCATTCGGGCTTGATTCCCAAGCCTAAAAATCCACATAACACATCACAATCATAATCCATTTAAAATTGGGAGTTATGAGCTTTACATCATTAACCAAACGAAACCCATTCGTCGTAGGATTTTAACCCAAGTTCATTTAACACATTATTGAACTTATGATGACTCCGTTGAGTCTTAATACCACATTTTATTCTTTATGTATTTCGTCAACCCACACTTTACTATTTCATTCACATTCACAACAAGGTTCCAAAATTCATCCGGGCTTGATTCTCAAGCCTAAAAATCTATAAGGTTCATCATAACCATAACTCCATTAATAGTTCGGGAGCTATATATATACTTCACAACGTCAAACAAATGAAATCCAATCGTCGTAGGATTTCATCCTAAGTCCATTTAACACATTATTAAACTCATGATAACTTCATTGAGTCTTAATATCAAGTTCCAATCTTCACCCATTTCATTAACCTAACATTCACACCCACTTTAATTCACAACAATTTCTTCAATAATTTGGGTTTCATTCACAAGCCCTAAAATTCACCAAAAACTCAACATAGAGCATAACCCATTTCTTACAACATACAATTTCATTCAAATCATCATATTCATGATATCAACATGTTCATACTTCTAAAAATCCCCAAAATGGGCATACATAGCATATTGATTGTTCATTGCCCTCAAATAACACTTAGATTGTTTTCCCTAAGGGCCAATGAACCAAAAATCAAAAGAGAGAAACTTACCTAGCTTGAGTGAAAACTCAAGAGAATCAAAATTTGAACGGTGAAGTTGTTCCACTCGTCGCATACGTCAAGAATCCGAAGTTTGGCGGCAATCGGACGGTTGGATCTTCGTGGATCGGAGGAGGAAGAAGCTAGGGCTCAAGGCTTCAAGTCTCCAACTCTCTCTCACTCTAGAGAGACAATTAGAAGGGAGAAATGAGGGGGGTTTTCTGCATTCTAAAAGGGTTTAGTGTATATATACCTCCACAATATGAGAGGGCACATTTGGAATTTCCTTGGTACAATTAGTGAGTGTTAGAGGTAATTAGCCACTAATCAAAACTTAATCAACTTCCCTAACATGTTAAGACATCATTAGGACTAAGTATGGGTGTTAGGGAGGGTTTAGAAGAGGTTTAGAAAGGGTAGGATAGAATTACACAACAAAAATCAAAACAGGATCATGTCGCTTTCGAAGGACCATGCGCCGCATGGTCCTCCTACCATGCGACCGCATCAAGTGATTTTACACTTGGTGACATTTTCTCGCAATGTTGCTCGGTCCGGTCCTTCCCGCATGCAACCAACCCTTAAAGCTTGAAACGACCTATAATTGAACCCTTAAACTCCTCAAAACTTGGCTAAACCATCCAAGTCCCAAAACACTTTTAAAGTAGGTCTAAACTCCCATAAACAACACCCAAACAACTCGGAGCGGCGCAAGTTACAACAACGCTAACGAACGACGAATGAAACCGCAAACCGACGGGCAACCACCCAAGGTTATAAACACTTCAAAAGGCTACCAAATAGGCCTGAATGCCACTCAGATGGCTAACAATAGATAGGAGAAATGAGCTCCCGAAAGACGAGACGATCACCCGCTCAATCTCAAACTACGATAAGGAGAATTGCTATCCCTCGAGGCCGAAACTTCAGGACTTAAGGGATACATCCAAATAGAAGTATAACACATCTAAACATGTTATTTAATCATCATGTAAAGATCTAGGACCAAATCGAGGTCGAACGCCAAACGCAAGTAAACTCTCAATCGCTGCCGAATTTCGACTATCGCGACTTTTGACTTTAGCAAGTCAACAACTATACGACATTTCTTAAAAGTGTTTTAGTCTTAATGTGGTCTCTCATACACATTTATACTCTCTCACAACCAAACGAGCAATCAACCAAAGATGAAATGCGAGCATTGCGCAATTCAAGCTAACCGGGAATCGGGATCTTACATATTAAGATCCTACGGAATTTGGGGTAGTTTTGATGGAGGTCAAGCCTCCGAGCTTTTTTAAGTGTATGAAGAACACTTGGGTATTAGAGACTTGATACTATCGCTCTAAGATGTTTGTGTTAGTTAGCATAGAAATGCATAACTATATGATTTTTAAGTAAATATCTACTTGATTGGATTAGTACCTGCGTGTCGTACTTTTCCTTTATTTGAGCATGTGAGTATATATTACATGTGCTTGAGTTTGAGTCCATGGCGGTTTTTGTTTGAGTCTTTGGTGGACGATACATCGCCTTCACGATTGTGAGATTCGTGATCGCGATGGATCGCCGTGCTGCTTTACACACCCCTCCATCGGTGGCCACGGTGGGAAGTAGTTTATCTCGCTTATAGTAATACACATGACTTTGATAACTATGGAACTCAAGCGAGATCGGGACGTCGATATCTACGGGAGGGATATCGAGGGCACATAAAGGTTTTACACGTGTTTTTGCTGGAGCAACACGGCGGAAGAATTGGTAATGGTATCATATCCCTTTTATATGAATTGTCTCATAAGTACTTATGTGAATAATGTGCCTTGTGATTTGGATATGATGTGGTGGTTGAATTGGTTTCATAAATGTTATACTTTATAGATAACATGTTGTTTAAGGTTGTTAAGCATAAATGCTTAAACGTGAACATTACTTGAATGTTGTATTATGCCAAAAGCATGGATCATTATTGTTAAGCCTAATATGCCTTGACATGAATTTTGGTGAAATGTTATACTATGATGATAACATGTTTTATTAATGTTGAGCATGGATGCCAGAACATGATTTTTATAGAAGGTTATTATGTGAAGATAGTAAGATGTACATGTTTTATTTGAGCATTATGCCATGTCATGACATTGCATCTTTAGTAGCTTACTAAGTCATTATGACTTACTCGTTTGCTTTGTTTTCCTTAGATTCGAGTCGAGCTAGTACTCGAAGGAACCGCCGTGCCTACGATAGAAGTGTAATTTTTATAAAGGTTGCTACTTCAATTTATTTTTGTAGCCTTAGTTATTTGGAAAGGACGTTTGGGAAGTGAAGTTATATAGACTTCACTTTGGGTAGTAAGATTGTGTTATTGATTTGGTTCTTGTAATTGTAAATTATTAATAATTGGCTTTTTTGTGAGCCGACAAATGTTAGTCGAGCCAAGTTGTTTAAATACATATTTATTCTATCTCAAGTTATTTATATTGTTGGTTATGTTGTACTCTGGCATGTTTAGCCGATGAGTGTGTAGACTAGAGTCTTAGACTTAGTGTAATGTTGGGTTCTATGAACGCCGATGACTTGGTTTATTTGTGCTATATATTTGTATTGCATGACGTGAGTTTTGTTCCCACGTGCCCAATGTTGCGCACGTATGCCGATTTTTGGACCAAGAGATTCATGATCTCTTTGGTTGTATTTGGTTTGAGCTTGTTAGCTCGGGCGCCACTAGGATATTTTGTTTCGCTTCCGCATATGTTTTAAGTTGTTGGCGTTTCGCCGTTATGGCCTTACCCATTATTTGGCATTGCTTGTTGTTATTTGTTTCCCGATGGCACGACCTTGGGATTTCGCCTTGGGATCCGGGTCGGGTCGTCACAGGTTCCTTACCCAAGTGTTAAGAAAGACTCATCTAACCTTGTCAAAATGAATTAGTACTACTCACTCCCTACTCTTTATCATCATGACCAACTAGGGGCAAAAGTGTGAGTAGCGTTTTTCACTTTATTACTAAGTTGTTATTTATCTATGATCCATCTCATACAGGTCTTTGGTGTGAGCAGTACTTGGTTATTATTCTGAAATAAGGTCATGGCATACCCCTTACTTATCCCTCTATCTTCATGTACCTTGTCTTTAAAATGGTTAAAGAGAGGAGTTGTTCATGTTTTCCTAAGTTTGGTGAGGTCTACCCTGTACTGGTTCTAGTTATATATGCCACTGTCTTCATTGAAAATTTTGGTGGTTCACACACATACACACACACACCAACACACACTGATTCATTCACAATTGAGACTTGATTACCCGACTATGTCATGTCTGGACACATACCCACACACTGTCAGGTTTTCAAAGCGCAATAATCTATGAATTGATTGGTTAAGCGCCAAACACACAAATTTGAATCCAGTTAATTATACAATTTTATTTATTCATCAAAACTTCAAATTTATCCAATAATAAAAAAACTAGAGTGAATTAGCATGCCCAATTAAACTCCACTGAAAATGTAAAGAAGACTAGCATACACCGCCGTAGTGCTACAAACAGTTCCATACCAACATACTAACCTGACATCTGCATAAGATTGACAGTAACATGATTTTGCTTATCACATCTTTTCCAATTCACGTGATATTGTTGGTCTATTTTTCAAGATTCTAAAGTACTCAATTTTTTAAATAAGCATATGCATCCAGAATTACTCTATTTTAATGTCATATCAATTGATTACAGAGTTAGGATATGACTATTTATGATCGTAGTTGGATAGATAGTCGGAGGTTACCAAACCAAAAGGGCATTACAGATGAGTTTCAAAGAGGTTTGATGAGTTTTATTGCGTTTGCTACCTCCCCAAAACATGAATGGTGAACAAATTAGGTGTCCATGTGTTAAATGTCATAATTGGAAGTTTCAACATGTAATTATTACTCAGAGACACCTTCTACAACACGGGTACAAACGATGAATTGCTCATGGTGAGAAAGTCGTAGTAGTACAGCCACACATCGATAATGTTCCTCATAAGAATCATGTACCTGAAGTTGATGTCGAATCCGAAACAACCATTGATGAAGAACCAACTCAAGGTATGGAAGATATGGTAAGGGATGCAGCTTGTCCTAAATTTGACTGGTCCATGAACCCTAATCACGAACCAAATCTTGTAGCCAAGAAGTTCATTGACGCAATGGACTCTACAAAGGACAAGCTTTATCACGGTTCTGAGATTACCGTGTTGGAGGTTGTGAGAGAGATCCTAAACATTACGTCAGATTGTAATATAAGTCAAGCTGCTTATAATCGTATCAAGAAAGCAGTTAAGCACTGGTTGCCGAAGGGGAATAAACTGGTATCTAATTTTTATGAGACTAAAAAGTTAGTTGGGCAGATTGGGCTTTCGTACGAGAAGATAGATGCGTGTAAGAATGACTGTATAGTTTTTTATAAGGAAAATTCAGGAAAGACAGAGTGTTCTGTGTGTGGCCATAACAGATAAAAGCCAAACCAGAGGGGTAGTTAAAAACACAAGAAAAAAGTACCACATAAGCAGTTGCGGTACATGCCAATAATTCTGAGATTGCAGCGTGTGACGACCCGACCCGGATCCCAAGACGAAATCCCAAGGTCGTGCCGTCAAGAAAACAAATAACAACAAACAAGTAGCAAATAATGGGTAGGGCCATAACGGCGATACACCGACAACTCAAACACATGCGGAAGCACAATATAATATAACAGTGGCGCCCGAGCTAACAAGCTCAAACTAAAACAACCAAAGAGATGATTAATCTCTCGGTCCAAAAATTCGACTCGCGTGCCGCAACATTGGGCACGTAGAACAAAATCCCTGTTATGCAATTCAATAATAAGCATAATATAAACCAAGTCATCGGCGAAACTACGGCCGGAACCCAACATTAAACTAAGTCTAAGACTCTAGTCTAACAACTCAACGGCTAAACACATGCCGGAGAACAAACATATTATTAACTAGCAATATAGCATGCTAAACATAATCACCAAATTTTACCAAGCGCGACTAAAACTAGTCGGCTACCAACAACTTAAGTACTAACAATTATAAGTACTAACACAAGTAAACATATGGAGATATAACCATAAATATACATCAAGCACAACCACCACCGGTTGGCTACCAAAAGAATAAGCTAACATCATAAATACAACATTACAATCATATTAAGGTTTGCTACCCAAATCATGAAGTTTATATAACTTCATCTTCCCAACGACCTCACCAAAAGCAAAATGAATCATCTAAGTAGCAACCTTTCCAAAAGAATTCCCTGCCAACGTAGCCTCCTGATTTACTTGGATCCGCTCGCACGACTCGGATCTAGGGAAAAACAACCAACAAATAAAAGTAAGTCACAATGACTTAGTAAGTTACTAACCATAACTTCCTACCATGGCATAATGCTCAATCATAAAATATGTCATGCTATCGTCATGAAATAACCTTATATTAAATCATGTATGGCATCCATGCTCAACATTAAATAATTATGTTATCATTAACGTATAACATCTCATCATAACCCATGTCAAGGCATTTTAGTCTTAACAATAATAGCTTATACCTTTGGCATAAAACAACATATAAACAATGTCCATGTGATAGCATATATGCTTAACAACATTAATCAATATGTTATCTATTAAGTATAACATGTAAGAAACCAAAACAAACATCATATCATATCCAAATTCACCAAGCACGTTATTCACTTAAGCACTTGTGAAACAATTCATATATATAAGGGATATGATACCATTACCAAATTCCTCCGCGTGTCGCTCCCGCAAAAACACGTGCAAAACCCTTATGTGCCCTCGATATCCCTCTCGTAGATATCGACGCCCCGAGACGCCTCCGCCGAGTTCCATAGTTATCAAAGTCATGTGTATTACTACAACTAAGATAAACTACTTCCCCACCGTGGCCATCGATGGAGGGTGTGTGCAAGACGGCGATCCATCGCGATCACGAATCCCACAATTCGTGAAGACGATGTATCGCCCTACCAAAGACTCAAATGCATGCACGACGCCCTGGACTCAAAACCCAAGCACAAGTAATATATACTCATATGCTCAAAACAAGTAGGTAAACACTCTACCATCAAACTAGTCATGCAATTCATCCACAACTAGCATAAACATCATAACCGAGAATCATATAAGCTCTCATAATCAAGTGTGCTTCACACACTTCAAAACTTCTTGGAGGCTCGACCTCCATGAATTCTACCCAAAATTCCGTAGGACTTAAAATTATAGTTCCTAGGATTCATACTAACCCAAAGGTTAACTCCGTTGAGTTCAATCTAAGTTTTCCGAAAATTCAAGGAATAGAAGCTTAGGCTTCATCATTCCCCTATGTTCATAACTATCGCCCAAAACCACAATCCCAATGTTCAATATACTCATATAAACCCAACAAACTAATTAACAATGCAACTTAGAATAAATTAGTCATCTTGTGCATAATTTCATCCAAGTCATCATACCAATCATAACCTTCAAATCATGATTAAAATTTACAACATGGTTTAATATACTCTATTAAGCATATAAAACATATTAATCAAGCTAACATCATTAGATTGCAAGCTAAAACAAAATTAGGGCAAGGCACCCTCCAAGTATCTCAACCAAACCAACATTAATCCACATGAATAAACAACATAACCAAGTTCAATAGGCTAATTAGAACATGAATTTCACATATATCATGGTCTCACATAGGTAAATCAAGTTCTTTCATCAAATTGAAAAAACCTAGGGTTCATGCTTCTCTATAACCCTAACAATGGCTTCCATTGACCTCAAATAGCACACATGGTTGTTTCCCTAGGGTCAATGGAGCCTAAAAAGAAGAAGAAGAAAGGTAGAAACTTACCAAAAACTCAAAGACTACAAACAATTTTCGTGTTCTAACAATGGAGTCTTCTCCTCAACACTTTCTTCAAACTTGTAGGTAGAATGGGGAAGATGAAGACCCAGCTATGGCTTCCAAGCTCAGCCCCTTTTAAACCCTAGAATCAACACCCTCAAGCTCTTCCAAGCCTCCATGAGTGCCTCTAAATCGCAAGAAGGAAAGGGTCGAATCTGCTTTGGCCGACAATGAGAGAGTGCGGCAGATTGGGTTTATATATGAGGGATTAAATCCTCTAATTAAGTCACTAATTACCCCTAAATCTCCTAATAGATGATTAGGATTAGTGTTAGGCTAATTAAGTGAGTTTAGAATAGGTTTAGATTAGGTTTAGTGGGTCAAACTTTCGGACAGTGAGAAGAGGGATTAAAAATCCCGTAATGCTGAATCTGGACCCTTGTGGTCGCTTGGAGGATGGGTGATGCGACCGCATCACCCCTGCATTCCATTTCCCGGCCTTTGTTGCTTCCCTGCTCGATCCCGAACTCTCCCGTATGCGTTCTCGAGTCCTTCCAAGCCAAAAATGGTCTATAAATCAACCTTAATAACCTCTAAACATAAACCAAAGCAATCAAGTCCCAAACCTCAACAAAACAAGGCCAAGAACTCAGGCAGAACTCTCCCGAACGACGACCGAAAACGTCAAACTGAAAAGGGTTTTCGCTAGAATCAAACTAGCAACCAAACCGTCGATGCAACTAGCATCTAACCAACATCCAAGGCATGTTAATGATGTTTTAAATGCCCTCTAACAATAATCCATGTGATAACCACATAAAACATAAACCCGAGATTCAAAGCATCTCGTGAAAGAAAAATGCGTACGTGCATCTCAAACGACGTCAATAATCATGCTATTGACTCTAAACATATACGGAAGCTAAATGAACATGTTTATGATGATTATAAATATATGAATCCATGAATAACACAAGCAAACAACATTCTAGTGTTTTACACAATGCCTCTACACATCCAAAGCCACTTCAGAAGCTAGGAGTTGGCATAAGGAAAATCCGCGTGAAGAGGGCATCTTGACTCATTCGTCTGACGGGGAAGCATGGAAACACGTTGATGCATCTTATTCTGACTTTGCTGCCGATGTTAGAAATATAAGGTTATGCATATGCTTCGATGAATTTAATCTGTTTGGGCCTGGGGCAAAATCTTACTCTTGTTGGTCGATTAAAGCTATTGTTTTCAATCATCCTTCGTGGTTGTGTATGAGTGATCCTTACATGTTCTTGTTACTATTCATACCTGGACCGAAGAGCCCAGGCAAGAACATTTATGTGTATCTCTGACCTTTGATGGATGAGCTGAAAAAACTTTAGGAAGATGGAGTGGAAACCTGGGACGTGTTCAAAAAAGAGATTTTCAACATGAGAGGTGCGTTGCTGTGGACAATTAATGACTTCCCCACCTATGGGATGTTATCAGGTTAGAGCACACACGGGAAATTGACTTGTCCGTATTGTATGGGTGACACAAAGTCATTCACACTCAAGCACTCTAGAAACCCTTGTTCATTTGATTGTCATTGACAGTTTCTACCAATGAACCCTTTCAGGACACAAAAGAATGTGTTTAGTAAGAATAAGGTTGAACATGATGAGCCACCTCTTCGTTTGAGTGGTGAAGTTATCTTTCGAGAGGTATCAAAAATGGCAAATGCTAGGTGGGGGCAAAAATTTTCTAAGGACAAAGTACAAGGGTTTGAGACTTTACATAACTGGACTAAAAAGAGTATTTTTGGGGAATTGCCCTACTGGAAGACAAATTTGATTTGACAAAACCTTGATGTCATGCACATTGAGAAGAATGTGTTTGACAATGTATTTAACACGTTGATGGATTTTAAATGCACTACTAAGGACATAGTAAAAGGTCGAATGGACCTTAAGGAAATCTGTAGACGACCTGCCTTGGAGTTGGCTGAGATGAACGCATGGTAAAATAGTGAAACTGGTGGCTGCATGCGTGCTTAGCAAGGAGAATAGACTTAGCGTTCTGAAATGGCTGAAGAGTATAAGGCTTCTTGATGGTTATGCGTCTAACATCGGTAGCTGTGTGGATGTAGAAGAGGTGAAAATTCAGGGATTGAAGAGTTATGGTTGTCATGTGTTACTCGATAGGTTACTTCCGATTGCACTCAGAGACTTGTTGCCCGACAATATTTGGGTGACCTTAACTAAGCTAAGTGTAAGACCCCGATTCCCGGTTAGCTTGTATTGCGTGCAATGCTCGCATTTCTTCCTTGGTTTATGGCTTATTTGATTTCTGAGAGAGTCTAGATGTGTATGAGAGATCACACTAAGACCAAAATACTATTAAGAGATGACATTTAGTTGTTGACTTGCTAAAGTCACAAGTCGTAACTCGACGATAGTCGAGATGCGACGCGATTGAGAGTTTACTCGAGTTTTGTGTTCCTGACCTCGATTTGGTCCTAGATCTTTACATGATGAGTGATTAAAATGTTTAGATGTATTAAGACTTCTAGTTGGATGTATTTCTTAAGTCTTGTGATGTTTTGACGCTTCGAGGATAGCAATTCTCCTTATCGCGTAGTTTAAGATTGAGCCGTGTGAGCGTCTCGTCTTTCGGGAGTTCTTTTCTCCTATCTGTTGTTCATCATCTGAGTGACATTCAATCCTATTCTGTAGTCCTTTGAAGTGTTTATAATCATTTTTATAAAGTTTACATGTGGTCATGACGTTCAAAGTATAGTCGTCGTCATATGTTTGATTTCGCGATTCGCGTTTTGTTAACGTATCGCTTTTCATATTTTCCTTACACTTAGTTTTGGTGTAACATTGGGTATGTGTTTGGGACCTTTCATTAGTCTTTTAACATGCTTTAAAACAAGTAATTATGCTTGTTCATTCGTTGTTTCGATCGTTTGTTTGTTATGTGTAATTTCATCCGTTATACAACGCTACTTGATCGATTTTTGGTACGCGGCTGATTTGTTTGATCGAGAAACCTTCGAGAAAATTTTTTTGGTTTGGGGTTTTGAGGCTTCTACTTAGACATTTACAGAGTGGCGGGAGAAGAAATCGCGCCGCTTCGTCGAACGGTGTTCAAACTGGAGCCATCGCAGTTGGATGCCAAAGTCAGTAAGTAGCTACAGCACTGTAGCTTCGAGACAGCTTGTCCCTGTTTTGCAAATTTGAAGTGTATTTCCTATTCTACCCTCCTTAAACCTCTTCTAAACCCTCCCTAACACCCATACTTAGTACTAATGATGTCCTAACACTTTTGGGGAGTTAATTAAGTTTGGATTAGGGGTTAATTACAACTAACAATCACTAATTGTACCTTGGAAGTTCCTATTGTGCCCTTATTTGTTTGGGAAGTATATAAAGCCCCAACCCTTTGTAAATTCAGCAAATCCTCTCATTTTCTCCTCCATTCTTCAACCGTATGATAGAGAGATTTGGGGAGTCCATGGAGTTTCAAGCCCTAGCCTCCTTCTTCCTCAAATATAAGGAGATCAAACCGTCGGATGATCTCCAAACTTCGGATTCGCGAAGCCCTCGTCAAATGGAACAACTTCACCGTTGGGATCGTGATTCTTTTGAGTTTTCATCTAAGCCAAGTAAGCTACTAGAATCTTTATTCTCTTGATTTTGTGCTCATTGACCCTAAGGAAAACAAAGATGATTGCTATTTGAGGTCAATGAGTACACAAGCATGTTGGGTGTGATTTTATTTTGATTTTTCGGATTTTTGATGGGTGAACTTGCTAGAAGCATGAATAGGTTGATTTATGTGTTTAATGAAGTATGATATTAAGCTTCATGTTGTGATTTTGGACTTGAGATTATTGGGTACATAATTCCCTAGAAACCTAGGGTTTAATATGATGGGTTATGTAGTAAATGGGTTCTTGATGTAATGAATGATTTTAGAGAATTTTTATGAAATGTTATGGGTTGTTGGAATCACTTATGTATATGTTTAAGGTTAGGGAAGTATGCTTGATGAATCCCTATTGTTGATTGTAAGCATGAGTGATGAATTTTTACAATGGGTTACATGATATAATGCTTCGTTTGACTTTTGAAAATAAAGTTGACCTTCATGTATATAAGAGTATGAAGGATGAATTTTTTTTACAATGGGTTACATGTTAGAATTCTTGATGAATCTCAATTGTTAATTGTAAGTATAAAGGATGAATTTCTCACAATGGGTTACATGTGAATGTTTCGTTTGACCTTCGAGAATAAGAGTTGACTTTCATGAAATTAAGAGTATGTTGATATCTAATTCATGAAATTTTGATGGTGAGCATGCATAATGAATTATCATTATGGATTGTATGAATAAAATGTATTGTTTGACTTTATTGGGTTGAGTTGACTTTTATACAAAAAGAGTGAGTTGGTCAACTGTAATTCATGAATTGAAGGTTATGAACATGTTAGATAAATTTACATGTTGGTTATGAACATACTAGATGAAATTGCATCTTGTTTAGATTAATGGTTATTTTGGATGAAAGCATGCTTGAATAAATGCTATATTGTGTTGCATGCTAGAAATGTAATGGTTGACTTTAAATGTTAAGCATTGACCTATGATCTATGTTTTGGGGTTTTGTTGGGAAAGAATGGATTGTTGGGTTGCACAATGATGCTAACCTTAAGAACTTAGCCATGAATAATAGCTAATGAATAATAGGAGGGCTATGATGCAAATAGCTTCTATGCCTCCAAATTTGAAAATAGTAGAAATGACTCAACGGAGTTGATTATGGATTTATATGAACATAGAGAACTACATATTGAAATCCTACGGAATTTGGGGTAGTTTTGATGGAGGTCAAGCCTCCGAGCGTTTTCAAGTGTATGAAGAACACTTGGGTATTAGAGACTTGATGTTATCGCTCTAAGATGTTTATGTGTTAGTTAGCATAGAAATGCTTAACTATGTGATTTTTAAGTAAATATCTACTTGATTGGATTAGTACGGTGTGTTGTACTTTTCCTTTATTTGAGCATGTGAGTATATATTACATGTGCTTGAGTTTGAGTCCAGCTGGCGGTTTTGGTTTGAGTTTTTGGTGGGACGATACATTGTCTTCACGAATTGTGGGATTCGTGATCGCAATGGATCGTCGTGCCGGGTTTGCACACCCCTCCACCGATGGCCACGGTGGGGAAGTAGCTCATCTTAGTTAGAGTAATACACATGACTTTGATAGCTATGGAACCCGAGCGGAGACTGTTCGGGGACGTCGATACCACGAAAGGGTTATCGAGGGCACGTTTGTTTCCGCAGGAGTTGCACGCTGGAAACAGGAAAAAAAAAGAAGAGAATCATCTTTTATCGGTTATGTGGTTTATTTTATGAGCACGTATGAATTGTTGTGCTACATGGTTAATGAGATGATTTTCATGAGATGATGATTTCTTGATAAGATGTTATAGTAAAAATATAACATGCTAATGAAATGATGATTTTTATGATTTATGTTATACAAAAAAATATAACATGCTATTTATGATTAAAGTGGAAACAATAGTCTCCCATTCATGAATTATTATATGAGTTATGATAAATGAAGAATTATGAAACTCATGGTGTAATTGGTTTATGTAGTATGGTGATAAGTGGAAATGTAGAAATAACATGCCACATGTTATTGGAGTTTAGATGCATATTATATATGATATGGATGATTTTATGGTAAATTAAGTAGAACTATGTTCTATATGTTTATGAATAAGATTGAGTTTATGAGGTGAATTGTGTCATGAACTGTTATATCATAAATATGACATGAGATGTATATGTTTTATTTTGCGCATAATACCATGCCATGACATTGCATCTTTAGTAGCTTACTAAGTCATTATGACTTACTCGTTTGCTTTGTTTTCCTTAGATTTGAGCAGGGCTAGTAAATCGAAGGAGTCTGCCAACTCTACGATAGAAGCGAGATATGGTTAAGAAGGTTGCTAGTATTAATATTTTTGTAACCTTGATTTATTTGGAAAGGACGTTTGGGAAGTGAAGTTACATAGACTTCACTTTGGATAGTAAGAATTGTGTTTTTGATTCAGTACTTGTATTGTTTTATTAGTACTTAGTTTTGTGAGCCGACAAATGTTAGTCGAGCCAAGTTGTTTAAATACATATTTATTCTATCTCAAGTTATTTATATTGTTGGTTATGTTGTACTCCGGCATGTTTAGCCGTTGAGTGTGTAGACTAGAGTCTTAGACTTAGTGTAATGTTGGGTTCCGGCTGTAACGTCGCCGATGACTTGGTTTATTTGTGCTATATATTTGTATTGCATGACAGGGAGTTTTGTTCTACGTGCCCAATGTTGCGGCACGTGCGTCGAATTTTTGGACCAAGAGATTTATGATCTCTTTGGTTGTATTTGGTTTGAGCTTGTTAGCTCGGGTGCCACTAGGATATTTTGTTTAGCTTCCGCATGTGTTTTAAGTTATTGGCGTATCGCCGTTATGGCCTTGCCCATTATTTGTCATTGCTTGTTGTTTTGTGTGTTTGGCGGCACGACCTTTGGGATTTCGTATTGGGATCTGGGTCGGGTCGTCACACTAAGCGAGTCTTTCGAAGCGTTTTCATCCAGTACTTTGCGTGTTGATGACATGAAAAAACTCGAGGAGAGCATTGTAGTGACAATGTGCAAACTTGAGAAAATATTTCCTCCTTCATTCTTTGATTCTATGGAGAACTTATAAGTTCACTTGGCATATGAAGCTAGAGTTGGTGGTCCAATTAAGTACAGATGGATGTACCCATTTCAGAGATATCTGGGTGTGTTAAAAAGGAAGATGAGTAACCGAGCCAAGGTTGAGGCCTCTATAGCGGAGGTTGTTATTATAGATGAAATTGTTGCATTTGCTGGAACATATTTTCATCCGGACGTGGAGACTAGATTAACAAGGGTTAGTCGTAATTGTGACGGGGGAGATCCCGATTTTAATATAGCTATCTTAGTGTTTTCTTCCCCCGGTCGATTCCTTGGAAAACACATGGGTACATGGATGCTAACCCTTAAGGAGTTTGACACATCAAAACTCTATGTTCTCCTTAATTGTCCCGAGGTTGAGGACTATCTCATGTAAGATTTCATTTAATTTATGATTAGTTAATTTTTAGGTATTAATTATTTGAACATGTATAAAACATTATTGTCTACTCCTAATGCAATATTTTTTGAAGATAAAGCTAGAGATGTTTTATCTCCAAAACTGTTGTCAATCAGGATTGACAAAGAATTTCCTTCGTAGTTAAAGAAATATGTAAATATTGTTTCCTATAAATTTTTATATACATACATTTATAAAAGTGCAATTTTGAAATGATTATTAATTCGTTAAATTTTATATAGATATCATATCATCCTAATGTTGCCAAAGCTGCACGGCTCAAAGACTTGGTTGCAGATCCATATATGAGAGTTAATTTATACAAATGATATTTTGTGAATGGAAACATCTTTCATACAAAATCTTATGGGGAGACTAGATTAACATGGAATAACGGTGTCAATCTCAAAGGAAACCTTGAGTACTATGGTGTCTTGAAAGAGGTAATCGAGTTGAGGTATTTTGGGAATAACAATATTGTCCTTTTTAAGATTCTACACGGGGTATTTGGAAACATGATATATTTTACCTCATTGATGTTAAGGACTCATTTAAACATGCCGGTGATGACATGTTCATCCTAGCATCACAAGCACAACATGTCTATATGACACCATACCCTCGTCGGCGAGCTGAGTTTAGCGGATGGTGGGCTGTTTGGAAGACTAATGCTAGAAGCACGATTGAGATATCATACAAATCCAACCCAACTACAGAATCGTCATTGGAAGGATGTTATCAAGAGTAAAAAATGCCAATGCCTCCCAATGTCTCATTAACTAACCATCCCTTGGATGATGCCACTCATCTAGCTCAAAATGTAGATGAAGTAGAGGAAATTTTACCTGCTAATTTGCCACCTCCTCCCCCTCGCCTAGGTCAAGTACTTCTTATAATTGAAACTTATGAGTCCGAAGAATATGATGTCGATGATGATTCTGAGTTAGACTCCGAAGAGGAAGATGACGTTGAGTTTTGTAGTGGTGGCTCTGAGGATGAAGAGGAAGATGGGTCTGTAGATGAATAGTTTAATTTATATATTATTATTGAACACAAGTTTATGTATTATAATTTTTATTAAGAACCAAACATTTAGATAAATTCAATTATAATTTGTTTTAACATTCTGACATTCGTAATATACTGTTTTGCAATTTTGTATAATTAATATGTGTTAGATTCTAATATTATTATGGAATTAGACATTTCTGGAAAGAGGCAATGGTATGAGCAAAGGAGGTAAGAAGGTTCGTTCACTTGTAACAGCCATTACTGGTACTCAGCCATCATCTTCTACACCAGAGGACCACATAGGTTCTTCATCCCCTCCCCTACACAGTCCGATTAGACCCGATCATTTATTCTCATTGCCGACTAAGAATACTATGGAGGAGCTTCCTGAAAGGGATTCACATGGAAGGATAAATCTATCCATCTTAGTATTGAGATAGTAAGACCATGCAAAAAAAAAAAAAAAGGATAAGTCTTTATGTTTTTAAATGTTTACTCATTTTATATATTCATTCATTTGATTTGACATTTTAACAGATTCTATGGAGCTGGAGGAGGGTTGAAGAGTCCTGCACATTGGTTTTCTGACATCGTCAATAGTCAGCAGCACACTGAATTTTGGCCAACATATAAATGTGTGCCAGAAAGTTTATTTGAACATTTGTGGACCGATTTTAAGGTTCAATTCTTCAATTGTACTATCCTTATATTATTTTTTTTACATTCAACTATTGATTATTAATGTAAGTATTTTCTTAATTTTTTAAATATAAATTTGACATTTTGTAGGAAAAATATTTTTGGCCAAAGCATACAGACAAAGAGGCAAAGAATGTGTTACAGATCTTGTGCAAGAATAAGTATAAGGACTGGTTATACGAGTAGAAAAAAGATTGGAAGCATGGGGAGAAGCCGCAGCTCAATATGACTGAAGAAGTTTATGCCAATTTTGTTACCCCGTTGGAAAGACCTTGCAGTCGAAGAGGCATCAGAGAGAGCTAAGAAGAACAAAATTAGTTCTTCAAGGTCGGGGGTGAAGCATACTACAGGGTCGATTAATGTTGCCGAGCACCAGTCCCGCATGGTATGTACTCTAATCTATATTGTGTTCCTTGTCTTCCTTTTTAATCGTAAATAGTTGGGTAGCCATGTGGATGCTATGAAATCCATGGCTTTAATGAGAATATAGGCTTTGTTTTTACCTGCTTGTTTTGCAAATATTCTCTTTCCACCAAACTCGTTAGGAAGGTTTTCAGTATCAAAATATGATTTCATGAGTTCCCCACTAGCTTCGTCATTAGTGAAAACTTAGGACTTGGTGAATCATTGATTTGCACATCAGTGAATCAATTTTATAATATTTTAGGATCTAAATACTTTTAATTGGATTGGATAAGATGGATATGATTCTGATATGCTCTGAAGTAGGCCATGGCTTCTATTTCTCTTCTCAAATTTGGTTTTATTTTGTAGGAACTTGGATGCATGGGCTGATATATTATTGGGATCGAATTTGTTTGTTTGTGGGTGCATACACTAGAAGACGTCAAGTCGATCTAAATTCCACATCCTTGGTTTTTATTGTATGTATATGTGTATGTGTATGTGTATGGGCATTAAGGTGACTTTGGGCCTGTTGGCCCATTTACTGTGATGACCCAGTGCACTTCTTATTAAGATGTGTTGGAATTCTCTTTTGCATTCCCTTTAAGCCTGGACATTTGCCTGTAGTGTAGCGTAGTGGATGAGGTAATTTGTGTCAATTATTATTTTTGGTTGGACAATATTATGGTTAGGATATATTGGTTGTAATATGTACAATGGGATCAATATGATTATGGATGACACAGCTGTACAACTATGCAGACATTTAGCGTAGGCATTTCTTCTTATTGATAATTGTTCCATAGTTGATGTTTACTGAATTAACAGATAAAAAATTTACATATTTTATGGACTCCCTCTCTTCCACTCAATTGGTCATGATTTGAATGTAAAGCATTTTAGGGATAGATACCTACCATTGGAAGTGTGGATTATATCTAACACTAGGGATCAACATATTTATGGCAATATAAACAGCCCTAGTTGGAGATAAATACAGACAACATAGAGAAATATCTTGAGAAGGCTTGGGCAGGCAGATACAACTATAACCGTTATTCCAAGTTACCAAGTGTGATTGATTAAAAAAATAAACACTTTTGTTAGAAGTAGGGAAAACCTGAATTATCATGGAAAGCAATAGTCGAGAATGATGTCTGTGAGTGTGGTTCCCCAATGATTTTGTGATGACCTCATTGAAACTAGTGGCAAAAAAGAATTTGGGTTTGTGTTGGTGGTACAAGGAAATTGATAATTTATTTCTTTTAGCGACTTGTCTATGCATGTCTCTTAGTTTAGATTATTAAAACAATATGTACTTGGTAATTGTAGAGAGACTTTCACCTCCCCTGCGAGTAATGCACAGGGAATGGTTGTGATTTTTCAGGATAGGAACACTAGTGTGACCAGCTTCAATACAAACTACATTTTAGGAACCAACTCTCTTTCTAGTTAATATATATTTTTGGAAGTTTAGTTGGTAGTGGACACTATGGCAGACCAATCAAGCATGAACAATCAAAATTTTCTTGGGTGCTATTGTAGGCGGGAGAATGCACTTGTTGCTGTACAAATGTCATGGTTCCAGTGTCCATAGTCTTGCTCAATTGGAGATTAGAGAGGATGCCTATATATTTACATTACAAATATAAATAAACCTAAATATGTGAATTTGTGAGCTATAAGAGAGAAGAGAGGGGGTGGTATCACAATATGGATCCAACTTTACATGATTTGTGGGACATTGGGCATATCCTTAAAGTAGGTTGACTAAAGCTTGAAAACTAGCTTGGCTTTTATTGTGGTGGGGACTTTATTTGTAAACAATTATTACGAATGTACATGCTAATTTTGTAAATAGTTATTATGAATGTACATGCTAATTTGGGTCTCCCCTTTCTTTTATTTCTCTATGTATGATGGAATATACATCTATAAGAAAAATGATTCTTTTTAATTTTATTATTCTTGAAAGATATTTTTCTTGAGCCGGTGAACATTGTTATATGAGTTTATGGGGGAAAAACATAAGTGTTGTATGAATGCTAATTAAGTTATATTATTATTGTGATTATTGTAGATTCAGACATATGGTCCTCATGTTGATTATTCAGATGTATTTGTAAGTACTCACACCACCTCCAGTACTACCACTGAGAGTCGTGTATGGGTTGATCAAATAACTGAGACTACATATGTAAGTATCATGATTAATGTTAATTAAATTGAATTATGTATTGATTATGTAAAGTGTTTTAATTTACTATTGTGTTATTATGACAGAATGACTATAGGGAGCGTAGGGAGTGAGTTGGGAAATTTGATGTGAACGCATGAAAATCTATCGTTTCTTCTCAGGGACGTAAGAAGATGGGCGAACGACTATACGGGCTAGGCGAGCATGGGGCTGCCTTATTTCCATCTTCTTCTCAGGATTCACCATTTTTTGGAGAATCTCATCCTCAATCCACACCAGCCAAGCTTACTGTCATGGAAGAGTTACAAGCTAGAATGACTCGCCAAGACGAAACCACGACTGAGCAATCACAAACCATGGCTGATCAGTAACATGCCTTGATTGAGAGTCAACAAGCTTTAGTTGTCCAAACAGAAATGATGGCCGAGATGAAGGCACATATGGAAGCATTCATGAACAACCGATCGGCTTCCTCGTCACCTAGTACTCCTTCCCCTTCTTCCTTTATGCGATATATGTTTCCACCCCATAGTTTGGACAAATACTACTTTGATATATTAATAGTTTTTGTTAAGGGAATGATGTATGATGACATTTGATGTTAAGGGTATGTAATAGCTAGGGATTGATGTTAACTTTCTATATCTTTTGATTAATTAAATGTTTTATGTTTTTGGAATTTGATCTCCTTCTTTTATACAATGTGTTAAATCAAGTACCCAAACGACTAAATTTTCATATTTTTTTGATGTTTTTACAAATGTTTTCCAATTTTACCGACGGAAGCTGGTTTTGTTGAATAGGTTTCGAAATTTTCATACTGACGGACTATACAGACGGTAATCACTGACGGAACATAAAATTACCGACAGAAAATTTCATCGATAATTACTGACGGAGCATAAAATTACCGACGGAAAATGTCGTTGGTAATTACTGCCGGAGCATAAAATTACTGACGGAAAAATGTCGTCGGTGATTACTGACGGAACATAAAACTGTCGACGGAAAATATCGTCGATGATTACTGACGGAACATCAAATTACCGATGGAAATAATGGACGGAATATGTCGTCGGTAATTACCGACGAAATCAGTATTTCCGTCGGTGATTACCAACAGAAAATCTCTCCCGACAGCAATTACCGACAACTGTTGGCTGCTCACTGTTAGACAGAGATCTGGCTTATTCAAACCACCAGGTCCAAGCCAGCTAGTCAATCGAGCGAAGCGGGCGGCCCGCGCGTGTGTTTAAACCTGGACTCAGCTAGGTCTTCCCTTTTACACAAAAGTGTAGTGGCCCAAGGGTCAATTGTTAAGCCTAAACGCTCTTCTTTATAAAGTAGAACTCTTTTCCTCATTCAACCTTTATTGGAAACAAGTTTCCAACAATAACAAGTCTTCAAGTAACTCAATATCCCAACTATGAGTACCGGGATGAGTAAATCACTAACTTTCCAATCAGTAAGATCTTCAATCATATCAATTTCTAGATAAAGATTTGAAGAATCATGAAGCCTTGGATCACGCAAAATATTAATCCCACTACAATCACCAATACGCCATCTATGGCCTTTTTTAAGCAACATCCGCAAAGCCCAAATAGTGCTCCAAGTAAAACTTGGATTATTCCCAAGATTGGCATTCAAAAAATCCCCTCCGTAATAATATTTAGCCTTGAAAATACAACTTATAACAGTATCGGGATTGGTTAGAAGCCACCACCCCTACTTCGCTAGCATTGTTAAATTAAAGTCATAAAGATCTTTAAAACCCAACCCACCAAACTCCTTTCTAACCCAAAGTTTCTCCCACCACATCCAAAAAGAATATCTCAACATTATTAATTAAATCAAGGAATAATTACAAGCCGGTACATTTTTTAAAACATGTTTTCAAATAAATCCAGCTACTTTTTGGACATATCTTTTAGATACAATTTTGGAGAAAAAATACGTCACGCCTCTTTAATAAGGAAGAATTCGGTTCCCTCTCTCCCGTCTCTCTCGTCTTCGTCAACCTCAACCACCATTCCCCTCTAATAACCCCAATGAGTTCGTACATGTGATAGATCAGAACGTATGAAGAAATAATGGAAGAATGAAGGTTTGAAATAAAGCGAAATGAAGAAATGGTGGTTTTTGGATTAATCTTGTCAAGGTACAATTCAGGTACCACCATTCAGGTACCACAGAGCGAAATGAAGAAATAATGGAAGAATGAAGGTTTGAAAAGGTACCTGAACCCATGAGTTCATCTAGCAGAGCTCTTTGAGCGTCCATGGCGAAGATTAGGAGAAGTAGTGAGATGTGAATTCGGAGTAATTTTGGTTGAGAAAACCAAAATTTGAGAAGAGATCAGGAGGAAAAAGCAAGGTTGAAAGGAATTTGGTTGATTGGAAGTGGAGAATTGTATATTTGGTTTACCTCACTCGATGTAGGGATGACTTTCAAGTTTTGTAGCAAGATCAAATTTTGTTTTCACAATTTCTCCGTTAGTTTCCGTTAAGCACTAGTAGAGAGCACCTAACGGTCGGCGAGAACTTTAATTGAGCATAACTTTCGCGTCCGGATGAATTACGGGACCCAGCAAAGATATCAAATCGAAGCTCTCGACGAGCTCTACAAGATTCACCGGGTTTACCCCGTGAACTCTTCATTTTTAGCCCAAAAAACGCTGTTTAAGTACTGTTATGGGCCTTTGAAGTTTCGAGCTTTTTCGTCTTTTTGTTTAAGACTTTTCCTTTTAGGGTTTGGATTGTTAGGGCATATAAATACCCTATTAAACATTATTTGGGTAGTTTTTAATAAAATTTGAGTTTTTTTGCTTTTTGCTTGAACCCTAAGCCGTCATAGGCTTGTTCTAAGGAATTTCGTTGAAAGAGTTTCTATTTGATTGTTTTTCAAAATACCGTGTCAAATCCATCGATGCCAGGCTTGGCATCGAGTTTTTGGATTAATTTGGTGCGCATAATCTTGTCAAATGCATCCCGATGCCGTGGCTTGGCATCGAGTTTCGATTGATTTTTGTCTTCCAAAATCAAGTCAAATCGCATCCCGATGCCAGCTTGGCATCGAGTTTCGGATTGATTTTGTCAAATGCATCCGATGCCAACACTTGGCATCAGAGTTTCTAGATTGATTTGGTCCTCCAAAATACTATCAAATGTATCCTGATGCCAGCACTTGGCATCAGAGTTTTTGGATTGATTTTTGTCTTCCAAAATCAAGTCAAATGCATCCTGATGCCAGGGCTTGGCATCAGAGGTTCTTAATTAATTTGGTCCTCCAAAATACTATCAAATGCATCCTGATGCCAGCACTTGGCATCAGAGTTTCTGGATTGATTTTGGTCATGCATAATCTTTGTCAACGCATCCCGATGCCGTGGCTTGGCATCGAAGTTTCTGATTGATTTTCGTCAATGCATCCCGATGCCAATGATTGGCATCGAGTTTCTGATTGATTTGGTCCCCGCATAATCTTTGTCAAATGCATCGATGCCACGCATCGAGTTTCGATTAATTTGGTCCTCGCATAATCGTTAAATGCATCCCGATGCCGTGGCTTGACATCGAGTTTCGGATTGATTTTCGCCAATGCATTCGATGCCGTGATTGGCATCGAGTTTCTCGATTGATTTGGTCCTCGCATAATGCCGTGTCAAACGCATCCTCGATGCCGACTTGGCATCAGAGTTTCTGGATTAATTTGGTCCTGCATAATACTATCAAATGCATCCTGATGCCAGGGCTTGGCATCAGAGTTTCTGGATTAATTTGGTCCTCCAAAATACTATCAAATGCATCCTGATGCCAGAACTTGGCATCAGACTTTCTGGACTGATTTTTGTGCTCCATAATCTCGTGAATACAACCCGATGCCGTGCTTGGCACGAGTTTCCGATTTTTGTGCCGCATAATCGTGAAATGCAACCCGATGCCGCACTTGGCACGACTTTCTCGACCGATTTTTGTGCTCCATAATCTCGTGAATGCAACCCGATGCCAAGCATGGCACGACTTTCGATCGATTTTTATGCTCCATAATCCCGAATGCAACCTCGATGCCGCACTTGGCATCGACTTTCTCGATCGATTTTTGTGCCGCATAATCTGTGAATGCAACCTCGATGCCGCTGCTTGGCATCGAGTTTCGACCGGTTTTTGTGCCGCATAATCCTCGTGAATGCCACCGATGCGGCTTGCTTGGCATCGAGTTTCGACCGGTTTTGGTGCTCCATAATCATTTAATGCAACCCGATGCCGCACTTGGCATCGAAGTTTCGTCCGGTTTTTGATCTCCAAAATCAATTTAATGCAACCTCGATGCGGCACTTGGCATCGAGTTTCTGCGGTTTTTGGTGCTCCAAAATCAATTTAATGCAACCCGATGCCAAGACTTGGCATCGAGTTTTTTGGTTTTTGGTGCTCCATAATCAATCGTTAATGCAACCGATGCCGCAAAGACTTGGCATCGAGTTTCGTCCGGTTTTTGATCTCCAAAATCAATTGAATGCAACTGATGCCACTTGGCATCGAGTTTCGACCGGCTTTTTGATCTCCAAAATCAATTTAATGCAACCGATGCCAAAGACTTGGCATCGAAGCGGTCCGGCTTTTTGATCTCCAAAATCAATTTAAATGCAACCCGATGCCGCATTGGCATCGACTTTCTGGTTTAATTTGTTCCTCCAAAATCATTTATTTAATGCAACCGATGCCGCATTGGCATCGACTTTCTCGTTTAATTTGTTCCTCCAAAATCAATTTAAATGCAACCCGATGCCGCATTGGCATCGACTCTGTTTAATTTGTTCCTCCAAAATCAATTTAATGCAACCCGATGCCGTGCATCGCATCGACTTTCTCGTTTAATTTGTTCCTCCAAAATCAATTTAAATGCAACCCGATGCCGCATTGGCATCGACTTCTCGGTTTAATTTGTTCCTCCAAAATCAATTTAAATGCAACCCGATGCAGGCATTGGCATCGGACTTTCCTCAATTTAAATGCAACGATGCGGGTTGGTTTAATTTGTTCCTCCAAAATCAATTTAATGCAACCTCGATGCCGCATTGGCATCGACTTTCTAGTTTAATTTGTTTCTCCAAAATCAATTTAAATGCCTTTGATGCAACCCGATGCGCATTGGCATCGGACTTTCTTTAATTTGTTCCTCCAAAATCAATTTAAATGCAACTTTGATGCGATGCCGCATTGGCATCGAGGCTTTCACAATAATTTGTTCCTCCAAAATCAATTTAATGCAACGATGCTTGCATTGGCATCGACTTTAATTGGTCCTCCAAAATCAATTTAAACGCAACTCGATGCCAAAAGATTTAAGACGTAGCTTTCGGTTTAATTTAATTTGGTCCTCAAAATCTTGGATCTGGATTTGCTTTTAATGGCATTCATTAATTTTATTTTTGTCATTTCACAAAATAATTTGACAATTGTAGTTAATGAAATGCCCAAAAAATTGATGATTATATGCTTCTATATAAACATGTTTTTAAAATTGTACTCTTGCACTAAATTAAAGCCCCTTAAATCAATTACTCTTTCTTTAACACGACTCAAATAGAACAATAATTTTATAAAAACATGTTTATTAGTGTATATAAATATTAAATGCTTTTGGACCATTATCAATAATTAATTGTACATCACTGTGGCACCCAATTGAACACAAGGCATAGGTAGCAGGGTAGCATTTTCACCTGAGAAAAAGACAAATCTCAAGAATCACTGTAGCATGCTATACTAAAATGGAAAATCAAATTCCTTTTACAGCCCAGCCTCCTCCTAAAGGCGACCACACAACACACCCAAACCCCACCTCCCCTTCCCCTCGCCCTCCCCCACCCCCACCCCTCCCCCACCCACCCCCACCCCACCATCAATACCCTAATCATTCAAGAGGGAATCTAAAATCGCCAAGAACTTGATCGATCATTTCATAGCCCTCAAACAGATAACAAAACCAAGTGAAAGGTGACTAGTTGTTCCAGAGCATGCCTCTTGGAACTGCCTCAAGAAATTCCAACACTCCTAATCTTACAGGGACCCGCCATAGTTTTCCCACTCCTCTTGCCCTCCACTCTAATAAAATTTGCATTTATCAATGGAAAATAACAGGACTATTAGTAATATAATTCTCTCAGCATTGTCAAATAATTGTTTTTTAACTTGACGCATCGTTTAAAAAAAAAATTGATTGTATTATAAATATTCTCGTAATATATAAATTTTTAATGTCTTTGAGTATGTGGTTATAATTAAAATACATAAACAAAGTAAAGGTAAAATTTAAAAATATTAAAAAAAAAGATTTGAAAGAGAACAATTATTAGAATGGTTATTTAGAAATGATGGGAGTAATAAAAATATAAAAATTTTATATAATATTTTACACAAATAGAAGAGTAATGTATATGATAGATTAAAAGATTATATCGCATGCTAACTAATGTAATATCCCACCAATCACATGTTTGTTAGCTAAAAGCGTGAAATCGTACACTCTTACATTGCTTCTTTTTTGTCCTAATTCTTTTGTTTACTTTAAAGTCGTAGATGACCTAGTTAAAAAATAAAACAAATGGTAAAATAGTATAAATATTTTCTTATAAAGAAAAATTTAGAAACAAGAATGTTTTTTATAACAAATAAAAACAGGAAATCATGATAATTATTTATGAACGGGAGAGTAAAATATTACTATCACTGTTTCTACATCATAGTCCTAATTTAACTTTTTATTTTTGAGTTATAAGTGTTTTGTAAATGATTTAAAAAATATATATTTCTCAAAATGGTAATTGACTTTTCATTTTCAATTGTTTGTTTTATGATTCAGTAAAACATAAAAAATAGACGTCAATATTTTCTTAAAAGCATCTAATTTAACTCAACAAGTTAGACTCTAGGAACGAAAGATGTAGCTAAATAGGATAGTTTAAATTTAGAATACTAATAGCCTTTAGTTAAGTGGTAATTGGGTGTTAATAAATAGTTTTGACTTAAGTTATTACTATGTAAAAATTGATTCTAAAATATAAGATTAGGTCATCATAAGTATTCTTTTTTCGGACATCATAAAATCAATTGTACATGCGGTTACTTGTTAGCGTTAAAGTAACTTGAACAAAAATTAAAGATAAATGGTCGATAAAGTGTTTTGTGAAAATAAATGTTAAGAAATAGGCTAGTTTACTTTTAAGCTCAAGAAATTTTTTAAAAACAGGACAATTATTTATGAATAATGTAATTTAGGATAAAAATAAGTAATACTCCCTCCGTTCGAGAATTATCGGATAGGTTTACTTGGTGTATAGTTTAAGAAAATACATTTAATTATGTTATTAATATTAGTTTGATGTTTAGTTTACCTTAAAGATCGCATAAAATTTTAAACAAAACAATTATTTTGAAACGAACGAAAAAGAAAAGAAGGATAATAATTTTGAGACAAAGAAAATAATAATGTTTATAAGAAAATTCAACGTGAAATATGCGCTCATGTCATCAAGAACACCTTTCTTCAATGAATTTTACTCCCTTCGTCCTTAATTTATTGTTTATTTTTCCTTTTTCTTCTATCACACAGTAGTTAGCTTGTGTGAAATTATTTTTTTAGACCAATACTTTTATTACTTTATTTTTTTAATTATATTTTAATTATGAATCAAATACACATAAAATTTAAAGTAAATATATCTCAAACTAATATTAATAATTTAATTAAATATATTTTCTTAAATCGTACACCAAATTTACCAAAACGATAATTGTGAAACAAAGGAGTAATAAATTGCATATGCATTTCCTGGTTAACTCAAATCATTTCTCCTAGAAAACACAAATAAAAACAAATAGACCATAAATAGTTGGGCAGCTGCACTCCTGTTACCACTTGTCGGGCTTACGTTTATTTGATATGACATTTCGTGTAGATGATTGGGGATGATTAGATGCCCATTTAAATTTCTCCCTTAATTGTTGCTCCACTTGCCAACAATACATATCTCTCTTTCTTGATTTAGGAAGGACTTTTTTTTTTTTTGTACTTTCCCTGTCATAGCTCTTGTTTTTTCTTCCTTAGAAAATACACCATGTGGTCAAATAATCATCATTCTTTTATTTTTTATTCATTTCAAAATAATTATCTTATTTTTAAAAATAATATTTTAAAAAATATTTTTACTATTTTATCTTTATTTTCTTATATATTTTAACTAAGGTCACATTCTCAAAAATATTAAAAAACCAAATATTACATAAATACTGATAATACGGATCAAAGAGAATAATTTAGAAACTGAGGGAGTAACTTGCTTACCCATTGTATAATTTGAGGTACAATATATGATAATCATTATTTTTAAGGGTGGTGATATTCACACCTCAAAAACCTATTTTTGCATCTCACTTCAAATAATTATACAAATGTCATTAAGTGAAATGATCTAATAAGTCTTTTAAACATTACATCTCATTAATTAATCTCTACACCCCCATTGAAATAACTATAATACTCTTATGCTAAAAGACAAATAATACTCCCTACACCCCATTGTTTTATATTTACACCTCAACTCTCAAAATCACAAATATTATACTAAAAGACAAATAATACTCCCTACACCTCATTGTTTTCTATTTTCACATCAAATCTCAAAGCCACAAATAAATGTAAAACTGTTTACGGGACCTCATTGTTTTTCTTCTTCCAAATTTATTTTCAAAAAACTCTCTCAAAACCAACACAAAACATAATCACATTATCAAAAATAACTTTATAAGGAGCTTAAAGAAGTCATGGGATCGGGTAATGTAAGTATTTCTTTCACTTTCTTCGATTAAAATTTATTTTTTGCCCAAGAAAATTGAGCTGGGTATTACGGTTGTTCGGCTCTGATGTGATGAACACCCTTAAGGTTGTTCGGCCAGTGCTATAGACGAACAGCCTTAAGGGTGTTCACCACACTCATGTCGAACACCAACACTTTTGTTCATCTCAGCCAGGCTGAACACTCTCATTGTTGTTCATCTCATCCTGGCCGACCATGCTCACCTCTGTTCATCTCAGCCTGGCCGAACAGTCTCACTTCCGTTCATCTCATCCTGGCCGAACAAACCTACATCCACACACTGGCTGGACAGTGCATGAAAAGTGCAAAATCATGAATTTTTAACATGTTTTTTTGCTTATTTTTCAAGAAGCAAACACGTTTCCTACTGATCACAGTGCCGTTGGTCCTATAAATGATGTGATAATTCCTCTTCAACAACAGATTGTTATAGATTACAGCAATATGTTTGTAAATCACTCATATTTTTCATCCCGGGATGATTTATTTGATTGGGTGCGTGCAACTGGAAGGGAGAATGGGCTTGTGATAGTAATTACTAAGTCTGATAGTGGTACGAAAAATAGAGGACCACGGTTGAATTTAGGTTGTAAACTTGGTGGGCAACCTCGTCAAAAAAGGATGATGATTCGAGTAAAGTAACAAAGAATAGCAAGAGAGAACGTGGATCGAAAAAATGTGGGTGTCCATTTCGTTTCAAGGGTATACAATTATGTGAAGGAGTATGAGAACTTTAGGTTGAATGTGGGTTGCATAACCATGCCGAGGCCCCTCATATGGATGACCACTCATTTGTTGGTCGATTATCAGACCCGGAGAAGGCTTATGTTCTTGACATGTCGCATGCCAATTCGAGGCCCAAGGACATTTTGCAAAGTTTACACGAGAAGTTTAAAAGTAATAAGTCTTCAATACGGAGTATTTACAATGCTCATAGCAAGAATAAAATTATCCAGTGTGATGCTCGATCACAAATGCAGCAGCTTGCAGCAAAATTGATGGAGCATGGATATTATTACCATCAAAGGAGCTGTGAGAAAACCAACACTGTTCAAGATTTGTTCTAGGCTCATCCAATGAGCATTGAGTTATTGCGTTCTTTTACCAATGTTCTTTTCATGGATTGCACTTACAAGACAAACAGATATAAGTTACCCTTGTTGGAGATTGTTGGTGTCACGTCGACAAATAAGACATTTTTGGTTGGAGCTGCATGTGTATATGGGGTCGGAGTTGCAAGATAACTACATTTGGGCGCTTGGTATTTTGAAAGCATTGATGAATCAATCCTCCTTGCCAATTGTGATAGTAACTGACAGAGATCTTGCGTTAATGAATGCAATTGTGGTAACTTTTCCTACCTCCCAACACTTTCTTTGTCGATGGCATATCAACAAAAACATCCTTGCAAATTGTAAGAAATACTTACGCACGAAAGTATTTTGGGATCAATTTACCATCTGTTGGAATTTTTTGGTGGATGCAAAAAATGAGCAAATATATGAAGAATACCTGAAGATATTTCAGATGGATTTTATTGATTATCCCGCTGCGGTTGAATACGCCATGAAGCAATGGATACGGCCGTACAAGGAAAGATTTGTGTCGGTTTGGACGAATAATGTAATGCACTTCGACAACAACACAACAAGCATGTATTTAAATGTTTTCAACATTTCATTGTTTTCTATAAATTTTTTCATACAATACAAATATTAATTGTATCTTATTTCAGGGTGGAGAGTCAACATGCAGCTTTGAAAAGACAGTTGAAATCAAGTCAAGGTGACTTTGGGACATGTTGGAGACAGTTGCACACCCTGATTGAGACGTCTCACATTGCAATCAAGGTGTCATTCACGAAAAGACTTACAGTCGTTCTTCTGAAATACATATCAGTTATATTTCAACAACTTCGAGGTTTGGTCTAGTCATGCATTGAGTCTGATATACAATGAGATGACTAATATACCTGAAGATGGTTATATAGACCCGTTGTTGTGCGGTTGTGTACTTTGAAGAACATGCGGGCTACCTTGTCGTCATGAGATTGCTAAGTATATGAGAAATGACTATCCAATTCCCCTTGATCGGGTTGATTCATTTTGGAGGAAATTAGATATGTTACCTACTCCTGAGAATGTTGAAGTTTCAGTGAAGCTGGATATGGACAATCGATTCAATAGCACGTATGATGAGATTCGTGAATATTATGAAACGTTCACGAGTGCGAAAAGTTGTTAATCATTAAAAGAATGATGGAGGTGAAAGAGGTGAGAACGAACTCCTTTATTGTTCCACAGGATGAAGTGCGCACTCGTGGTCGTCAGAAGCCTGCGAAGGTAAAAAAAGAAAAATCAACCAAGTGTGATCCGAGTTTTTTTGAGCATGTGGAATTGGTGATAGATAGATGCTTCCCTTGTGATCAAGGATTGTTATATGAGGTTGGTCCATCGCAGCAACCTCCCACGTTCACTACAATTCCCCAGCTTAACGAAAAGATTATGGTATTAATCTTCTTTTATTTCAAGGATTGCTATACGAGGTTTGCTATATATATATATATATATATATATATATATATATATATATATATATATATATATATATATATATATATATATATTATGAATTTAATATGTTTTAACTTTCAATAGGCTGTGCGACCACGTACAAGGGCCGGGAAAGCTAGTGGCAATTACGTTCAGCAATTCCCGAAGGAATTTCGGCCTTTCATATTGGGCACATCGAATATCATTGGTGACGGTCATGGTGGTTTTCGTGCCGTAGCTGGGTTTATGTATAGAAGTAAAGAGTCATGGAGCAGGGTTTAAGCAAACTTGTCGATGTAGTTAATGTCAAATCAGTAGTTGTACACACATATCTTAATTGAACGTAATCGTGTTACTAAAGTGAACGCGAGTCTATAATACAATGACATTTGTGACGACCCGACCCGGATCCCAAGACGAAATCCAAAGGTCGTGCCGCCAGGGAAACAAATAACAACAACCAAGTAGCAAATAATGGGTAGGGCCATAACGGCGATACACCGACAACTTAAAACACATGCGGAAGCAAATGAAATAAAACAGTGGCGCCAGAGCTAACAAGCTCAAACTAAAACAACCAAAGAGATGATTAATCTCTCGGTCCAAAAATTCGACTTGCCGCAACATTGGGCACGTAGAACAAACTCCCTGTTATGCAATTCAATAATAAGCATAATATAAACCAAGTCATCGGCGAAACTACGGCCGGAACCCAACATTAAACTAAGTCTAAGACTCTAGTCTAACAACTCAACGGCTAAACACATGCCGGAGAACAAACATATTATTAACTAGTAATATAGCATGCTAAACATTTTTCACCAATAAACCAAGCGCGACTAAAACCAGTCGGCTACCAACAACATGAGTACTAATAATAATAAGTACTAACAACCATAAAACATATGGAGATACAACCATATAAATACATCAAGCACAACCGCCTGGGTTGGCTACCAAAAGAATAAGCTAACATCATAAATACAACATTACAATCATATTAAGGTTTGCTACCCAAATCATGAAGTTTATATAACTTCATCTTCCCAACGACCTCACCAAAAACAAAATGAACAACTAATGTAGCAACCTTGCCAAAAGAATCCTTGCCAACGTAACCTTCTCGATTTACTTGGATCCGCTCGGCGACTCGGATCTAGGGAAAACAACCAACAAATAAAAGTAAGTCACAATGACTTAGTAAGTTACTAACCATAACTTCCTACCATGGCATAATGCTCAATCATAAAATACATCATGCTATCGTCATGAAATAACCTTATACAAACTCATGTTATGGCATCCATGCTCAACATTAACAAAACATGTTATCATTGTAGTATAACATCTCACTAAAATCCATGTCAAGGCATTTATATGCTTAACGATCATAATTCTTGTTATTGATATAACATAGCCTTCCGATGATTTACATGTCAAGGCATATAAACTTAACAACAATAATTCACGCTTTTAACATAATGCCATATCCGAATAATATTCATGATAAAGCATAATAACTTAACAACAAGTAATTCATGTTATTGTTATAACATAGCCTTCCCATAATATTCATGTGATAGCATACATGCTTAACAACATTAATCAATATGTTATCTATTAAGTATAACATGTAAGAAACCAAAACAAACATCATATCATATCCAATTCACCAAGCACGTTATTCACTTAAGCACTTGTGAAACAATTCATATATAAGGGATATGATACCATTACCAATTCCTCCGCGTGTCGCTCCTGCAAAAACATGCAAAACCTTTATGTGCCCTCGATATCCCTCTCGTAGATATCGGCGTCCCGAGACGATCTCGCTCGAGTTCCATAGTTATCAAAGTCATGTGTATTACTACAACTAAGATAAACTACTTCCCCACCGTGGCCATCGATGGAGGGGTGTGCAAGCCGACACGGCGATTCATCGCGATCACGAATCTCACAATTCGTGAAGACGATGTATCGTCCCACCAAAACTCAACCAAACCGACTCATTTGGACTCAAAACCCAAGCACAAGTAATATATACTCATATGCTCAAAACAAGTAGGTAAACACTCTACTATCAAACTAGTCATGCAATTCATCCACAACTAGCATAAACATCACAACCGAGAATCATATAAGTTTCATAATCAAGTGTGCTTCACACACTTCAAAACTTCTTGGAGGCTCAACCTCCATGAATTCTACCAAAAATTCCGTAGGACTTAAGATTATAGTTCCTAGGATTCATTCTAACCCAAAGGTTAACTCCGTTGAGTTCAATCTAAGTTTTCCGAAAATTCAAGGAATAGAAGCTTAGGCTTCATCATTCCCATAAGTTCATAACTGTCGCCAAAACCATAATCCCCATGTTCAATAAACTATCATAAACCCCACAATTTACTTAACAATGCAACTTAGAATAAATTGGCCATCTTGTGCATAAATTCATTCAAGTCACCATACCAATCATAATCTTCAAATCATGATTAAATTATACAACATGGTTTAATATACTCTCTTAAACATGTATAATTCAATAACTAGGCTTACAACCATGATCAACAAGCCAAAACACAATTTGGGGAAAATCCCCTTCCAAGCATCTTTGTCATTTAAGCTCAATACACATAACCGATTCATATAGCAAAGTTTAATATACTCTATTAAGCATATAAAACATGGTAATCAAGCTCACATCATCTATTTGCAAGCTAGAACAAAATTAGGGCAAAGCACCCTCCAAGTATCTCAACCAAATCCACATCAATAGTCATGGATAATCAACACAACTAAGTTCAATAGACTCCACTAAACATGTATAACACAATAATTAGGCTTACCATCATGCTTAACAAGCCCAAACACAATTTGGGGAAAATCCCCTTCCAAGTATCTTTGTCATTCAAGCTCAATACATATGAACAATTCATATAGCAAAGTTTAATAGACTAATTGGCATATGAATTCCATAAAAAGCAAGTCTCACATAGGTTCACCCATCTCTAACAATAATTTGAAACCTAGGGTTCATGAATTTCTACAAACCCTAACAATGGCATCCATTGACCTCACATAGCATAAATGGTTGTTTCCCTAGGGTCAATGGAGCCTAAAATCAAAGGAAGAGAGGTAGAAACTTACCAATTTTCGGCCTCCCAAACTGCCAGTTTTTGAAACCCAAAGATGAAGTCTTCTCTTCACTTCTCTCTCTTCAAACTTGTGGGTTGAATGGGGAAGAAGACTCCTAGTAATGGCCTCCAAGATCAGCCCCTTTGAAACCCTAGAATCACCTCCTCTCAAGCTCTCTCCCAAGTCTTGGCTGAAGTGTACGCAGGAGACACAAGGAAGAAGTCGTATTCTGGCCGAATAGAAGAGAAAGAATGCGGCTGATTGATTTATATATGGGGGATTATTTCCCCTAATCAAGTCACTAATTAACCCCTAATCTCTTAATAGATGTTTAGGATTAGTATTAGGCCAAATAAGTGGGTTTAGGATGGGTTTAAAATGGGTTTAAAGGGTTAAAAGTTCGGACAGCGCAAGAGAGATTGCAAAATCCCGTAATGCTGTAAATAGACCCTTGCGGTCGCATCCTCTAGGAGTGATGCGAGCGCATCCTCCTGATAGACTCCCTCCGGCTTTTTCTTGCTTCCTTGCTCGATCCCGGACTCTCCCGCGTGCATTCTCGAGTCCTTCCAAGCCAAAAATGGTCTATAATCCAACCTTAATGTCCTTCAAATCATAACCAAAGTAATCAAGTCTCAAATCTCAACAAAACAAGGCCAAGAACCCAGGCAGAACTCTCCCGAACGACGACCGAAAAAGTCAAACGGAGAAGGGTTATCGCTAGAATCAAACTAGCAACCAAACCGTCGATGCAACGAGCATCTAACTAACATCCAAGGCATGTTAATGATATTATAAATGCCTTCTAGAAATTATCCAAGTGATAACAACATAAATCATAAACCCGAGATTCAAAGCATCTCGCGAAAGAAGAATGCATACATGCATCTCAAACGACGTCAACGATCATGCTATTGACTCTAAACATATACAGGAGCTAAATGAACATGTTTATGATGATAATAAGTGTATGAATCCATGCATAACACATGCAAGCAACATTTCAGGGTTTTACAACATTAGTGCTCCCAAGGCATATTGGTTTGATGCAAATGATATAGGTCATTTGGTGGCATCGTATTACAACATTGCTTTCATGGTATTAGATAAAAAAACATTGCTTCACTTACTTACCATTGATGACCGCACCCCCAAATGATCCACATATTATTTGGATCAGAAGAGTAAACGGTGATCACTTTATTCAGGTTTGATCACTTTCGATTTCTTTACATCACTTATTTACAATTGGTTGACTTATTATTTGGTTTAAATTATTTATTGACATTATCTCAATTTATTTGTAGGTTTTTTACGTGATGGTTACCCTTTAGCAGCGGTGCTGTGGGTCTGGGACCAGAATTGCTCGTCGTCTGCTAATGCATGGAAATTACTTTATATTAATCGACAACTTTCATATAGTGAATATGTAGGTTCAGCTAGAGTTGTTGGTAGTTCTGATAGTATACATTTGGAGTAGTTATGATTGTATTATATTTAAAACATGTACTTCAACGTGCCATTTTGGTTAATTATCTATTTTTAATGATGCTTCAGTTATGTGTATTTAAATTATGTATGATATTCGTCGTCTGCTAATGCTTCTTTTATGTTGCTATGAAATGTCATATGCTATACAAAGTCTGCAATAAGAAAATAACATTAAAACCAAGCCACACGAATTCATAAAAGGTTTGCTAAAAATTTCATAACCACAAAAAATACTAAAAACTGTTTTACAATTCATAACATTAAAAAAACATAATCACAGTCCAGATCACTATTGCCTCCAATGAGATGGTCCCACATCATCAGCTGGATTGTTGATAACTGTGTGAACTCTATCAAGTAATGAGCCCAACTCCTCATACGGTATAGATCGTACACCAGATCTCCAGCGCCGCACTGTGGGATCAATCATAGTCCTCATAACTCCCAACATCCTGTCATCTGATTCAACTGCAACGGCATCAGTCGTAGTGGGGTGTTAACGTATCTGGATTGTCTACCACGGGGCTGGACGACTACATGTGAACGCTCCCGGTACCAGTCTAAATAACCAAGATCACAATCCCAAGCACGAAGGGCATGCCTACCGAGACGTTCTTCAGATAGGAGATGGCTATCTGACGTCAACCAGTACCCAGCAAAACCAAGCCACAGAGGCAAGGCCTTCGAGTTATCTCGAGGGCCGCAGTTTGAAGCAATGACTGTCCTTGGAATCGTTTGCACATGCCTGAACTGTCGAAGGACTCTGTCTGGATGGTATGGATCGAAAATATAGCCCATCTGTATACATCCTAGATAGATGGCAATCTGATACCATGCAAACCGGTCCCTGACCTTACTGTCGTAAGGAAGCCATTCAACCTAAAACAATAGACCAACAAAAAGTCAAAAGCTTTCAATACGAAACCTAATATTAAAAAGTTGTTGAAATTGATAGAAAAATACGTATACTCACGTCACGGCTCGTCAGTCTATCTAACTGCTCACGTGATGCCAACAAACGATCGCCGAAGTCGCCCTCGATTCCCTGCGGGATCCACTACGCAAGCGGGTATCTGGACTTGTAATCAACATTATGTTGAGGCCTCAGATATTGAAACCGTAAGTAGATCCACGCCTAAAAGCAATAAAACATACATTTTAAGATATTAAAGTATCAAATAAAACTTTTTAACTTTAATAGTAAATACACAACATAAAAGTATAAAATAATTATAATTACTACCTCAAGTAATGCCATAGAACCAGCTATCTGCTTCGTGTTATACCTAGATGCTTGTCCAAGATGTCTATATAAATATGCAAGGGTGGCAATTCCCCACGTATAAGTATCTAGATTTTGAAGATCCTCAAACCACTCTAAGTATGCAATAGGTACATGGGTCCCGCTCTTATCAGCAAATATCGTGCAACCCAAGACCAATAAGAAGTACGCCCTCACAGCACAACCCACCCTAAATTCATACTCAGACGTGACATTAGAGATGTTAGTAGGTCCAGCCCTAACGGTTTAGATCCAACCCTAACGGTTTCGGTCCACAATAGGTTCGGTTTAGTCGGTTATCGCTGTTGTCCGGTCAAAAACCTAACGGTTTTGGTCTGGTCCTGACGGTTTCGGTTCAAACCTACGGTTTCCAGTCAATGATTAAACTTGTACGTTTTTTCCCAATTTCGAGGCTTGTACGCTTATTTCAGCGTATTATACACGTCCCGTATATTATACTAACTATATTAAAGCTATTAATCAGTCCAACCCTAACGGTTTTCGGTATTATACCCATCCCGTATATTACTAACTATACTAAACCGTATGCAAGTTGGCTTTCGGTTCAACCCTAACGGTTTTCGGTCTGGCCCTAACGGTTTCGGTTCCGACTTAAACGGTCCATCTAAAATTTCAACCCTAACGGTTTTGGTCTAGCCGGTCAAAAACCTAACGATTTCGGTTCGGACCTACGGTTTTCGACCCTATTAACATCTCTACGTGACATCATCATTAAACCTCACACGTAGCCACTCCAATGTCACCAAAGCCCCCTCTTATTTCCCATGCCCTAAAAAACCTCTTCAAGTGACACTCCCAACATCTCACTCACATATGAGGCATTAACATCCCTAACACAAGATAATGGATCACCCACAATTGGAAGACCAAGCAAAAAAACACATCATCTAAAGTAATGGTCATCTCCCCGAAAGGCATATGAAAAGTGTTAGTCTCTGGATGCCATCGTTCCACGAAAGCAGAAACTAACACCTTATTCACATTAACATAGCATACATGCCTTAGTCGTCTGAGTGCATTGCCCCTCACCATACCCCGAAAGACCCTCGAGAATCTTCACCATTAGGAATTACCCAATCAAGCAACTTCTGTGTGTGATTGTGGCATTTTAGAATACCACACTCTTCTTTACCAGCCCAAATATATGCAACTACGTGTGACTCATATGAAGTCAGCAACGATGTATCATGCGGACCACCAGGAAATCCACGCTCAATCTGAGGCTCATAAGTCTGCTGAAACTACCCCTGCGACTGCTCGAATTCAAATGGCTCCTGATCCTGCTCAAAAGTATTGTAGAACTGCCCCTGCGATTTCTCAAACTGAAAATGGTCCTGGTCCTGCTGAAAATGCTCATCTTACGGGCCCTACTTAAAATGCTCATGTTCATCTTCCTGTCCCTGCTCATGAACCTACCCCTGCCCCTGCCCATGCTCATGTTCTTGTTGGTGTGCTTGTTCCATTTCTTTCCTAGCAAATGTCGTCACCTTTTTCCTTGTATTAACGTTTCTAAATATTTTTCCTGTAAACACCAAATAAAATAAATCATAATTAGGTTATAGTTCCAATAAAACAAAATCAAAGTCTGAAAAGTGAGATGAAAAGACCATAGGATGTTCGGCCAGGCTGAGATGAACAGACCAGGCTGAGATGAACATACCATAGGCTGTTCGGTTAGGCTGAGATGAACAGGAAAAGGAGCGTTCGGCCAGGCTGAGATGAACATGCAAAGGAGCGTTCGGCCGGGCTGATATGAACAGGCAAATGAGTGTTCGGCCAGGCTGAGATGAACGCCTTATGGTGAGTGGAGCTAGCATGGGATGAACAGATATGAATGCGTTCGGCCAGTCTAAGATGAATGCCCTAAAAGATGTTTGTTTAGTTCTTGTCGAACACCACTAATGGTGTTCATCAAACCAGGTCCGAACTGAGCCTTATATTCAAATTTTCAATTTTTTTCTATTTTTTAACAAATGCAACCCAAAAATCATTAATGAAAAAAATCCTACATTGTTATTGATACCATAATTTGACCTATACCTAGTATTCAATTGTAGGAGGAGAATGAAAATTCATACCTATGTTTGAAGACATTGTAGTATATGTGTTTTAAAATAAAGAGAGAATGTTGCTTTAACTCTTGCTATACTTGAACTTTTGTTGTACATTGTTTGATCCAGGAACGAGAGTGCACAAGCTGTTGTTCGCAGGAAGAGGAAGAAGAGCTTCGCCGTACTTCTCTGTTTTGCGTCTGAGAGTGTACAAGCCGTTGTAATTGGGAAGGGTGGCAGTTTGGTAAATTGGTTGGTTACAATGGGTAGGTTAGTAATTAATTTGGTTGGTGGGTTATTAATTGGTTTTGAATAGAAAAGGGTAAAATAGGTAGTTAGGTGGGGTGTTTAGATAAATGTGAGAAATTAATGGGGTGTAGAGATTAATGGGGTGTAGAAATAGGTTTTTGGGGTGTGAATATCCCCACCCTATTTTTAAATGCGTAATGTGATCAACGCACTCATCATGTGGGTATTAACGTTGTACATCCCGTTATGTCACTATTCAATTTTGTAAATGAAACAATGACGGGGACTATATAAATACTTGTCATATTGCATGGAGATTTAACTAGATGGACCACATTGATACCATCGTGAATACATTGGTCACGTTTTGAATATTGAAAATATGTTTGTCAAATAGTCTACATCAAACTCTATGATGGGGCAAATTATTTTACAATTTACATCTATTGGCTTATATCAAGGTGTGATAACCTGCCAAGACTAAACAAATGTTAAATAAAAGCATTTGGCGTGATAATCAGTTCAAATCTCAAATTTAAAAACAATTGGCAGAGTTTTGGTATGTTTAAGGGTGTGCGTTTGATTGAGGTAGAAATGAGGTTTATATAGCATGGTGTTCTAACCATCGAGGTAACTGCTCTTAACCGCCGATCACAATCAGCCAATGACAAGTTAATAATTGGTTCGCGTTTGGAGAATGTGGATAATTATTGAGTTAGAGTCTTGCTCGCCACGTGCCACACGTCTCAAGACGATTGTCATTATGCTTGACAATATTCATCATGCTCACTAATTGGGCACTCTGCTCGCTTATCTTTGTTCGGTCGTACATGACTTGCCCTTTCAAAATGGGCTGCAGTCTTCTTGAAACATACTAGAATGCCAATATGTCTAAATGGGGAGTCAAGATAATGAAGACAAGCGAGCTAATAATTTCTAGGTCAAAGGGAACTAGTTGGGCGATTGTTACGTGGCTGGAGTTGTTTGAGAAGGAGGGCACGGGTTGGGAATATGTCACCAAAGAGGGAAACAAATTGTAAGTTGTTTGGTTGGTTAACTTGGCATGGCCCAACCAAGAAGTTCAAGGCAGCTTGGGATGTGCTAACACCTTCAACAAAAGGGTTACGGGTTGGACCTTAAACCCAAAACGGGAAGTCAAACTTTGGTATACCTATATGGTTACATGCTGGATCATTAGGGTTGCATGGGGGAAACTTAGTGAGTGGATAATACAAGATGAAGGCGTTGTTCCAAGAACCCACAATAGAGCACATGATAGGGATCCGGGTTTGGGCTGTTTTACAAAGAAGGCAACCACGGTTGGAAAGTCACATTGGGCTTGGTGGTAATTGGAGGCTATTTACAAGACAACACATGGCTGGAAGAAAGTGAACATGGGTTCAGTCACTTGGGCTCCAAAAGGGACTAAAACATCAACCCAAGAGGCTCAAGGATTTAGTTAGTTAGACTTTTTAGTTTAATCCCGTTTTTTGTTAATTTAAGGTTTTTGTTTGAGTTTCCTATTTTTAATTAGTTTTATTTTTGTCCTAGTTAATTAGGGTTTCATTAGTAGATTAGGGTTTTTTCTTGTATCCTTTATAAGGCGTATTTTTCATTTGAATAAACAAATTTTGCATGTAGAAAAAACTAAAGAACACGACTTGTTCTTCAAAACCGATTTCTTCTACGCAGGTGATTGAAGCCTAGGAAGATAATTAAACGGGTATCTTACTACTATCTTTACGTGGAGTGAGTAAATCATAACCGGTGATTCTGATTCTATCTATTTATTGTGTTAGTTGTGTTTTCGTGAGTTTTGTGGTCTATTTTCAAGAGATTTCGGCCAACCTTGTTGCTTTTGATTTAGTCTTTGGGACAGGTAGGTTGTTGGTCAATTGCACACTCATCAAGTGGTATCAGAGCTAGTCTTTCACGAATTCTTATTCATGGAATGATCATGGTGAACGGAAGCCAACGGGAGCAGATTTTTTGTACGAGGTGTCTTGTATAAGAAAGATTTTTTAATATGGTAATCGATGGAGGTAGCTGTGTTAATGTCGTCTCCACTATGCTTATGAATAAGCTGAAGGTGCCAACTATTGCATTGTAATACCCCGATTCCCGGTTAGCTTGAACTGTGTGCGATACTCGTATTTCTTCCTTTGTTGATTTCTCGATTGGTTTGTGAGAGAGTCTAGATGTGTATGAGAGACCACATGAATACCAAAACACTATTAAGAGATGTCATATAGTTGATGACTTGCTAAAGTCACAAGTTGTTACTCGACGGTAGTCGGAATGCGACGCGATTGGGAGTTTACTTGCGTTTTGTGTTCATGACCTCGGTTTGGTCCTAAATCTTTACATGATGATTTATTAACATGTTTTTACGTATTAGACTTCTAGTTGGATGCATTCCTTAAGTCTAGCAATGTTTTGACGCTTCGAGGATAGTAATCATTCTTATCGCGTAGTTCGAGATTGAGTCATATGATCGTCTCATCTTCGGGAGCCCTTATTCTCCTATCCATTTTTTAACTTCTTAGAATTATTTGAGCTTATTCATTAGCCTCTTGACTTTTTTTTAAGTCTCATGGTATTGCTCGTTCGATCACTAGTTCATTCGTCGGTTCGTCAGCGAGTTGTTGCGCCTTGTTCCGGTTTCGATCCAAATTCTTTCGGGAGTTGTTTGTGGGTGTCTTGTGAGAGTTCTGGACCATCTTTGAGTGAGGTTTGAGCCTTGGGGACTTTGGCCTTGAGTTTGGGGTTGTTTTGGATTGATTTAAGACCTTTTGAACTCTGGAGAACTTGCTATCACAAGGGGGTTTGGACCTTGCCCCCGCAAGATGAACATATTTTTGGAGGTTGTGTTTCTACCTAGCATGCGGTTGCATGCTAGCCTACACCATGCGACCGCATGGTACTCATTTCTTGATACGTTTTGTTTTGGTTGTTACTCAATTTTGCATATCCTAACCCCACCCAAACCCATCCTAAACCACTTCTAATTCGTCCTAACTATCAACCAATGAATCCTAACCAAGTATTGGAGGTTTTAAGTGATTTGGAGGACACTTGGAAAGGGAAGACCCCTACATGCATTGGTCACTCCTTCCCACCCAATTTTTCAACCTTGGGGAGACCAATACACCCACTAAGCCTTCCATTTTCTGTCATCTTTCTCCAAAAACGTGGTGAACATTTCTTGGGAGTTTGAGAGAGTCTTCTTAGTGTTCTTGAGAGTTCATCAATGGAGTCCAAAGCTTGAAGACTCCATTTCCAAATCCAAGCCATAGAAGTGAAGAGGAGGATGAGGAGAACCCCTTCCACCAATTGCATGTTTGTTTTGGTTGCTTGAAGTGGTGATTGTAGGTAAGCTACTATACTCCTCCTATTTAATTTTGTGCTCATTGACCCAAAGGAAAACAAGGGTGCTATTTGAGGTCAATGAGTACACATGCATGCTTTGTGCGATTTTATTTTGAGTTAAGAGTGAACTTGCTAAGAATCATGTGTAGGTTGATTTCTATGATTTGTGAAGTATGTTAGGAAGGTTCATTGTGTAAGCTTGGACTTTGACATGATGGTTATATGATTTCCCTAAACCTAGCGTTTGATTATAAGTTAATGAAGTAAATGGGTTATTGATGATGTACATGATTTTTGGAGTTTTATTGGATATTATAAATTGTTAGAATCATACATGGTTATATGTTTGGAAGTTTGGAAGTATACTTATTGAACCTTTAAATTTGGTTGTAAGCATGATAGATGAAGTTTCATTATGGATTACATGGATAAAATGTTATGTTTGACTTTATTGGGTTGAGTTGACTCTTATGCGTATAATAGCATGTTGGTCAACCTTAATTCATGAATTGAAGGTTATGAGCATGCTAGATGAATTTATATCTTGATTATGAGTATGCTAAATGAATTTACATCTTGTTTGGATAAATGGTTATTTTGAATGAAAGCATGCTTGATTAAATGCTAACTTGAGTTACATGCTTGAAATGTGATGGTTGACTTTAAATGTTAAGTGTTGACTTATGAATGATGTTTTTGGGTTGTTGTTGGGAAGGTATGAATTGTTGGGTTATATAATGTTGTTAACCCTAAGAACATAGCCATGAATGATAGCTAATGAATAATAGGAGGGCTATGATGCAAATAGCTTCTATGCCTTCAAATTTGAAAAGAGTAGAAATGACTCAACGGAGTCGATTATTGGACTAGTATGAATATAGTGAATCACATATTGAGATCCTACGGAATTTGGGGTAGTTTTGATGGATGTTAAGCCTCCGAGCGTTTACAAGTGTATGAAGAACACTTGGGTATTAGAGACTTGATAATATTGCTCTAATGTGTTTATTTGTTAGTTAGCATAGAAATGCATAACTGTGTAACTTAGTGTGAGGTTCCCAGGGTGCAACCCGCGCCCCGCGCGCCCTTGGATAGGGGTGCGCGTATGTGCGGATGCGGGACACCACTGCTCTCGTTCCACCCTCCCTTGTTTAGGGGAAGACGAAATCAAAAGTGCGAGAGGAGTGCTGTCTATGTTAGCACGTTGGAATGTGCATCGGTTGCCTTGAGTGGATTTTGTATCCAATATGTGAACTTATGGTTTCCCGCATCAAGTTATTCCTTTTTTAGGGGATACCAGGATATGGGAATGCATTACCCTTTCATTCCCATTTTCCCTTTTTTAGGGGAAAACGGAAAAGTGCAAAAAAGGATATTGCGACGCCCCCACTATGGATTTTATTAAAAATAGTCTTATGGCCCATTCAGATCACTATGGGAGCTTTGGGTTTCCCGCATCAAGTTATCCCTTGTTTAGGGGATACCAGGATATGAGAATACATCACCCTTCCATTCCCATTTCTCCCTTTTTTAGGGAAGAACGGGAAAGTGCAAAAAAGGAGTGTTGCGAGGCCCCACTGGATCTGAAAGTTTTTAGAGTCGCCATCTTTATTTTAAGGCAAATAAAGAAAAACCAAAGAAAAGAAAAAATAAACCAGAGAAAAAGAAAATGGGTTCGGAGGCTAAGTTACGAGTTGGGAAGGTGCTAGGCACCCAACTCGCCCTTTCGGTCTCAAAAATGGTTTTTGGCTGAAGTATGTTTTTTGTTATATTTATTTCGCAAATAAACACAGTATTAAAAGACAGGAAATTAAAACAAATACATCCATGGCTACATTATTTACGGACTCGCAGTCATTTCCTTACAATAATTACATACATATTTAAGAATATTTGACCATTATAAAGGCTATTTTACATAGTATTTCCTATTCTAATCCGGGCAGCACAACGGCTTATATTGGCTACATTGTGCCGGATTTAAATACAACTTTTAAAAGATAAAAAGTAAATAAATACAATAAATAGCGCCCTTAAAGGTTTTACCTTTTAGAGCGGCGGTGTGCTCGCTCTGTCCTTCAGGGAGAGGGAGTCTTTTGTTGTTTGTTGTGTGGTTGTTGTTTTGATTTGGGCAGAGTGACTGCTTATTTCTGAGAGTTTGGGCTTGTCAACTCGGGCAGAGTAACAGCTTATTTGGGTAGGTTTTGGCCTTTTTGGTTGGGCGGAACCTCGGCTTAGTTTTTTGGTTTTTCAGCTCGTTACTCGGGCAGAGTAACGGCTTAGTTTGAGATTTTTGGGCCAGGGAAATGAGGTGGATACCTAACAACTAGGCTAGGGATCACTTATAACCTATGGGTTTTTATTTTGGCAGAGTTTGGACGGGGTTTGGAGATTTTAGGGGCTTCCACTCACCTATCTCCACCTCTCGTACTAATATTATCGGTAGATCGCAGAAGCAGAGCTTTGTTGCGATTTTTAATCGCGGAAATGAACAACTAGAAATGAGAATCGAGGCCTCCTATTTATAGTCGAGAAGCAGGACACGGCTGAGATTTCTTGATTTGTTCAGCAGCTTCAACGACTTGTACCTTGTGCATCAAAAGTTGTACAATTTTCTTCTGAGAGACGCAACAGTAGAAGGCTTGGTGCCACCAAGGAGACCCTTGGTGCGGCACCAGCCACACTATTCCAGTTTCGTTTTTTGCACTTTCACCCCCTGCAGTTCACTGTTTCGCGCATCCTGCTTTTCCTTTCGCATTTTTAACTCTTGTAACTTGACATTTGTTATGTTTTAACAGTTCTTGATATTTCATGTCAGTCACATACCAAGGGTACGAAATTGGGGTGTCTACACTTAGAAGTAAATATCTACTTGATTGGATTAGTGCGATATGTTGTACTTTTCCTTGGTGAGCATTTGAGTATGGATTACCTGTGCTTGCGTTTGATTCCAGCTGGCGTCTTTTGGTTTGAGTCTTTGGCGGGACGATATATTGTCTTCACGAATTATGAGATTCGTGGTTGCAATGGATCGCTGTGCCGGGTTGCACACACCCCTCCATCGATGGCCACGGTGGGGAAGTAGTCGATCTTAGTTGTAGTAAGTAAACATGACTCTGATCACTATGGAACCCGAGCGGAGGAATGTCTCGGGGACGTCAATACCACAAAAGGGATATCGAGGACACTATTAACGGCTGATGTGCGCAAAAACGCAACTCGGGCAAGATTACCCGGCCGTATCAAGTAATAAAGTGTACATAAGTACGAGTTATCGATCCCACAGGGAATGCGCGTAATTCTCACTCCAACTAAGTACCGAAATTATGCAAACTAATTATATTTGAGCGAAAAGAAATTGAATTAAAATCTAAAAATATAAACAACCTAAGAAAGCAATTAAATCTAAACTAACGCGGAGGTGGTTTGACAACAACAAATCAAGATAAAAATATAGGAACGCATTATTTCTAGTCTAGCCGGGGTTTAATTTAATCCTCTTTTTGCTTTTGTTTAACTCAAGTTTTGGGAGTCGGGTGCACTATAATATTCGCTACGGGCTCTCGCAACGTATAGCAAATCTAACTACAACTCCTAGCTACGGGCTCTCGCTTCTTATAACATAGGAGAAAATAGCCACGTGTCAAACCAAGCACTCAATGAATATCTACGCACGATCTCCTCTCGGTCTCACGTAACGTAAACAATTAATGTGATTTTCGAAATTAGTAGAACGGGCTCTCGCATCTTATCATATAATTCTAATGATCATCTAATGGTTCGCTACGCCATTAAAAGCATGAAGAGCACACAATAAAAACCAAATGCATGGGTAATACTTCGCAAAAAGAAATTCTCTAAATTTTTCTACAAGTCATATTGGTAGCCAAGACAAATAAAATTGGTTAACTACGGGCTCTCACATCTTATAGTCAACCCTAATCTCTCCGACCTTGCGAATGGCTAAGGTGGCTCGATCGCGTGTCAAGCCTAGTCTCATTATGGCTATCGGTGTGTGTCACAAAACACCAACTATTAAATTGATTGGTCCGAAATATAAAGGTAGCTCTCACGGATCCTAAATATTTCTAAAATCATTTAATTAGTGATCAATTAATTAAAGGCATTAAGTGCACAGAATAATAACCATCATGAATGTGTACTAAATAAAGAGATAGATTAAATTAAAACACTACATTGGATATAGAAAAATAATTGCATTCCATAATAATTAACCACAAACCAATTCTTCAATTACAATATTAATCAACCCAAGAAATTATACAACAATAAAAAAATAGAGATAGGAAGAATTGAACCGAGCAAAGTTCGTTTCCGGGGTTGAAATCAATTGTAATTGCATCCTTGGCACTTGATTTGAATCTCCGAACCTTCATTATCGGACAATTGTTAGAAGCATGGAGGAATTTTTGAGAAAATGGGGTGGTGCCCCATTTTGGGAACAAAGTCCCGAAATGGGGACTTGATTTCTTCAAAAATGAGCTGCCAGATTAAATGAAGGAGAAGTCAGTGGAGAGGCCAGACAAACAGGGGCAAAATAGGCAGATCATAGAGGAAATAAGGGTTGAATGGGAAGGAGAAATATGGCTGGGTCGCGGCAGGGTCAAGCGTATCCAAGAGAAAGGAAGCGGGCTGCCCAGGTGAAATGGGTTGGAGGATGTGAGGGAGGTGGGTTAAATGGTGGGCTGATGGGCTGGAGGATGTGGAGGAAGACGTTGGCTGAACCCGGATCCAGGAGAAGCACGCGGGTCGCGCTTAGTGGAGGCGACGCGGCAAAAGCTGACAAGTGGCACCGCTGGGCTTCGACAACTCAAAAGGCGAGTTTCAGCTTAGGCGGCTGCCTCACTGAACTTCTATTAATTTCTCCGGTGCCCCTGGAGTTTTTCTTTTTAGCGCCACCGGCCTGATTCCTCCCAGACTATCAATTTGGTCCTTTGTTAGTTCTAGCAGCCACTGTTAGCCTCTGTTAGCCTTAAATTGCCTTGGATTCGTTGACGGACTTAACGGACGTTGACCAATTAATTCCCAAAACAACTTTTAAGCTCGGAATGTCCTCGAACTTCGTGCTAAACACCGTATAAAAAAGCTCGATTATGCTTGAAAACCTACATTCAGCACATAAACACAAATAATAATATTTCCAAAGCATAATTAATTCAAAAATAGCACAAAATAACATAAAATTCCCGGGAAAATTAGTGGAAATCTTGCGCTCATCAACGGCACATGTTTTTGCGAGAGCTACACAGCAGAAACGGAAAGGAAATCATCTTCTCTCTTATGTGGTTTATTTTACGAGCACTTGTATGAATTGTTGTGCTATGTGGCTAATGATATGATTTACATGAGATGATGATTGCTTGATGAAATGTTATGATAAGAAATATAACATGCTAATGAAATGATGACTTTTGATATAGTGTTATACTAGAAATATAACATGCTATTCATGATTAGAATGGAAACCATTGTCTTCTATATATAAGTTCTTATATGAATTATGTTAAATGATGAAGTGTGAGACTCATGGTATAACTGAGTTATGTGGATGATGTTTTGATGAACATTGCAATATGAAGATAACATGTTAAACGTATTGGAATTGAGAATCATATTCTATTGATATGAAATTACTTCATGATGAATTATGCAAAAATGATATTCTATATGACTATTGATAAGTTTTGGTTGTGATGAGGATTATACTATGAAATGATATATCATAAGTATGACATGAGATGTACATGTTTTATTTGAGCATAATGTCATGCCATGACATTGCATCTTTAGTAGCTTACTAAGTCTTTATGACTTACTCTATTTACCTTGTTTTTCCTTAGATTCGAGCCGAGCTAGTGATTCAAAGGAATTCGCCGAGTCCACGATAGAACGTGAGGTTATTGCAAAGGTTGTTATTATTATTACTTTGTAGCCTTGGTCTCGGAAAGGACGTTTGGGAAGTGAAGTTATATAAACTTCACTTTGGGTAGTAAGAATTACGTTATTGAATTGGTTATCGTATTTGTTAAAACTATTACTTGGTCTTTTGTGAGCCGACAACTATTAGTCGTGCCATGTTGATATTATTATGTTAATTCCATTAATCTCAAGTTGTTTATATTGTTGGCTATGTTGTACTCCGGCATGTTTAGCCGTGGAGTGTGTAGACTAGAGTTGTAGACTTAGTTTAATGTTGGGTTCCGTCTGTAATGTTGTCGATGACTTGGTTTAAATATTTATAAAATTCTAACAGGTGGTTTTATTGTACATGTCTATTGTTGTGTCACATGTTTTGAATTTTTGGGCCGAGAGATTTACTATCTCATTGGTTGTTTTGTATTTCGAAGCTTGTTAGCTCAGGTCCCATTATGTTATTGGCTTCCGCATTTGTTGAGTCGTTGGTGTATCACTGTTATAGCCTTACCCATTATTTGTTGTTTGCTTGTTATTAATTGCTTTTAGTGGCACGACCTCGGGGTCTCGTATTGGGATCCGGTTCGGGTCGCCACAGTTGGTAGCAAAGCTATTGGTTAGTTGTCTGCCAGGATAGGTTCCTTGGCCTAGGTTGGGGGTTGGTTTTGTGTGAATTGTTGTATCTCAGCGTCGAGAGTTATTGTATGTTAAGATGTTTGAATCTACAATGGGTGTTAGCACTAGTAGAGGTGCCGGTGTTGATGAGTATAAGGTAGTATTAGTAGTATCCATGATTGGGAATCCACCGGAGAATTTGTGACAAATATTATGTGATTGTGGTTCGATATTTAGTGATATTCACGGAGTTAGCTCATTAGAGTAGAGTACTTAGTACTGGATGATACTAGGAAGACTCCAGGAATTGAGAAAGAGTTAAGGATTAAGGATGAAATATTATAGGCAATTGATTCTATCACAGCTTGCGGATTTTCGAGGGGCTGTGGATCGTACTTATGAGAAAGAGTTGGATATCGAGGGATACGCTCAGGAGAGGACCTCGAGAACTGTTAAGGATGACGAGTTAGAGGGTAGGTAGCACCTCATACGTTTGCGTAGGAATGCCCGTAGCCTAGAAAGTGGAGTGATGCTTTTACCTAAAGTCGTAGATGACGAGGTGATGAATCGATGCGTAAATTTTGGCTTGAGAAATGAAATGCCGAGCGTAGGTGTTGGAGTAATGCAGACAAGTGTTTTACTTGGGGTGGTGATCTCATTAGAAAGGATTGCCTTAAGTTGAGAATTAACGATTCTAGTAGTGCTAGTAAGCGGTCTAGTGACTCTTAGTGAGATAGTGATAGACGACTTAGAGTTTGAGGTTGTGTGCGCGAGTGGCGGCTGGCCATTGCGGAGTTTTGAGACCTACCGAGATAGGAGGTAACTTCTTATTTATATATTATGGTTATTATTATCGCTACTATGAGTATGCGTGGTATCGTTAGCTGATCGATGTATTTTATACATCGATTTTATATACTTCTATGACTTAAATTATGTTATTTCACGAGTCTTTTGAGTACTAATATATGTTTTCGGTGAGTTTTGTAAGTTTCAGGATTATTCGTGAAAATACGCGAAACTCCAGGGTTTTAAGTGCAAATTACAAGAAAGGGCCAAAGAGGAAAATTGAAGAAACAATGAAAGCTGTCACCGGACACCTTGCGGACGCAGCAGGTGCACCTAATTTGCGACCGCAAGGTAGGCGTGTTGACCATCAAGAAGCAATCAAAGAAATCAAAGCCGGATAATCTTGGAGACCTTGCGGACGCAGGTACTAAAGACCTTGCGACCGCAAGGTGGGCGTAATGCTTGATTTTCGGATTTTCACACAATCATTCGATCAATCACAACTCCTAAGTATATATAGAAGTCAGATGCCGAGCTTAAGCATAAGGAGGACGGCTGGAAGCTCTCTTTTCATAGATTTTAGGTAGTTTTAGATTGTATAACATAGTTAGATTTTGTAATTTCAAGTATTGAAGATCAAATCATGTATCCGATCATCTCCATGTCATGTGTTGTTCATTGTCTATGATGAACTAAATCATCCATAATCTAGGAGGTGGGAGGTAACTTGTATCAAATTTATGTTTTGATTCTTATATATATGTCTATTCAATGCTTGTTGATTGTGTTGTTTATCAACCCCTATATTATTTTGCTTTGAACAAATGAATGTAATCGCAAATAATAAAGGCTTAGAGGTGCGGATAACTGCATGACCAAGTGCATATGTCGTACACTGGCTCACCAACACAATAAATTGGACCTATCGATGCACGAGAGTGATAAGTTAGGACCAGGTTCTTACATGATCTAGGTGACAGATAGATCATAAATCTAGGTGACAACTAGATTGACAGGTCATGTGCTTAGGATATAGAATGGATGAATTTTTGGGGGATGGAGGCTGAACCAATTGTTCAACGAGACTATATCTATTTTAGTGAACGAACCCAAGACATTGAATGACATTATTATGAATTGAACATAAAGGAGATATAAGTGAAACCCAATCCTAGATTTCCACTCACCATAAGATCTTCATATCATTATTCTTGTCTAATTAGTTAAACATCTATAACTAGTAGTTTAGAGTAGAATTAAACATAAAAACCCCCTTAGGTTAATAATTTGCTATCAATAATTGCACTATTCGTGATCACTTGTCTCTGTGGGTTCGACCCTTGCTTCCAATACTATTCTATAATAGTCTTGTCCACTTGCAAGGAAAAAGATTAAATAAAACATCGATCAAGTTTTGGCGCCGTTGTCGGGACAAGCTAGTTCACGTAGTTAGTTTGTTGGTAGCGTAGTTTTTAATTTAATTTAGTTTTTAGTTTAATTTTAGTTTTCATAAAAAATAAAAATACAAAAAGATTTTATTTTATTTTATTTTTTTTAATAGTTATTTTTTAAATTACTTTAATTTATTTTTATGCAAGGTCGTAGATCTTTAAATCCTAAATTGGTAGACTTAGATCAAGATATAAATATTGTTAAAAGATATCAAGAATATTTTTAAAATCTAGCTTTCGAGCCCGATAATCAAGACCAATTGAATCAAGAGGATCCTCTCGGTTGATCCTACAATGGAAGAAAATAACAATAATCGTAATCTCTGAAAACCTAGTTGACCAGTCAGTCAATAGGAATCAAAGACAAGAAGAGCTCGCAAGAAGAAATATGGAAGTAGTGGTAAATCAAAGAACTATTAATGACTTTAGTAGACCTTCATTAAATGTTGTGACATCATGTTTAGTCTTGCCGGATGTTCTTTGTTAGGAATTTTGAGTTAAAAGGACATTATTTTAATGCCATACCATCTTTTCATGGGATGCCTCATGAAGATCCTGTCAGTTTCTTAAGAGAATATGAATACATGATGAGTACTTTTCCTTTAGGAGGGTTGACTGAAGATCAGATTAAAATGAAATATTTTCCCAGGCATTAAAAGAATTGGCAAAGAGATGGTTTATGAACCTAACACCAAATAGTGTTTATACTTGGGCACAATTATATGATTTGTTTATGAGCAAATTTTACAAACATGCATCTCTTACGAGTATAGAAAACAAATCATGTCATTCCAAAATGAACTGTGAAACATTCCATGAGTCATGGGATAGATTTAAAAATCGCTTATTATGTGTCCTCATCATAATTTGGCTCAACATGTGTTAGTGCTTCAATTTTATCATGGTCTTTCGCCGGGCTTACAAACTATGGTTGATAGTGCAGTGGTGGTTCTATTAATAGAATGACACCGAAGCACTAGAAGAATTATTTGAGATGCTAAGTATTAATTCCCAACGTAAAAGTGCTAGAGGTAAAAATAGGAGCCTATATCAATTGCAAGATAATTCAAATACACAAGCTCAATTTGAAAATTGGCAAATTCAAGAAGCATGTGCTTTATGTGGATTATATTCTCATGCTACTAATTTTTGTCCGTCAAGTGCTATGTATTCTCGAAGGCTAATGCTATGAATATGTACCTCAAAGGCCAAGGAATGATCCTATTCAAATACATATAATCCTGGTTGGAGGAATCATCCTAACTTTTCTTGGGAGGAAATAAGCCTTTGCAACCTCAACAATTCCAACCTCAACCACCACAACCTCCACAGTTGCCAAATCAAAATCAGTTGAGAATTGAAGAAGTTCCCAAGCAAGAAGTAGCTAGTAAAGGTCAAGCAGCTTTGATGAAGTACATGCTTGAAGAAATTGAAAATCAAGAAACATATTGAAAATTCGAAGCGATAAAAGAGAAGAAGGGAAGTTCCCTAGTCAAACCGAGCAAGCTAAGTCAATCACCGTCCTTGCGGCGGTAAGGTGATAGGTGAAGAGGTAAGTGATCCTCGATCCTTCTTCTAATATGCTGCTATAGAGAAAATTCACGAAAAGTAATAGAAAAGAAATCGAAAAAGATAGTGATAGTAATAAAGAAAATAATGACTTAAGTAATCAAGAGGTAGAAAAAGAAAAAGAAGTAGAGTTAGATGTTCCAAATAAGGAACAAGAAAAAGAAGAAGAAATTCAAAACAAAGATAATACAATTGAAGTTGAAAAAGAGTTAGATCAAGAAGAAGAGGAACCTTATGTGGCTCCACCACCCTATGTTCCTCAATTCCGTTCAAAGGACTTATGAAAACCGAATGGACAAACAATTTCGGAAATTTATAATATGTTATCCAAAGTAAATGTTAATTTACCTTTGCTTAATGTTATTAAAAATATTCCACTTATGCAAAGTTTTTCAAAGATCTTCACTCTAAGAAACACAAGTTTGAAAACAATGAAAAGATTGTTGTTTACAAACGGTTACGTTTTACAACCCGAATTACCACCTAAGTTGAAAGACCCAGGTAGCTTTAATATCCAAGTCTCCTTGGGAAGCTCTAAAAGATGAAAGCAATGCTAGATTTAGGAGCAAGTATTAATTTGATGCCTTTGCGGTCTATAAACAATTAGGTTTAGGAGAACTAAAACCCACTACTATGCAATTACAATTAGGCGATCGTCGAGTTAAATATCCTTTATATAGTGGAAGATATCCTAGTTCGGGTTGATAAATTAATCATACCGATGACTTTGTGGTTCTAGAGATGGAAAGGAAGATATGCACCAATAATGAAGTCCCAATATTGTTAGGCGAGACCATTTATGGCAACTGCCAATACAATGATTAATGTGAAAAATGGTAAACTCACAATGTCGGTCCTAGGTGAAACATTGAAATTTATGTGTTTGATGCTATGAATAGACCTAGTGACATAAGTGCTGTTTTCAATAGATGAGATTGAAAAATTATCAACGAAACTTTTGAAGAAGAGAAGATTATGAGAGAGATAGATTTATTGTTCTGATGATAGCCCTATCCTCCCATAAAATTGACATTGAGGAAATTGAAAGAGAAATAGAAGAAGAGGAAAGATTAGAGAAGAAAAGTTAGAAGCTAGTAAAAGAAAGATGAAAGAAAAATAAAAATAGAATCGGAAAATAATTACGATGAGTTTGAGAAAAGTAGAAGAAAGTTATGAAATCAAAGATGATGAAGTAGAGATTCAAAATCTCTCTTTGAAGAAATTGAGATAGAAGATATTAAGGAAGAAAAAGCAAGAAGAGAATAATGAGGCTAAAATAAAAAACTATTAAAAAGTAGAAAATTAAATTTATGCCTTCCATTAATTCTCCCAAAGTCGAAAATTAAAGCCATTACCATCCCATTTAAAATATGCATTTTTAGGGAAGGTAACACTTTGTTATTATAGCAACCGACTTATGAGAAAAACAAGAAGCAAGTTTGTTAAAAGTTTTATGGACACATAGAGAAGCTTTAGGATGGTCTTTAGTGACTTAAAAGGAATTAGTCCCTCTATGTGCATGCATAAAATACATTTAGAAGAAGGTAGTAAACCTTCAAGAGAAAGACAAAGAAGACTTAACCCACACATGGAAGAAGCCGTTAGAAAAGAAGTTCTTAAGCTCTTAGATGCGGGTATAATTTACCCTATATCGATAGTAAATGGGTTAGTCTGTTCAAGTAGTTCCTAAAAAGTCGGAATTATTGTTGTTAAAAATGAGAAAGATGAATTAGTCCTACAAGGACTATAGCGGTTATAGAATGTGTATCGATTTGCGGAAATTAAATGCGGCAACTAGGAAAGACCACTTTCCTTTGCCATTTATTGACCAAATTCTTGAAAGACTAGCGGTCATGAATATTATTGCTTTCTTGATGGTTTTTAGGATATAATCGGATCCTGTTGCACCGAAGACCAAGAGAAACAACTTTTACATGTCCCTTTGGTACTTTTGCTTTTAGGAGAATGCCTTTTGGGTTGTGTAATGCACCGCCTACTTTTCAAAGATGCATGATATCTATATTTTCAGATTTAGTTGAAAGATGCGTAGAAGTTTTCATGGACGATTTTTCGTTTTTTGGAAATTCTTTTGATCCTTGTTTAGAAAACCTTACATCGTCCAAAAGATCTTTGTGAAACTAATTTAACTTTAAGTTGGGAGAAAAGTCACTTCATGGTAAAACATGGAATTGTCTTAGGGCATGTTGTTTCAAATAAAGGCATTGAAGTTGACAAAGCTAAAATTGAAGTTATTTCACAACTACCCCTCCCACTTGAGTTAAAGGAGTTCGAGTTTTCTTGGCCATCTTGGTTTTTATCGAAGATTTATAAAAGATTTTCCAAAATATGTAAACCTCTATGTAATTTGCTAGCAAAAGATACATAATTTATTTTTGATAAAGAATGTTTAGAAGCTTTTAATTTATTAAAAGAAAAGTTAACTCTTGCCCCAATTTTATCCGATACGATTGGTCACTTCCTTTTGAAATCATGTGTGATGCATCGATTTTGCATTGGAGTGTTAGGACAAAGGGTAGATAGAAAGCCTCATGTGATCCATTATGCTAGTAGAACTCTAAATGATGCTCAATTGAATTATACCACTCTTGAAAAGAATTTTTAGCGTAGTATATGCTTTAGAAAAATTTAGATCATATCGCTAGGATCAAAGGTGATAATCTTTTTCGATCATTCGCATTGAAATATCTCTTAAGTAAGAAGGATGCTAAACCAAGATTAATTAGATGGATGTTATTGTTACAAGAATTTGACATTACTATCAAGGATAAAAAGGAACCGAGAATGTTGTGTGACCATTTGTCTAGGTTAAATTTTCACCCTTGCTTGAGCGTCAATTTCTTGATGATCTGTCCCCATAAATGACAATTTTCTGATGAACAACCTTAGCCATTAAAGATTCGACCCTTGGTATGTGATTTTGTCAACTACTATGTGTTCGATATCATTAATCCTGATTTTGATCATTTAAAAAGAAGAAATTTTT
>CM028380.1:119675215-119707051 GCA_013146195.2 Codonopsis lanceolata
GATTCACCGTTTCGATGAGGCACCGGTTGGAATTGAATTGGCATAGAAGTCCTTTGTCGCACTGTGATATGCTCTGAAGATTGTGCTTAAACCACTTACTAGAGAAACTTTGTTGATGGAGAGACTTCCTCTAGTAATTGAGCCATATCCAATTGTCTTTCCTCTTGCATTGTCTCCGAAAATAATCGTTGGGTCCTTTAGCTTTATTCAAGAAGACTCTCTGCTCCCAGCCATGTGTCTTGAACACCCACCTGCCTAGGTACCGATGTCTTTATTTTCTCGATTCTATAGCCATGAAGCATTCTGTAAAAGAGTTAAAGCAAAACAAGGTACCCTTTATTTGGGTCCTAAGGATTAGCAACCTTTGCAACCCATACTGCTTGACCCAGAGAACTAGGTCTCTCCATCTTGGGTGAACCTTAGCGTGCATTCTGGTGCCGATGGCCTAAGCAATGGCAAGAATGACATAAATGGAAAGTCCATAGAGAATCTGTTAGAGTCTTCAACCGAAGAGTGCTTATGATCATTCCTTTCTTGACATTCATTTTCGTTCAGCTTGCTTGTTGACGGTAGACTTAATTGGTTTCTTTCGACTCTTCCTGGTAGGTTACCAAATGCCTTAGCTTTAGCTTTTCGTTGAATACCTTTTCGTGAGGATTCGTAGAATACCTTTAAGTTTACCTTCAACAGTAAAGCAGCCTTGCTCGCTTCATAGACAAACTTGATAGTTACCATTTAGTAGGTCTACCGCCGCCAGACTTTGCTTTCGCATAGTCGTTGCCTGTAGACTTCACTTTCTACCGTTATCCTTCTCAGTTTCTCATTGAATCATTCATTTTGGCTTTTCCTTTCGAGCTTTAGGTAAACATAAAACACTTGAGTAACCAAGGCCTTGTTTCCCTATATTTCCAAATGTCTGCTAGAGAAAGATATATCATTTGCAGCTTCGAGGATTTCGACGTAAGAGGTTGTTTTGAGACACATCTGAATATCCTATGCCTGCTTTATCATTGCTAGATTTTTGGCTTGTAAGGATTTCTTCAAATGCATCCTTGAACTATTCCAGAGTCAATTGTCTTTTGCAAGGCAATTTTCTAGGTCTAGTCCTTTGATGTGCTCGTCACATATCAATTTTGTCATGAAGAAATTTGTTTTCTTCCTTCGCTTGATACTCTCTTGTTGCTTATTGAGAGTTTGAATCTCACCGCCATCAAAGATTTCTCACCTGAGTTTCACGCTCTTGGCCGCTTTAACATAGGCTACTCTAAAGGAATTAAATTCTTCAAGCATATCCCGATTATCCTTGAGAAGTTCTTCCCCATCAAGCTATCACCGTTGGTTTCATTTTTGTCCAAAGGACTTGGTGAAACTACAACTTCATTTTCGAGTCATAGGTAGGACATGAATCATGAGCTATTAAGCATATGTTAGCTTGCTCACAATCCCTCCTCTTCTCTCGAATCGCTTCAAACCATGTAGCAACCTGTTTATCTTCTATGTCTTCACCAACATACCTTTTTGTTTTTGAAATTTTCTAAACGAGGGTTTTCTGTATGCTTCAAATTTTGGCTTAGGACACTTGAGGCAAAATGACTGTGTTTCTACAGCTATAACACACAAGCTCTTCCTTAGATGAGCTTTCACCAATCTTCCCGAAAGGTTGTGGTGAGTGTTCTTCCTTCCATATTTTGCAAATTTTTGAAAACGTTTAACAAACATAGCAAATTGTTCATCGATAAAAAATCATTTTCACGGAAGAAGTAGAAGGTTTGTTTTCAACAATGATTTCTTCTTGACCATGGTCGGGCAGGACACGCTTCGAATCGCTTGTCTTGCTCTAGAGCTTGATTAACTTCAAGTTCATAAACCTTTAAACTTATGTAGAGACTACGAAGAGTCATCTCGCTTAAGTTCTTAGATTCTTTCATAGGCGTGGTCTTCACATGCCATAAGCTACCTAGAGAGCCTAGAAACCTCATGTTCATTTCCTTTTTGTCATAAGTTTTACCAAGAGAAAAGCAACTATTTATTACCTCACCGAATCGATCGTATGCTTGTCTCAAGGTTTCCTTAGGATCCTTTTGAAAGAATCAAACCGCTGGATGTATGTATATTTTACTCGTTGTCTCTTGTGTCTTGGTCTCCTTCCAAGTATTCTACAAGAGCTTCCCACATCTCTTTTCAAGTAGCTTGTACATCGAATCACTTACGGGTATGTGCTTGTGTCTAGAGAGTCGGTGATTATGTTAATGGCTTTCTTTGTCAAGTCCAACCAGACTTTCTATCGTCCTCCGTCCATTCCGATTCTTCTTTTGGAACTTCGCAGGTTCCCGACGATGGAGGCTAGAAGATTTGCCTTCATTGGTACATGTTGACTGCAGTGACACATTTCCATAACTCGTTGTCAATAGAGTTCATGAATCTCATTACTTTATCCTTCCATACATCAAAATGACCTTCGTCCAATATTGGGACGTGGTTAGCATTAGATGTAGGCAAGATATAGTGTGTTTGTGCCATTATGTCGCATCTCTCAAGAGTTTAATCTTGGAAAACTTGTTTTCGAAGAGTAAGGCTCGATACCAATTGTGGGTCCCAATGAGCACAATAATAAGCTAGAAGGGGGGTTGAATAGCTTATTAACACTTTAAAACTTTTAAAGTAAGTTCCTTGAAAGTTACTTGCAATCTATGAAAAGAATCAAGTAGCGGAAGACCTTCAAGAGAATTGTTCCAAGTCCGCCGATAAGGACTACCGTAGACCTTTTACAGTTACTTAAGTTCTCTGAAATGGATGAAGTAAACAATGAAACTAAGCAGCTCAATAATTAAACGTATAGTAGGAAATAACACAAGTATTTTGGGATGGTTCACACTATAATGAGTGCTACGCCCACCACCAAGGCGATCAACCTTGATTTAAATTGTGCACTATGTTTTCCACTTAGATCAATTACAAAGAATATCCCTAATGGATCGTGTACAAAATATTGACTTGTGTTTGTCTAGGGAATTAAATATCGTAAATACAAGATATTTAATTGCGTGTATATAGTTAATGGAAGTAAACAACAAGAAGAATAAAACAATAAATGTTGAAGAGCGCTTCTTGTTATTGACGAGGACTTCTAGATCCGTTGAGGATCTATTGAATGCAATTTGAAAGACTTGGAGTTGTGTAGATTCGAGCAATTCTTTTGTGTTCGATTGATTCTGTGCTCTCTCTTTTGTTCCAGTCTTTAATGGCGTGATTTAAAGCAGATGCACTTCAAAGATCCGTTGGAGAAGGCGAAGACTTCAACTCTTTTTCATAAATGCATTAAATGCATGGGGTCGTCAATAAGGAATTTCGCCTCTCACGTAACTAGAGATAACTAAGCATAATCATTTCGAGATCTTCAAAAGGTGGGCGATTTGGTGTCGGATCCGAGAGATGAAGCAGAAAGTAGGGGGCATGCCATCGCTTTACATCTGCTCAGACGAAAAGTATTCTCGCTTTTCGAAAGTTGCTTTTGGCGGCTTGACATGTCGAGAAAAGACTTGGATTAATTCAAATAATATATGAGAATAAGTTTGAATTAATCCAGTAGCTTTGATCTGGAGAGGACACGTAAAGCGCATTAGGTGACACGAGGTCTACCGATCTTTAAGATTTGAGCGAGTCTTCCGGTGAAGCTGAGAAGTGGTCTTCCGATGAACATGAAAAAGTCCTACAAAAACTATACAAGGCAAAGTTTTATACACAGTTGCCACGCTAATCGATACGCAGCCCGATTAGCCACTGAAGTATAAAACTAATGTAATGTACTGATCAGATATATATTTAACATAAGAATCAACAATTATAACATGTTTATAATAGGTCTTGACATGCTCGAGACTTCATTTCATTCATACCATGTTTGCATTGAGTTGGTTGAGAGTTTAGAAGCATTATTGCTTCGTTTCAGCCTTAGGGTTTCTCGGGATTGCCTTTGTTACTTGTATTGTTTGTGTTTTCAACTTGCGAGAAGTTCATTTGAGTTCTAAACCAAGTGTACTATTATTTCCCATGCTTGCATCATTGTTCATAGACTTCTTTCATTTGGAAATAAGATGACCAACATATTACTTCACAGATTCAGTCCGGTTTTGGGTAAACTTCGGGAACATTCTGGTACCAATCTACTAAAGAGAATTTTCTAAATATTTAGTATGTTTTTCGTACGTATGTTAGGATACTCCCTGTAAAATATGGTATTTTTCCAAGGTTTATAAGTACCTCATTTAGGTCTTGACTTACGGCTATGCCAGAATTCTGTTTTCAGGAAATCAGCTTCTGTACTTGAACTTGTAGTAGCCATATTTTGATGAATATAAGTCCAAATTGAGTAATTTAAAAGACTAAACTATGGTTTAAAGAGTCTAGTTTCATAAAAAGCAATAATCACCTCAGTTGGAGGTGTGAACTATTTATGGTCGATTTTACAAGATTGACTGTCTGTTTTCCAGAATCTGGTTTTGTGAGTTTTGAGTGGTTTTGGCTATTGACTCTTGAACCCTTGGCCCTTGGACGTCCATTGTGACTCAAAGCCACCTTTGTTGACTTACTTTCAACCCTTGTGAACCCTTGGATCATTGCTTATCAATGACTCACATTCCTTGGCAAATGAGAAGCCATATAACAACCATCACTTGGATTAGGGACTTCTTGGGAAGTATATAAACACAAAATTTATCCCTTCCAGCCATTTTTGTTCATCCATAACCAGAGATTCAGAGACATAGCTCCAAATTTCGTCCATGGAGGTCACACAAACTTGAGAGACCATTTCCCGGAGATCCGGTGGTCCGATCGTCGAACCGAGACCGCCAAATCGAAGCTCTCGATCTTCTCTACAACAATCCTCTCTTTAATCAACCTTTCCTCCATTAATCATAGGACTAAGGTGAGTGACAATTCCCATAATTTTCATGTTCAATAATATATCATGACCCCTTCATTATAGTTGTTCTAGGGTTGATTATGAACACCTTTTGTGAAGACAAAACTTCCAATTCAACATATAAAATATGAGTATGATTTTATGAAATCTCTATGAAGTTATGATTTTGACATTTTGTAAAACATGAATGTTGTTTATAATGAGCTTGGGAATAACTCTTGTGAAAGAATTCGGTTCAATTCAAGGGTTAACAAAATCACCGAAACTAGGGTTTGAAACTCGAGATTGTGTTTAAGGCTAGTTTAAGAACATGAATGGCTTAGTTATCGAGTTATAAATGAACGGAGAACTTAGAAAAGAGCAATGTGATACATATAGTATCAATACTCTTCTTGGTTGAAATGTAGTAAAACTCACCGGAGTTGAAATTAGGGAGTTATGAACAATAACGACTCCACAATCAATCCCTACGTCAAATGTAGTTCGTTAGACTAATGAATTAGCTTTCGATACTTTGAGATGGATTGATGCTTATGCCTTGATGTTTGTGTGCTTTTAAGACTCGATTGAGTTCTTATGCGGTTTATGTGATCGTGTGAAGTAAATGCATGATTGAGAGCATGTTGTAGAATAGTGTATCTATTTGACATGTTGAATTCGCTCTTGTCGAATTCTTGTTTGATTCCTTAAATGAGTAAACAACTACTTGTTGAATAATTTCGCTCTTGTCGAACTTATTCCTTATTTGAGATTTCATGACGAGTAACATCTACTTGGCATTGCATGAGTCCAGCTGGCATATTTGGTTGAGTCAATGGTGTGACAATGCATCGCCGTCACGAGTTATGGGACTCGTGAAAGTGATGGGTTGTTATACCGGGTTTTTATCACACACGCCTCCACTGTTGGCCACAGTGGGGAAGTAGCCCCTTTGCTGTAACCAAGAGAGCACATTGGCATGTCTAAGTACCATGGAGAGAGCTTGGTACCCGAGTAGAGAGCTCGGTACTTTGATACACTCATCACGGGTATCATTGGCACGAATGTTAACACTGTGTATTGCAGGAGCTACGTAGCGGCACCGGTTCCATAACATATCCTCCTTATATGTGATTTACTTTCTAGCACTTATGTGAAACAATGTGCTACCATGGATATGTGGTTTAAGTGTTTATTAAATGAATGCTTTGAGTGACTTGATATTAAAGATGATATCTTGCTATGTATGTTGCATGATGCCATGACATGCATAATTGTTAACTCACAAAGTCTTTATGACCTACCCCCTCCCTTTTACTGCTTTAGATCTGAGCCGTTCAGGTACCGCTCGTTGAGGAGTGCAGGGTTCTTACTTGTCCGTGATCACTTGCGACAAGGTTGTGGTATATAGATGTCTTTCTGTCGAACTCTTTTGTAAGGACGTTGGGATTAGCAAGTCATTTAGACTTTGCTTGGGAACTTTGTTTATTTGGATTTATGTCTATACATGTAGTTCATGTATCCTATTTTTGAGTGCCGACGCATGTACGACGTGCCTTGTATAGCTGTAGTATGGTTCATCTGTTTTTTAAATCTTCCGCTGGGCAATACTTTAGCTCTTATTTTATTTATGTTGTTCTCCGGCATGTTGTAGCCGTCGAGGTATATTTGCATGAACTGTGTAGTGTTGGGTTCCGGTAGTAAAGTCGCCGATGATTTGGTATAATTGTTTTAATTGTTATATCAGGTTTAAAAAGTTTTAAAAATTTCCGGCCTTTTGGTGCCGAGTCGCGCTTCATCTGAAATGTTGTGTCACGTCGTTTTCTATAATTGAGTCTTTGCATGTAATGTTGTCCTATTTGGACGACTTGACTTGTGATTCCATCTCGGGGTCCGGGTCGGGTCGTCACAATTGATGTAACCTAGCCTCTTTGTCAAATCTTGAGTATTCAATGAACAATGTTCGATCATTTCAAAATGTAAGTTATAGAGAAAAATGTTCATTCCCATCCTCGCACGGAGGTGGGATCAAGGACCCTATCCTCGGTACACGAGGAAGGTCGCAACAAATAAAGAGCATAAAATTCTCATCCCCATCCTCGCACAGAGGTGGGACCAATGGACATATCCTCGGTACACGAGAAAAGTCGCAGTATATACAAGAGCATAAAACGCTCATTCCTATCCTCGCATGGAGGTGGGACCAAGGGTCATATCCTCGTTACACGAGGAAGGTCCCAACCTAAACAAAGAAAAGGATCAAGGATTTCATCCTCACTACACGGGGAAAATCAACAAACAAAAAACAACAAGTATAAAAAACAAAACAAACGCACAAAATAAAAAACAGAGCACAAGTTGCAATGTCAAAACGAAGATAAAAGAGGAAATTGTTAATTACGCTTCAAAGAAAAATAAATTGTTTGAAAGTCATAGGCACACACGCCCAGTCATCTCGACGCATTGAGGATTACGAATATTCAGATATGAGGAAGGTCCACGACCTCGGCATCACGACCCGGAGAGGGTAAGCCACACTGTTCAGAAGCAAAGGAGTCATTGACGAACTGATCACGGTTGGACTGTTTGCCCATAAATTTCCTCAACTTAAGCTCCGCGTCAAAATCCACCTCCTCACCATCACACAGTGTTGATTAGGAAGAGAGCATCTTGAGACCAAGGAGTGGGGGGCACCCATTCTTCGAGTTCAACATTTGTATCTTTCTTCCTAATCATCTCAAGCTCGCCCTTGTCTAAAGGGACCATCTCATGCCCTTCCCTTGCAGCTTCTCCGACAAACTCATCGCTACCCCAATCGACTACTGTCCCAAGAGGAAGCCCAGAAGAAGCAGCTAGACGGAGAACATGACGGATGCCTCACTCAAAGTAAGGGAGGACCTCATTTGTAAACTCATTAATGCTTGCCGAAGACTCAGTCATCTTATTCTCAATCAAGGATCTTGCCTGCTCGGTTTGACTAGCCTTGTGCTCGGCTTTACTAGCTTGGAGCTTGGCCTGCTCCTTTTCCTTTGCCAGAGTAGTTATCTTTGCCGAAGATTTCTCCAGCTCCACTGTCTTTTTAGCTTGGTTGCTTTCCAGAGACGTTAGTAGGGCCTTAAGGACATCGATCTCATCCTGGTCGGCTCGAGAATTGGTTTTTAGCTTTTTTAATTCAGCCTCTGCACGACCAGAACGAGCGCCCAAAGAGCTGATAAAGAAGCATAACTACAAGAAAACAAAAGAATATATAAGAAATTAGATTTTATACATCAAGGAAATAGGAAAGCGAGGGGAAATATTGACCTCTCCTACAAAAGCCCTGCTCGGCCCATCACTTCATTAGCAAGCAGAGAATTAGCAACCCCAATTAAGTCCCTTACTTGAGCCGAGACAATTATTCCTTTCCCGGCCAGGACAGTGGGACTATCACGTTGGGTCACATCCATATTCTACAGAGCAGGGACATCCTCGATGACCAACCCGAGTTGAAATCCAGTGGATGAAGATGAAACAGTGACGACCTTCAATCTCTTTGAAGCAGGGGAATTGGTAGAAACACCTTTAAGGCTCTGCTCGAAACCCCCAGGTACTTCGTCGATCAACCGTTTTTGGCCAGTAGGGGGTCTTGGCGCATTGTCAACGCAGGCGGGGCCGATGGCAGTGATAGGAACTTTCTTCACTGGAGTTGGAGCTGAGGACTTCGCTTTCCGAGCAAGAACAACCTTGGCGAGTACCCATCGAGGATCAACAGTTGTATCCTTAAGCACAACTCAACAGGCAACACCCCAGGTCTGTCTTGCACTCCTCCCAGAAACTTGATCCAAATCTAGTACCATGGCTGAAACAACAAAAACAAGCAAGTTAGAGTTACGAATAAGAAGAAAGGAAGAGCACATAACAAGTACAACAAAACATTTAGTAACAAATATTTTCTCAGTCGTCATAACCAAGCAAATCATCCTTGCATCGGGGACAGTCATCTTTAAACTTATTCTTCTCGTGCATCGACCATCCTGGATATTGGACGAACTCGGGAACCTCACACCTAAGATTGATACCCTCTATTTTCTTGGTGGACATCCCAACCATCCTCAATAACACTTCATCCTCGGTCACCAAACTCCAACAGAAGACCCAGGCAAGCTCAACCCCGTGAACCCCCAAAAATGATTCAATGGTTGTTCTTTTAGACTCCTCATACTCGTCTAGAGTCCCGGATGGGGGAAGAGATTTAAATTGGAAGCCGAATTTCGAGGAACAGGAAATTATACCCTATTCGGCTCTAAACCAGGAAGACCTTCTCCTCCAGTGCCCCGTTTTTCTAGGCGGTTTGGCGAACAAATTAATACCTCTAGTATGATGCTTGCATTGGAGCCGATTAAGAGACTTAGTCATACAAAAGTAAGTCTTGAAGAGTGGTAAGGTTGGCTCAAAACCGAGTATCCGGACACAAGCAATGAACGACGCCAGGTACCTCACGAAGTTAAGGGAGAGATCAAGAGGGTGGGCACCAACTTCCTTGAGAAGGTCGCAGATCAAGGGGTCAAGTGGCAAGTGAAGACCCTCCTCAAAAAAAGTGGTGTAGAAACCCACTCTATCATGACGGCTCCGACGCTCGTCCAAACCTAGCGAATTGTGGGGAACTGATCCTTGAAATTTCTTATGGCTATGATTATACTTGTCATTCCATGCAAACAAATCATTCGGGCACATGTTATTCCTTCATTCTTTGAGTACCCGGTGAGTTGGTGGCATATCCTCGACACCAGCAGAACCATCCTCGACTCTAGCAGCAGTAGAGGAGGTTTCTTCTTTTTCACGCGCCAAATCTCTATTGACGACTACAACTCCCTCGGCAATAATCTCCCGATAACATTGATTGAAAAAACACCTAAGGGCCCTCTCTTTGTCCCTACAACATCATAACAGTCCCTGTTGGGAGATCCTCAGTCATGTAATCTTCGTCGAAGAGAGCCGGCAAGCCCTCAATATCATAACCCCTATCCACCAAAAGGGCCATCGCTCGGCTGGGCAGAACGATCCTCCAAGCCCCATTAGTCTAAAAATATACCATACGACTAAGGGGGCACCGAGCATAAACTGGATCCGAGATCCACTACAACAAAAAAGGGTTTTTACAACGTTTTAAAAACATTGTAAAAGAGTATTCACAACGTTTTTGGAAACGTTGTGATAGGCAACGTTGTAATAGCTCATTCTATTTCACAACGTTTTCAAAAACGTTGCAAAAAACGTTGTTTTTGTCCTCCCACCATCCCTTGAATATCAATAGACAACATTTTAAAAACGTTGTAAAAAATATAACACAACGTTTTCTGAAAACGTTGCAATGAATATAAGACAACGTTTTAGTTACAACGTTGTAAAAAGTGGAATTACAACGTTTTTTGAAAATGTTGCAGATTAGTTTAGACAACATTTAATAAACGTTGTAAATGGTCTATTACAACGTTTTTCAAAAAAACGTTGTGAATGTTATTTTTTTATAAAAAAAAAATTCATGGTTCAATAAACCTTGTTCCGCTCCCGCACCTGCATTAGCCAATTGCATTGCATGACCCAAAATTACACTACTTGTTTATGAATATGAACTGATGAACCAAAATCATAAACCCTCACAATCATGAGGTGCAGAACCAATGGAGCCTCATTAAATTTTAAAAATAACAACATCCTATTTATTTTCTAAGGATAACAAGGAAAATTTCACATTGAAGTTTCAGATACTCAAACAATGAGGGTTTTGCGTGTGATACTAGGGAACATGAACTGTGAATAAACAAAGATACTAGGGATCAAGAACTGCGAGTAAAATCCAGCTAGCTTTTGCAGTTATCTGTGGATCTTGTCCTAGTAATAAGTGTGTTCTCAACAGCAGGCTCAACCAATTCTACCTGCACAAGAGCAATCATGTGTCATGTGCGGGAGAACAAATCAAAGAAAGCTAAGAATTTGTGGGGAGAACATATGGTACACCTAATTGTATAACATGTGTGATTTTAGCTTTTCATTAATGAAGAATAAAGAATGATCTAATCATGCCATTGGATTTGGTACAGAGGTCGAGGGAACTGGACTTGCAATGTGAAATACTCTGGTGCATCTGTGATGGCTGACTGGGACCTATATAATCAAGCAGGTCTAGCGTGAAAAGTTTCAGATTCTCAGATGTCTTTTCAAGCTTCTTCAAATAAAGATACTTCTCATCCTCTGCAAGACATAGATAGGACATTTGAGGTATTTACAAGATGTATTTCAGTGACCAACCAAAAGAATAGCCTTTACTCAACAAAAATGCAAACAAAAAGAAGAAAACTAAAAAAAGTAATGTCTAAGGATGGAGTTCATTACTTGTTACCATTTACCATGAGACAAGCTTAACGAAGTTACCGCTCAAAGCAATGTCTATCTGATTCAGACATTGACTGATCCGATGAATAATCAATGTCATCATCATCAGCACCATCAATATCAGGAACACTACACAACTTATCATCCTCTATGTAAAACTTAATAAGCTTAAATCCCTTTTTAAACCACTTATTATTCATTATCTAAGTGCTCAAGGAAAAATATCTGGGAGGACCAACACACTTTAAGGAATTCTAGAAGCTAAAACTATTTTGTTGTAAATTACTAAAGAATGAAAAGTTATAAAAAGCTCATAAAAAGTTATAAAAGTTATAACTTTCTCCTGCCTCCACCAACACTCCAGAATAATGCAAGTAACTAATATAAAAAGTGAGATTGCATAAATAACCATAAAACCAATAAGTTAATTGATCAAGAATACTCCATACTCCAGAATAATGCAAGTAACCACAATATGATAATAGCTATGATGTAACTTCCGAACATTTTTCATGTCCATAAAAAACTATTTTAGCACCCACATTTTCAGTTGTTGCTGTAGCAATCTAACCATATATCAAAGCAAGAAAAATATGGATAATAAGCATACAGACAAGTTCAAAGGAAATCAGTACCTTTAGAAATTTAGGAGGTGAACATCCCACAACCATTTTGAGCAATAGAGAGGGCGTTTGACTGCATGCAGAACCCATAATATATATGTTATCCTTCAGTTTCTTGCTTTATGACTACACGTGTATCAACAACAGAACCAGAATAAAAACATAATCTGCACTGACAAACAAAAATTATTAGAAGAATATTCTTACTTTAATAAACACATATTAGGAAGTAATTTTCTAGCATTATGACTACAGGCACATGAAAAATATTGATCCTATGTAGATACCATTATTTTTATCAGTTCATCAAGTAAAAGAAAATTTCAGACTTATAACCATCACTCTGGTAGTCGACTTATAACCATCACTCTGCTAGTCGGCTGAAGAGTTTTTTTATCAAGGACTAATAAACTTGCCATAAGCAAATGTAGCTTTCTTTTAGTAGCATAGGTGTCTTTAGTACCATTCCAGCCAAGACTTATTTATTTGTACTGGTGCTAGAAGTTGCATTTAAATAACATTTAGAAACCAGGCTGTACCAAGATGAACATTCAAAATATCCAAACCGAACATTAGTAACTATCAAAGGAACTACACTTTACAGCACACTTTACAACACGTCTTAAACTCGGAAAACTTATAGTAATTATATTTCAAAGCAGAATATGATCACCATAATATCAAGAGCAGGAAAGAAATAAACAAAAACTAATATCTCTTTACCTCTTCCAAGAATGTTAGTCATGAAATTTCAGAATGAGTTGTTCTACTAAAACTATTTTGCTATAAATTACTAACGATGGAAAGAGTTTCGCTAGTCATACTGTGGCTCCAAATTACAATAGTTAGCTAATGTAAAAAGACTTACTAATAATACATAAACAACTCAAGTCAACCCAGCCTTTGTACGAACCCACCCAAGCACATCAATTCCCCCAGCTCAGCTCCACTTTGTTGTCCACAGGAAAGGGGGCACTGTGAATTCTCAAGGGAAGTAATACATGTAAGACCCCGATTCCCGGTTAGCGTGAATTTGCGTGCAATGCTCGCATTTCTTCCTTGGTTGATTGCTCGTTTGACTCGTGAGAGAGTCTAGCTATGTATGAGAGACCATATTAAGATCAAAATACTTTTAAGAGATGCCATTTAGTTGTTGACTTGCTAAAGTCACAAGTCGTAACCCGACGATAGTCGAAATGCGACGCGATTGAGAGTTTATGCGGGTTTTGTGTTTCTGACCTCGATTTGGTCCCAGATCTTTACATGATGATTAAATAACATGTTTAGATGTGTTAGACTTCTAATTGGATGTATTCCATAAGTCTCGTGAAGTTTTGACGCCTCGAGAATAGCAATTCTCCTTATCGCGTAGTTTGAGATTGAGCCGGGTGATCGTCTCGCCCTTCGGGAGTCCTTTTCTCCCATCTGTTGTTCATCTTCTGAGAGGCATTCAGGCCTATTTTGTAGCCCTAATAAGTGTTTATAATCATGGGTTGTTGCCCGTCGATTTGTGGTTTCATTCGACGTTTCGTTAGCGCGATGTTGCACCTTGCGCTTCGGTTTCGCACCTAAGTTGTTTCGGTGTTGTTTATGGGAGTTTAGACCTAGTTTAAAAGTGGTTTGAGACTTGGATGGGTTAGTTAAGAGTATGAGGACTTTAAGGGTTGAATTATAGGTTTCGAGGCTTTAAGGCTTGCGATTGCGATGCGGAAGGACCGGATGCGAACGAGGATTGCAGAAACTTGCCAAGTGCTGGAAGGGGGTCAAAGCGCTCGCATGGATGAAGGACCATGCGACCGCATCATAGTTCTGCCCTGTTACGGGAATTTTTGAGAATTTTGATGTGTTGTCCAAACTATCCCCACCCAAACCCAACCTAAACTAATCCTAAACCCTCCTAACTATCTTAGGATATATCCTTACCATCTAATTGAGTTTTGGAGGGGGATTATATGGGTTAATTAAAGGGAAACAAACCTATCATCTAAACACACACCCACTTACTTTCCTAACCCTTTTAGACCAAAAACTCAAAGTCTAACACCCCATTTTCAGCCATTGACTCTCAAAAACGTGGGAGACCTCTATGAGAGCTTGAGAGAAGAGTTCTAGGGTTCTTGAGAGCCCAACCCTTGGAATCCATAGCTAGGAGTCTCCATTTCACAATCCACTCCATAGAATTGAAGAGGAGATTGAGGAGAACAACACCCACCTCTTGGAATTTCGAATTTGTGGCTTGGAGGGGCTGAACTAAGGTAAGTTTCTACCTCTCTTCCTCTTTCTTTTGGCTCCATTGACCCTAGGGAAACAATCATGCTTGCTATGTGAGGTCAATGGAAGCAATTTCTAGGGTTGCTAGAGATGCCATGAACCCTAGGTTTTCAATGTGTTGATGTAGTTGGATTGACCTATGTGAGACCATGATATATGTGAGATTCATGTTCTAACTAGGATATTGAACTTGATTATGTTGATTATCCATGAGTTTTGATGTTGGTTTGGTTGAGATACTTGGAGGGTGTTTTGCCCTAATTATGGTTTAGCTTGCAAATTATTGTTGTGAGCTTGATTACTATGTTTTATATGCTTATTAGAGTATATTAAACCATGTGGTATGATTTAATCATGAATTGGAAATTATGATTGGTAAGGTGACTTGAATGAATTTATGCACAAGATGGCCAATTTGTTCTAAGTTGCATTGTTAAGTGATTTGTGGGGTTTATGTGAGTTTAATGAACATGTGGAGATGCCTATTGATGATGGTTATGAACATAGAAGATATTGAGACTCATGGCTTCTATGCCCTAAAATTTTAGAAAGGGTAGATTGGACTCAACTGAGTCATTATAAGTTCAATTAAGTGCTAAATGAACTTGAGTTGAAATCCTCGACGCTTGGATTTCGTTTGATTAGTGAAGCGAAGCATATAACTTCCAAATTTTAAATGGTTGGTGATTGTGATGTGTTTTGTGGATTTTTAGTCTTGGGAATTAAGCCCGAATGACTATTGGGATTTGTTACAAACTTTAAGGAATTATTACTGGTGAATTTGTAAAACACATAAATAATGAAATGTGTTAGTAAGACTCAACTGAGTCGTTATAAGGCCAATAAAATGATAAAGAGCTTGGGTTGAAACCCTACAATGTTTGGGTTTGTTTGGGTTATGTTTGTGCACACCGGTTTTTGGTTGTGTCCTATGGCGACACTTATGTTATGGAGGTGAACCGGAAATATATTTTAAGCATGCTTGTTAGAGCATGGGATAATGGAGACCCATATAAGGTCACAAGAATATTTAAGAGAAGATTAAGAAAGAATTCTCTTCTTAAGGATTTTGGTTGCGTGCTTATAAAAGCACTTGTGAGAAGTGACTACGGAGTAGTCATGATATTTTGAGTATGAGGTTGGTGTTATTGATCATGTATGACGGTTAGGACTATGATTGAGTCCGGTGTACTTAAAATAGAGACTAAAAATAATAAGTCTTGAATTGTGGATATTTTGAGACTAGCGTAGTAGTCTTTGGTTTGATTTGAGTTGAGGATTATGGAAGACCTCACATTATATTTTATTAAGCTTGTAAGCTATACTTGACTGGGTTGATGACTTGGGGAATAATAAGTACCTCAATATGTAATTTTTGAACTAAACTTGTAAGTTAGTTAAACACATTGGTTATATGCAAATATATGCATTGTTCTTGATACTTGGTAGAGCATTATGTCCTACTTGATTATATGCAAATATGTGCATGAGTTATGGAATTTCATGGAGCAGTATGCCCTACTTGTTTATATGCAAATATATGCATGGTTTATGAGTTTTCGTAGAGCATTATGTCCTACGTGGTTATATGCAATTATGTGCATGGTTTATGAGGTTGTTGTAGAGCATTATGTCCTACATGGTTTAATGAGTCCGATAATTATGAATTTGGTCTCATTGGTTTATGCAAGTAAATATTTACTTGATGGTTTGGTTTAAAGTCCGGTGGCGGGTTTGGTTGTTGTGAATGGGACGATTCATAGTCTTTGGAAACAATCGCTATGAATCGTTGCATTGGTTCCCTTTCTCCTCACTATTTGGCCAATAGTGGGATGTGATCTCGAGTTATGCCACCTAGCTCGACATCGAAGCTCTCATTTCTCATCCGGAGACTGGATGAATGTAACGAGTACTCATTAAAGGAAATCTGATGAGTTGTGATTATTTGGGAAGGAAACCCCAGGGTATGATTGATTGGGAATTGAGCCCGGATCTTGGTTTGAGATTTGATCTCATGGTAAGTTGGTTGGGTTTTGAACCCGGATTTAATTGTAACGGTTCGATTACATTTACTGTTACGCATGATTATTTATGAGCATTTATATGAAAAATAAGATGCTACTTGATTTATATGAGTTTATGTGCTTTAAAAATTAAGTACATGTTTCATGATGGTATACTAGCAAGATACCATGATTTTATAAGATTGTGCATTTATGCCATGCCATGTCATAATATGCCTCATGATGCATTTAGAAACTTCTTCGGGTCATTATGACTCACTCCGGTGTGATTGTTTTCCTAGTGTGTGCAAGTGATCCCGTTAGGCAGCGCCGGATAACGATTGTTAGCAGGTGGTCTTCCAAGTTATAAGCTTGGAGTTATTTATATATTGTTGTTATTCATTTGTGAGGCTCGAATGTAAAGTTATGTAGACTTTACTTGGGTAGATTGTAATATTATATTATGGTTGTGTATTTGGGAGCCGGTTGTATTGCCGAGCATTTGTACCCTTAGTATTTATTTCCTTTGTCGTTTCGAGCATGTGTGGCTCGTTTATTCTAGTTGTGGTGTATTGTTGTTCCTACCTCCAATAGTTTTAGTCGTGAGGTTTGGTTGGTGGTTTAGAATTGATTATATGGTTATAGTTAAATTGTTCCTCCGGCAAGTTATAGCCGTTGAGTGTTGTTTATCAGGTTGGGATTTTGATGGTTGCCGGCCTTGGTTGCCGATGGTTTGTTGCGCGTGTCTAATGTTGCGTCACGTGCATCGAATTTTTGGGCCGAGAGATTTACTATCTCTTGGGTTGTTTATATTTAGGAGCTTGATAGTTCGGGTCCCATTATAGTTTTGCTTCCGCAGGTTTTGGTTTTTATTTTTCGTATTGCTGTTATGGCTTTACCTTCCCTGTCGTGAGTTTGGTTGGCTCGCCTTTTGACTCGCACCATTATGCTTAGCAGGTGCTTGTCTGTCTTTTAGTTTGTCCTGATGGCACGACCTTGGGATCTCGTCTTGGGATCCGGGTCGGGCTGTCACAATACATAAACAACTCAACTCAGCCTTTGTATGAATTACTAAGGCTCAGCTAAGTATAAATATACATTAAAGCAAATTAAGTTAAGCTCTGTAAGTGGGAGGGACCAGAGAAATTAAATGGGAAGAAGACTAATAAGATGTCACATTCCTTTACTCCAACTCTCAATCTCACGCTCCCATATCTTTAGATTGTCTGAGCGCTCTAGTTGCAAGGCGAAGATGAGTTAAAAGTTAATGGATAGAGAAGAGCATACACAATCAACCATTTTCTGTCTCTATCAAAGCTGCTGCTGCTGCTGTTTCTTTTGAAACCGCATCCTTTAGTTTGTGTTTTTTGGTTTTTCTTTCTCTAGCAGTTGATTCTGACAGAAACAATAATAAACACAGCTGCCCATAATCAGAACTATCGAAATGGGCAAGACAACAACTCATGTCATGTGCGTGTGTGTGTGTGTGTGTGTTTCAATAAGGTAGTCATGTTCTTGTCATGTGCCAAATCATTTATTTATATGCTGCCCATCTTTACTGCCCTAGACACCCCTGTATCTGAGCAATTTCTCAAGAAGGCTCCCTGGATAAGAAGTGTCGTTTAGTGAGCAGGGATATGGTGTGTGTGGTATTGGGAACCATGTTTTGGTTAGTGATTATGGCGTTTTCCATCAGAAGAAAAAATTTGAGCTCATTGCGATTCACAAAGTATGTGATGCTATACATAATTATAAAATACTTAAGATTAATAATGACGTTTAACATAATTAATATATTTATATTGTACACTCACTCTTCCAACACCCCCACCACACACACACACACACACATATATATATATAGTACACCCGCCCTTTCAAGCGTCACCCCACCCCAAAATTGCAAAGCAAAGCATGAAATGTTATTCTATGACTCTATACCCTTAAATGAAACACAACATCACTCTCAGATTGTTCAATTTTTATAACTCTGTAAATATCCGTCCCCGTTACACTATAAATGGATTCATAGTGATTTTGTGAGCAGTGTGCAACATGCGACATTCTTATTTGCATGAATCTTCTCATATAGATTTGTACATGTGGCTTAGTTAGCTTGTTCAGTTTTTGGTCAGGTTTCCACTCGTGTGTTTGTCTATTGGGCTTCAGCGAAATTAAAAATCTAACCACAAAATAGAAGATTGAATTGAGGATTACAACAACAAAAATACTTTTTTACATACTAATACATAAAATTATTAGTAAAAATTAAAATACAATTTCGAAGAAAAGTTATTTTCTTCACAAGCTACTACTTCCGTTCGGTTCATTTGTCACATTTTATTAGATCCCTATCATTTTCCTTTTATTAGTGTCATATGTGTTCAAGAGAAGAGAACATAGAACTCTAATACTAACTACTCCATCTATTCCACCTAAACGTCCACGTTTGAAAAGTTAATTAATAAGAAGATATATTAATATCATTGAAGTTAGTCTTAATTATAAAAAATATACTTTAGCACACGCAATATGTCGACCTTTTCCAATTGTTGTGGTTGCAATTATATATATATATATATATATATATATAATTATTTTTTTGTAATTTTTGATAAGTGCATGTTAATGAGTAAATGGGCGCCCATGGGCGTCCATGCCCATTTAGTGCCCGCCCATATATGCCCATACTATTAAATGGGCACTTATTTACCCGTCCATTTGAGCCCGCCGTTTATTTAGGCCCACCCACGCCCGCCCATTTACCACCTCTAATAAATAGTCACCATTTGAAGAGGCTAAGATTAGATGGACATTATTTGGGTAACAATTACGATGGAGTTACAGTTGGAAATTGGTTGCCAAAATTGATGACGACTAATCTTTGACCTAAGTTGCACTGCTTGGAATTAGAAACAAGTTGCAATCAATATATGATGATATCTTCGTACTTCTCTCGTGCAGTGAATTTCACGACCCTGTGAGTATGGATATAAAGATTATCTTACGTCAGAAAAAATGCGAAGACTTCTTACTAGTTACTTCTCTGTGGATATTGGATATTCGTTTCAAATTGCATGAGGTAAGCAGGAGTTATTTCAATCGATGGCTCTTTTGTTTTATTAAGTATAATCTTCATTTATTCGTTCTATATGCGCGCTTTGTGTGTGTGTGTGTGTGTTTTTGGTACAATAGATAAATCTTTTTTGAATAACATACCAATGCTCTTGTATCATCCCTGTTAAGGCAGTTTTTCACAAATGCTGAAGAATCAAGATACTATTAATTGATGTGCACTGAATTTAGATTAATTGGGATCTTATTGAATCTGTGTCTCACCTTCTTGGGGTGGCATAAGTTTGGACTAGTCACTAGAAATTCCCAGGTTGATATAAAATGAAACCAGAAGTGAAAACTCTACAAAAAGGATCAAAATTCGAAATCTTGAATGGGTTCTGCCTTAACAGACAGATCTTGTAGTGGTCGAGGGGAACTGTCAAAAGTTATTTCTAATTTTTAGCATGTTATATCATTATATGTATCTAAAAATAGAAACCGCTCTTATGGCTAGTTTTTATCTTTCCTGAATTATGCTTAAGGCCTCGTCTTGTGCTAACATTTTGAAAATGCAGTCTTTTTAAAAAACAGTGTTTTTAAAACGTAATTTTTTTCTTGTAAACATGTTTGGAAAACTATTTCAAAACGCTATTTTTATAAACGAAATAGTTGTGATCACGCAATATTTGTGGTGATCTTGTCTTGTTGTGTCCGGGGTGCCGGAGGTGGCGTCGTGCTCGACGGTGGTTGTCGCGGTAGGATATCTGGCATGTTTTTACCTGTAAAATAAAGCACCGTGAGTGGGTGGGGTTGGCCCCCATAACCCTCAGGTGTAAGAATCAGTATCTTTGTATATAATCAGAGAAATAGAAATTGTAATGAAATCTGTAATGAAAGTTACCTGTCCCTTTTCAGGAGGAAGCCTCCTTCTATTTATAGAAATCTGATGTTGGGCCTCATGGGCTTCAGTATGAATTGGGCTTGGGCCCTTCTTCCGGCCCAATCTTCCAAGTAAATTTCGGAGTACGCTTTTATCTGTTTGGGCCTGATATTTCGGTGCACTTCAGTAGCCCCCTACTCCTTAGCCCTCGAGGCTAACATCGAGGGTAAGGAGTATAATCTGCTCGTAGTTGCTTCTTGTGATGCTGAGGGTTTTGAGATTTTGCTTTGAATTTCCAGAAGAGTTTATGTAGCTGACTTTTGAGCTTGGCGGGTGAACTTCGTGTATAATTGATCCTTTGATTGGCGAATTAGACCTCGACCGGCAAGTATAGGCATGAAAATAAGATATAGTCTTCAGCATAAAGTCATAATAAAAATTTATCATCAGCGTGGCGAGGACCTTCCATAGAATCGAGCTGTAAGGCCATAATAAGATTTATCCTCGGCGTGGCGAGGATCTTCCAGAGAATTGAGCCATAAGGCCATAATAAGATTTATCCTCGGCGTGGCGAGGACCTTCCAGAGAATCGAGCCGCATGGCCTATAATAAGATTTATCCTCGGCGTGGCGAGGATCTTCCAGAGAATTGAGCCATAAGGCCATAATAAGATTTATCCTCGGCGTGGCGAGGACCTTCCAGAATTGAGCCATAAGGCCATAATAAGATTTATCCGGCGTGGCGAGGACCTTCCAGAATTGAGCCAAGGCCATAATAAGATTTATCCTCGGCGTGGCGAGGACCTTCAGAGAATCGAGCCGCATGGCCTATAATAAGATTTATCCTCGGCGTGGCGAGGATCTTCCAGAGAATTGAGCCATAAGGCCATAATAAGATTTATCCTCGGCGTGGCGAGGACCTTCCAGAGAATTGAGCCATAAGGCCATAATAAGATTTATCCTCGGCGTGGCGAGGACCTTCCAGAGAATTGAGCCATAAGGCCATAATAAGATTTATCCTCGGCGTGGCGAGGACCTTCCAGAGAATTGAGCCCTAAGGCCATAATAAGATTTATCCTCGGCGTGGCGAGGACCTTCCAGAGAATCGAGCCGCATGGCCTATAATAAGATTTATCCTCGGCGGGCGAGGATCTTCCGAGAATTGAGCCATAAGGCCATAATAAGATTTATCCTCGGCGTGGCAAGGACCTTCCGAGAATTGAGCCATAAGGCCATAATAAGATTTATCCTCGGCGTGGCGAGGACCTTCCAGAGAATTGAGCCATAAGGCCATAATAAGATTTATCCTCGGCGTGGCGAGGACCTTCCAGAGAATTGAGCCCTAAGGCCATAATAAGATTTATCCTCGGCGTGGCGAGGACCTTTGAGAGAGAGGAAATAGGAGCATGTTTTTTATTTTATTTTTATGTTTGTGCAATGATGAATGGATGATGCATGTGTATGACATGCTCATGTGGATGCAATGGGTATTTAGGTATGCTGGCCTCTCAAGGAGTATATGCATGAGGCGCTAGGCGCTTGGCTTCTCCTCGGCGTCCCGAGGAGGTTTTTTGAATGCGAGACAATGCGATCTCGTTAGGCGAGACAATACGATCTCGTTTTGATGAGGCAATGCGACCTCGTTTGTAGCGAGATAATTCGATCTCGTTTAGTGAGACAATGCGATCTCATTTTGGCGAGGCAATGCGACCTCGAAATGGCAAGACAAAGCGGTCTTGAAAAGGGCGCCAGTGGAGCGTAACGTGCCAAACACTCGTAGAAGCTCGTGCCGAGAGTAACTGTGATGCCAAGCTGGAGCACAATATGAAGCTCATCTTTGAGCGTAGCCGCAAATGCCGATGAAAGCATGATGAACGCATTAAACACTCGTAGAAGCTCGATCGAGAATAACTCGATGCTAAGCCGAGCACAATATGAAGCTCATGCCGAGTGTAGCCGCAAATGCTGATGAAAGCATGATGAACGTACTAAACACTCGTAGAAGCTCGATCGTGCCGAGAATAACTCTGATGCTAAGCTGGAGCACAATATGAAGCTCATGCCGAGTGTAGCCGCAAATGCTGATGAAAGCATGATGAACGTACTAAACACTCGTAGAAGCTCGATCGTGCCGAGAGTAACTCTGATGCAGGGAGCCTAAGCGCAGGTAGGCGCGGTGTACAACTCGACCGCGAGTAAACTCGAGCGGGAGGACAAGGTAGAGCTCGGCCCTGAGTAAACTGATCACGGGGAGCATAAACGCAGGTAGGCGCGGTGTACAACTCAACCGCGAGTAGACTCGAGCGGGAGGACAAGGTAGAGCTCGGCCCTGAGTAAACTCGAGTGGGGAGCATAAACGCAGGTAGGCGCGGTGTACAACTCAACCGCGAGTAGACTCGAGCGGGAGGACAAGGTAGAGCTCGGCCCTGAGTAAACTCGAGTGGGGAGCATAAACGCAGGCAGGCGCGGTGTACAACTCAACCGCGAGTAGACTCGAGCGGGAGGACAAGGTAGAGCTCAGCACTGAGTAAACTCGAGGGGGGAGCATAATGTAAAGCTCGACGTGCACATGTATGAAATATGATCCGCAGCTCAGGCATAGGCGCGAGTGAAGTGTGCTCGGACGCAAGAAATAATAATCTGAGGCTCGAGCTCTGGCGCGAGCGCGGCGTGGCGTGCAAGGCACGTGAATAATGATGATAAGAAGCTCGGCAATGCGAGCATAATCTGAGGTACGAGCTCTGGCACGAGCGTAATCTGAGGCGCGAGCTCTGGCGCGAGTGTGGCGTGCACGGGCACGTGAATAATAATAATATGGAGCTCGGCAGAGCGAGCGTAATCTGAGGTGCGAGCTCTGGAGCGAGCGTGGCGTGCTCGGGCACGTGAATAATAATAGTAGGGAGCTCGGCAGCGCGAGCATAATTCGAGGCGAGCTCGAGCGTGGCGTCTTCGCACGGCACGTGAATAATAATAGCGCGAGCTCTGTGGCGTGCGCACGTAAATAATAATAATATGAAGCTCGGCAGCGAGCATAATCGAGTGCGAGCTCAAGCGCGTGCACGCACGTAAATAATAATAGGGAGCTCGGCAGCGCGAGCTTAATCTGAGGCGCGAGCTCTGGGTCCCTTAGTATCAGCCCCCAGTTAATAGGCACGTAACTAATCACATAATAGTTTGTAGAGGAACGACTCGCGTTCATTGGTCGTGGTTGCCGAGGTTATGTACGTTTGTATTTTGTACCTGAAAGTTTTTAGGAGCATCTTTGTATAGGCAGAAATCACGTTTTCGTCATTCATATTTTCAGCATACAATGTTTGTCATAATCCAGATATATTGATCATATAAGATAAAATTATTTAAATATGTGCCTATTGTGCGAGAATTTAGTAAATTAATCATTGCGGCGACACGTCGCGCTATTAGAAGATACGATGAATTTATAAGATGCAAGTTTTTGAGTGTGAAGCATGAGAGAATACATGTGTCGTGTTAATATATGATATGTAGATTGAGCATGTTATCGTATTATACCGTCAAATAGTTGCGTTCATAATTTTAGCTTTGCTCATAATTTTATCTCGGCACATAATTTCAGTTCAGCAAATAAATTCAGTTCGACAAGTAAATTCAGCTCGGTATATAAATTCAGTTCGGCAAATAAATTCCGGCTCGACAATTATTTTAATTCGACAGATAATTTTCAGCTCGACAGTTAATTTCAATTTGACATATATACTTCAGCTCGGCAATTATTTTAATTCGACAGATAAATTTCAGCTCGGCAATTATTTTCAATTTGGCAACTAATTTTTAGCTCGGCAATTAATTTCAATTTGCATATTGAGTGTATCACTAGATTAAGACATGTAATAATAATAATACTAATTCGGTCCTTAAATGAATGATAACCAATGTTTTATAAAATGTAACAAAAACCATAATGAATTTGGGATTTGATATGTGCACGGTAAGTCTATGTGATGAAATGATGACAATTTGACTTTTTATCTCAAGTTTGCATGTGGGTTGTAATATTAGCACAATTGAGGGTAATCTTGGAATAGACACTCTAATAATAGGGATAATAAAGAAAGCGGAAGTGTACACTGATAATTGGGAAAAGTTGATAGGATAGTGACATATATCCAAGTGTGCACGCTAACAATTCGGAAAACAGAGAGTTGAACCCAGAGCGAGATGAAGAAGCTGTCGGGTTTGGTTGATCGTCACGGCGGCGTCGTTTCTTTCTTTTACTCTTCGATATATTAGCTCATTCTTGTACCCATTATCGACGGCGTAGAAAGTAAAAGGAAAGTAACGAGAAAACATGGTGGTGATAACTCAGAGCGATAACTTGTACGCTTGGCCGAAGTGGAGATTTGTTAGGAATTAATCTCGGCGAAGGTGTGGGTCTCGAGCAGAGAAGATGAAGATGGATAGGTGGGCCTTGGCCTTTGAAGATTTTGCTTAGAGATTAGATGGCGGTTTAGATGGCGGCAAGGTGGCCTTTTGATTTGCCGGAGAGATGAATTTGTGAAGGAAGATCGGAACAAAGGGTGTGTTAAAACGGCGCTTTGGGTTTTGGGGCGGATGGACTCGCCGGTTGAAGAAGATGTAGTTTCCGGAGATGAAAGCCCAGCCATTGTTTGTAGGGAGAGAGAGGGCTGCTTGGGTTTAGGGCGGTTTTGAGCGAGGAGATGAAGGCTGGGAGATGAGATCGGGATGGAGATGAAGTCGGTGGGCCGGATCGCTGCGGCGTAGTTACAGGTGTTTTTCTTTTTCGGTGGTATTAGGCACCTTAGAGCGCAGTGTTTTTCGTTTCCGACAACGGAACCAAAGCGATCACGCAATATTTGTGGTGATCTTGTCTTGTTGTGTCCGAGGTGCCGGGAGGTGGCGTCGTGCTCGGCGGTGGTTGTCATGATAGGATATCGGCATGTTTTTACACAGTAAAATAAAGCACTTAGTGAGTGGGTGGGGTTGGCCCCCATAACCCTCAGTGTAAGAATCGATATCTTTGTATATAATCAGAGAAATAGAAATTGTAATGAAATCTGTAATGAAAGTTACCTGTCCCTTTTCAGGAGGAAGCCTCCTTCTATTTATAGAAATCTGATGTTGGGCCTCATGGGCTTCAGTATGAATTGGGCTTGGGCCCTTCTTCCGGCCCAATCTTCCAAGTAAATTTCGGAGTACGCTTTTATCTGTTTGGGCCTGATATTTCGGTGCACTTCAAGTTGTAAACGTAACACATTTTTAAAACACTGCGTTTTAAAACGCTGTAGTGAAACACTTTTAAAGAGAAAATGCTGCGTTTTTTACCAGCGTTTTGATCAAAACGCTCCACCAAACAAGCACTATATTATTAAAGGCTAATTAGTTTTCCTAATACGAAGAAGTTCGGGATTAACTTAACTTAACATATAAGAAATAGGGTTTCTTGTACAATAATATATATAGGGCAACTAAATCCGTAACCAATTTTACAACCCTAAGAAGAACAAGTCTTCTTGACGGCCTCTTCTCTCTCTCCTATATTCCATCTCACCAAATACTCCCTCTAGTTTAATCATCGAGAGACTTGGGTGTGAACCAGAGATTGATATTAGTGCTACGTGATATCAATTCGATGAGAGAGACTTGTATGATTATTGATCGTGACATACGAAGTTCGAAGCTCAAGCAAAAACTTTTCTGCTTCGCTCAAAGTTCAAGTTCACACGAGGTAACTCATGATTACTCTTAGATAATGAACTTGTAGTCAAGGTTCTAAAAATCGTTAGGCGGCGCTAGGCGCACACTAGCTAGCCTAGGGAACTAGTCGTAAGTATTGGAGCCTAGGCGGGGCCTAGAATTAAGGCATAATTACCATTTTTTTTGATAATTTACATCAAAGATCAAACACATTGAATACAAATTTATTTATTTTTTAAATATTTGTCATTTTATCAAACACTAGTCTATATTTGTAAAATGAACAAAAATATACAAACCTATCATTAATCTCAATTCTCAACAATCTCAAAGCAATAAACCAGCCAAGTTTCAATTATGGAGAACTAACTCCATAATCTTGGAATTTGAGGTAACTTGTATCGAATCTATTGTTTTATATTAATTCTTATTCATTTAATTCTTGTTGATTGTGATGTTTATCAATCCCTCTATTATCTCACTTTGAACAAATGAATGTAATCGTGAATAATAAAGGCCTAGAGGTGTGGATAATTGCATGATCAATGTGCATATGTCGTACACTGGCTCACCATCATGATAAATTGAACCTATTGATGCACGAGAGTGATAAGTTAGGGTCAGGTTCATATATATGACCTAAGTGACAGTTAGGATCCATATGTTCTTGTGCCTAGGATATAGAATGGATGAATTATTTGGAGATGAAGACTGAACGGTAATTTGACGGGCTATATCTATCTTTCGTGAACGAACCTAAGGTATTGAATCATATTTTATTTAAATGAACAATAGAGTAGATACAAGTGAATCCTAATTCCTAGGCGATTTACAAATCTTTGATTTATCTCATATTTATATGTTTTGTTAGTTATATTATTTTATTTCTTTCTAGTTAATTTAATTTATAAAAAAAACCAAAAAAAAAATCCCATTAGTTATTAATTTCTTTATTTTAATAGATTAGTTAAATTTACTTTAATCAAATCCAAATCTCTGTGGTTCGACCCTTGCTTCCCAAGCTATTCTATAATAGTCTTGTCCACTTGCAAGGAAAATAAATTTAAAAGAAGACACGATCAAGTTTTTGGCGCCATTACCGGGGATTTGTTATTTTGATTTAGTTAATTTAGCTTTTCTTTTTATTATTTTCGTTTTTATAAAAAAATTCTTAAAAAAAATTAAATCTGAAAATTTTAAAAAAATAAATAAATAAACTCTTAAAAATAATAATAATGGCGTACAATAATTATCATTGGGGTATGGAAAATTACGCACCTATGAGAGCCACAAATGAATATGCCTACAAAAATGCTAGAATAAATCAATCATCTTTTCTTAATAGTTATGAAAGAGATTATCACAATCAACCATCTTTTCCGCCCTATCATGAAAACTATAATGAGCTACCCTATTATAATCCGCCCTTTTATAATGAACCTCCTCCTTATTCGTCCTATTATAATGAGTCTCCTTCTTATTGTAATCAATCATCTTTCTCCTCGCATAACTATTATAATGAACCACCCTTTTATTGTCATCAACCCTCTTTTTCTTCGCCCAGTGATCCTAGTGTGTCCAAAGATATTGCATCTATGGAAGCTCTAATTAAAACTCGCAAAACCCAATATGCAATTCAGAAAGCTTCAATTGTTAATGAACCTTATTCTTATTCATCTTACCTTAAAAAGCAAGAATTAGAAACAAAACTCTATGTTTTGGCAAAATTCAAAAAGAAGGTTAAATGAGCTAAAGAAACAATATCAAGTAAATGACCCAACACCTTTAGATGAAGAAGTTCCAAAGTTAGATGGAGCAAGCAAAGGTCAAGATGCCCTTTTGAAATATTTGTTAGAAGAAGTAGAAAATTTAAAGAAACTTGCAGAAGTTATGAACGAAGAAAGAGAAGAGGTAAGTAATCCTATTCAACCTTCTGATATGCCTGATAAAGTAGATAATTCTGATAAAGAACTTGAAAAAGATAAAAATGAAAATAATCAAGAAAAAGATAAAAAAGTAGAACTAGAAGTGCGAGAGAATGAGTTGATGTCTGAAGATGATGAGTTACCCATGGAATGACAAATCGCCAAGTGGGAATATGATATAGAAAGGGGCATAAGGGAGCCTTCGTATCTGGAATTTATTCAAGAGCGTTTAAATAAATGGTACCGAGTACCTGGTACAACCCCAAGGGGTAAAGAAAACACAAATATTGAGGAAAAAGAATTGAAAGTAGTAGAGGAGCCGATTGAAAAAGATGATGAGTTGATTTTAGAATCCCAAAATTTTCCACAAAATGACGTACCACCTCATTGTTCTCAAGAACCCGAAACAATTTCGAAGACTTTCACTATAGTTTATTCTCCAATTGATTCTCCGCTAGACACTTATGTGGAGTTAGGGACGCCTTCTTCATATTTTCTTGAAGAGAATCAAGAACCTATTTTAGAGATGCATGAGCAATGTTGTGATGAAAAAGTGGTGGAAATTCCAGATATGATTACATTGGAAGATTTAGGTGTGAAACTTCCCATCCCCAAATCAATTAAATGGCCATCAAGAAAAGAAAATTCCGTCAAGGAAGTATTTGGCTTCAATGGACTAAAATTAAGACACTACATGAGTGATGGATTTTATGGACCAAAAATGTGTGCATTCCTAAGTGATCCGACGATGCCTTCTTAGTGAAAAGGAAGGATTTAAGTCAAGCTAACGACTATAACTTAGAACAATTTATAACCCTAATCTCGTTGTATTTATGTTGTTACTTTTTGAGTCACTCGTTAGAGTCTTTCTGAGTTTGTGAGTTTATAGGGAAGTGTTAATAGTGTCACCCTTACAAAAAGATTTTATTTTTATGTATTTATATGCACTAATGTTTAATAATTTTATTTTTAGTTTTTGTAGATTTTTGTCTTAATTTAAACAAGTTAAAGGCTGCTCAAAAAGACAAAAATTATGGGTTCAACTGAAATTAATGGAGCAACTTATAACTAAAATCAAGAAATAGTAAAGCAGAGAGACCTAGTCGAAACTTACCTTGCGGTCGCATGCCCAAAAAATCCTTGCAATCGTAAGGTAACGAGAAAGGTCGGCTAGAAGCCTGGAAGGGAGTACACAATTATAAAAAAAAAAAAAGAAAAAGGAAAAGGCGGCTGCTCCCTCTTTTCTCTCTCCTCTCTCGCTCATCTCCCATCTTTCTCAAACCCGACACCTACTCCATCTCCTTCATCTTCCCCGATTTCGGCTCCTTCCGTCTCTGTCTCATCAGTCGCAATCTTCATCGCCCCCGCATCCAGCTGCCGTCATCGTCCAGCCATCACCCGGCCAAGCTTCATCTCTATCCCTCCATTTCCCTCATCTTCAAATCTGCTCTTCACCTTCGCCGTCAATCTTCATCCACAGCCCAGCAACAAATCCGCCTCTTCTCCCCGCTCCTCTGTTCAAACACCCAACCGCCATATCTCCCTATCCATCTCACCCACTCCAGCCGGCCTTCATCTCCGGCGAAACACCCAGCCCCGTCTTCAAGCTCGCTACCGTCATCCATCTTCGCACCCACATCCAGCCGCCGGCCACCTCCAATCCATCCTCCATCCACACCCAACAACCCAAATCGCCCCCCTCCATTACCATCTCTCTGCCCCAATCGATATCACCGGCATTCTCCTCCAACCGCTCCAGCCGCTTCTCCTCAGCCGACATCCTCAATTGCTAGCGCCGCCCTGAATCTCTCTCCTCCAGCCATCGCTATCACAGAGAAAGATCATCCACAGTACAGTTCCTTCTTCCGCCCAAATCGCCATCTCCCTCATCTCTCTCTCTAATTCGTTCAAACAAATCTAGCAGCCAATGTTTCTCTTCTCCAACCGAGCAATCCAGCAGCCGTCTTCAGTACTGCTTCAGTACTGCCTTGGCCGCCACTTCAACAGTCGCCGCCCCTTTGGCATCTCTTTCTCACTTCACGGCCCCAAACAATTCAACCGTCGGCTTTAGCTCTGGTAAAGGCAGTGCTTTGAATGGACAGATTCTTAAATATTTGAATCTAAAAGCTTGAATTTGCCAACCCCATCCTATCTCAAGTAAGTATGTTCCAATTCTGGTTAAATTATTCGTTGCAATTTGCGAAAATTGTGTGGGAAATCTGTTGCATGTTTTTAACTTATGCTATATTTGGCTTGAGATATGAATGTGATGTTGAGTTTAACAATGTTGGGTAACTGATGGTGCTTAATGTTGACTAAAGTATAAATTCTATTTCAACATTGTGTCCATACCTTTGCGAATTGTTGTTCCGCTATGTTAAAATATAAATCAGTGTGAATGATGAGGTTTGGGAGTATTGTGCTGAAATCTGCTCATAAGTATAATATCGATATTCTAATTTTTTTTGCAAGTTGAATTATGAAGGTGATTGGGTTTATGTCACGATTAATGTTGGGTTTAATTTATGTTGAGTAGGGATGTGATGATTTTGTTTGCTCTATAATTGCTGAATTTTCATGCCCAATTGGTTAAAACCATTGCCAGTTCAAGTATGATTTTTCAAAATTCTGCTAGTTAACTGTTTAAGGTTTGAGAAGATTATTATTGTTCCATTTTGCTGGATATATGCTGAAAATATGTTGTTAAGTATACTCTGGTTATACTTAAGTTAAATGGTGAAATTGTATTTGATTAAAAATATTATATCTGTTGGGAGGATAGTCTGATTATTTATTTGAATTGCCAGCAATGAAACATTTTAATTGGAAAGAATGGGAGTTTTGAATTGTTATGTGCTATGAGTGGGATCATTACACTTTCGTCAAATTGCCATGTTGTTGATATTTCTGTACCCTTTTGTCTTATATTTGATTCATATTGAGGACAATGTGAAATTTAAGGTTGGGGGTGTGAATTATCTTGCGCCTAAATGATGATATTTTTTTTGAGAAAAGTCGTTTTACCTGTATTAGTTAATTTAGTTTTTATTTTCTTTTTGATAGTTTTAGTAGTTAGTTTATTTTAGTAAAATTTTTTTAAAAAAAATTAAAAAAAAATTTCGAGTCTTTAATATTGATGTGGTTACTTCCGCCAATGATAACATGTTTTTTTTTTATAAATGATAACATGTTTGTTAATAGCGATGCATGTAAACTTGTCTACGAGCCTTAGCTTGATCTAGTTGATGGAACTTTACATCTCCAAAATTTTTTGAGCACAAAAATACCATGACTTGATTTATTAAAGAATTTGAGTATTTTTATTGAGTTTATAGTGCACATTTCATTCCTTTGGACCTTGTTATTTTTGTGATCATAAACATTTTAAACAGTCGTCATTACATGATTGTTGCATTATATTTGCGGCTTAGGGTTGATTGCATGCTAAATTTGATTTGTTAGACTTCTTTTGCTAATATATCTAAAGCACACTTTCGAACCATGAGCGCATTTAAGTCTTGATTTTCCCTACTTCTTTTCTAGCGAATGCTTATGTGAAATACTTGTGGAGCTCGTTTTTAAAAACTTTGAGTTAGGGAATGATTTGAAACTTTGTTGAATTTCTGTGAAAACGAAGCATGAGCATTGTGGCAGTTAGGATATGATTTAGGCCATCTTTGGAACGTTTGTGCCTTTTTATCTCACCATCCCTATTTTATATTAATCCCTAGTATCCTCTTTGAGCTTTATTAAAAAGAATGGTGTGTGCTAAGCACACATCGACCCCCATTCGACATCGTTTCTATTACCCACATTAACTTAACCCTTAAGCCTATACACTTTTGCCTACCATTTGAGATATCTTTTTGGGTCCTTTTAAATGACTCATCATTATAATTATGTAATGCGTCTTTTAATGTAGGTGCAACTAAGAAATAAGCAAAGACATTTAGATTATCATTAAAAACAAGCATGCGAGGGGTTTATTACATTATTGAGAACACGGGGTTTGAGATCCTCAATTTTATGGAGCGGTTTGGTAGATGACCAATCCGTAAAGCTAGAGAAAGGGATAAGTGATAATATATCCGAAGCGGTCCACCGAATCT
>CM028380.1:119707151-119765034 GCA_013146195.2 Codonopsis lanceolata
CGATATGGATAGAAGAATACTATTATATTAACATGACGACTAACATCCAAAGTCGACCACAGACTAAATAATAATAAACAACAAGTATAAATTAAATAATCACAAGGCTTACTACCCTTAGTGAAGTTTATATAACTTCACTTCCCAATGAACTTTCCAAAACAAAAGGCAAATTTATAAACTAGTAGCAACCTTCTCACAGAACAACACGTTCTATCAGACTTCGGCGGATTCCTTCAAATCACTAGCTCGGCTCGAATATAAGGAAAACAAGGTAAATAGAGTAAGTCATAAAACTTAGTAAGCTACTAAAGATGCAATGTCATGGCATGACATTATGCTCAAATAAAACATGTACATCTCATATTATGCTCATGATATAACATTTCATGGAATAACCCACAACACAAACCAAAACCTATCAATAGTCTCATAGAACATCATTTACATAATTCATCATAAGTAATTCATATCAATAGAATATGATTCTTAATTCCAATACGTTTAACATGTTATCTTCATATTGCCTTTGTTCATCAAAACACCATCCACATAACTCAACCATACCATGAGTCTCACATTTCATAATTAACATAATTCATATCATAATTCATATAGGGGACACTATGGTTTCCATTTCAATCATGAATAGCATGTTATATTTCTAGTATAACATTTTATCAAAAGTCATCATTTCATTAGCATGTTATATTTCTTATCATAACATTTCATCAAGTAATCATCATCTCATGTAAGCCATATCATTAGCCACATAGCACAACAATTCATACAAGTGCTCGTAAAATAAACCACATAAGATAGAAGATGATTTTCCTTTCCCTTTCCAGCGTGCAACTCCTGCGGAAACAAACGTGTCCTCAATAACCTCATTCGTGGTATCGACGTCCCCGAAACAATACCTGCTCGGGTTCTATAGTGATCAGAGTCATGTTTACTTACTACAACTAAGATCAACTACTTCCCCACCGTGGCCATCGATGGAGGGGTGTGTGCAACCCGGCACGGGGATCCATTGCAACCCCGAATCCTACAATTCGTGAAGACAATGCATCGTCCTGCCAAAAACTCAAACCAAAAAGACGCCAGCTGGACTCAAACGCAAGCACAGGTAATCCATACTCAAATGCTCACCAAGGAAAAGTACAACATCACGCATTAATCCAATCAAGTAGATATTTACTTATAAACCACATAGTTATGCACTTCTATGCTAACTAACACATAAACACATTAGAGCAATATTATCGAGTCTCTAATACCCAAGTGTTCTTCATACACTTGTAAACGCTCGGAGGCTTAATCTCCATCAAAACTACCCAAATTTCCGTAGGATCTCAATATGTGATTCCCTATAATCATATTAGCCCCATAATCGACTCTATTGAGTCATTTCTACTTTTTTCAAATTTTGAAGGCATAAAAGCTATTTGCATCATAGCTCTCCTATTATTCATTAACTATCATTCATGGCTAAGTTCTTAAGGTTAACAACATTGTGCAACCCAACGATTCATACCTTCCCAACAACAACCCCCAAACATGGTTCATAGGTCAACACTTAACATTCAAAGTCAACATCATATTTCAAGCATGTATCTCAAGTTAGCATTTAATTAAGCATGCTTTCATCGAAAATAATCATTTATCCAAACAAGATGTAAATTCATATAGTATATTCATAATCAAGATATACATTCATCTAGCATGCTCATAACCTTCAATTCATGAATTAGCGTTGACCGATATACTCTCATTTGCACAAAAGTCAACTTAACTCAATAAAGTCAATATTTCATTTTTTTATTCATGTAGTCCATAATGGCAATTCATTGTACATGCTCACAACAAAAAATTCATGAATTAAATAGCATCACACTCTTATATGCATGATAGTCAACTCTATTCTTAAAAGTCAAACGAAACATTCAAACATGTAATCTATTGTGAAAATTCACCTATCATGCTCACAACCAAAATTAAATGTTTAATAGGTATACTTCCAAACTCCCAAACATATATCCATGTGTGATTCTAACAATTCATAATATCCAATAAACTTCAAAAATCATGTATATCATCAATAACACATTTACTTCATCAACTTATAATCAAACCCTAGGTTTAGGAAATCATATACTCATCATACCCAAATCCAAAATTACCAAACAAGCTTAATAACATACTTCATTATCATAGAAATCATCCTACACATGATTCTTAGCAAGTTCACTCTTAACTCAAAATAAAATCGCACATAGCATGCATGTGTACTCATTGACCTCAAATAGAACCCTTGTTTTCCTTAGGGTCAATGAGCACAAAAATCAAATAGGAGGAGTATAGTAGCTTACCTACAATCACCACTTCCAACAACCAAAACAAACATGCAACCAGTGGAAAGGGTTCTCCTCATCCTCCTCTTCACTTCTATGGTTGAGATTTGGAAATGGACTCCTCAAGCTTTGACCACCATGGATGAACACTCAAGAACACAAAGAAAACTCTCCTTTCAGCTCTCAAAATGTTGTCCACGTTTTTGGAGAGAGATGACAGAAAATGGAAGCCTTAGTGGGTGTATTGGCTTCCCCAAGGCTTGAAAATGTGAGTGGGAAGAGTGACCAATGCATGTAGGGGTCTTCCCTTGCCAAGTGTTCTCCAAATCACTTAAAACTCCCAAAACTTGCTTAGGACACATTGGTTGATAGTTAGGACGAATTAGGAGTGGTTTAGGATGGGTTTGGGTGGGGTTATGATAGCCAAAATGGAGCAACAAACAAAACAATTCAAATCAGGAAAAGGGACCATGCGATCGCATGATGCTAAGGGACATGCGACCGCATGCTAGGCAGCATGACTCCTTCACGGATTCTGCTTATCTTACGGGGGCAAGGTCCAAACCCCCTTGCGATAGCAAGGTCTCCAGAGCTCAAAAGGTCTTAAATCAACCTAAAACAACCCCAAACTCAAGACCAAAGTTCCCAAGGCTCAAACCTCACTCAAAGATGGTCTAGAACCTCTCCTGAGAACACCCACAAACAACTCAGAAAGAATTCGGATCGAAAGCAGGAACAAAGGCGCAACAACTCGCTAACGAACTGACAAATGAACTAACGATCGAACGAGCAATACCATGAGACTTAAAGGAAGTCAAGAGGCTAATGAAGAGGCTCAAATACTTCTAAGAAGTTAAACAATAGATAGGAGAATAAGGGCTCCCGAAGAAGATACGATCATACGACTCAATCTCGAACTACAGCGATAAGAGCGATTCGCTATCCTCGAAGCGTCAAAACATCACTAGACTTAAGGAATGCATCCAACTAGAAGTCTAATACATATAAACATGTTAATCAATCATCATGTAAAGATATATAGGACAAAACCGAGGTCACGAACACAAAAGCATAAAGCAAACTCTCAATCGCGTCGCATTCCGACTATCGTCGAGTAACGACTTGTGACTTTAACAAGTCAACAACTATAGGGCATCTCTTAATAGTGTTTTGGTCTTAATGTGGTCTCTCATACACATCTAGAATCTCTCACAAATCAATCGAGAAATCAACCAAGGAAGAAATACGAGTATCGTACACAGTTCAAGCTAGCAGGAATCGGGTATTACATCCATCTCCCCTTAAAAGAATTCGTCCCGAATTCTAAATCGTAACATAAACCAACGTTAGGTCATCACCCAACAACCAATATCCAAACACAACTACGGTGTCTCTCCATTCCGAGTGAACACTCAATGTTCAAAACCATAAACCTAGACTCAATCTCCGAGTCTACTACCTCACTAACCAAACTAAGCAATCGAGAATCAAACTACAAAATCCACATTTACTTGTTCAAAAATTTCCAATAATCATAGCAATACCAAACACTTAAAATCAAAAAATATCTTGACTCATACTCGAGTCACAAAAGCACACACAAATTTCATTACTGATTAATTAACCACGTAAATCTTTAACATGTCACAAAAGCAAAATCAAGACTTTATAAACATCAATATCCCGAAACTATATGCCTCAGTGCTACAACATGAGACTTCAATACAACAAATTCTAAATCGTAAGACGTAAAGATTGCCGATAGAGCAATTTACCAACTAAAGAAGAGTGTTCCGCAACACGCTTCTAAAACAATAAGTCAACATTCATGATCATGCAAGCTACACTCGAAATTTCCAATTCGTGGATAAAACACATAACAACACATAAAAGCATCGATTAAAAATTCATTTCATTTCTTTTCCTTTCCTTTTAGTAAGAGGTTTAGTCAATTTCTAACCTACTTGCTACCAATCCTAGTCCACCAACAAACCTCTTTTGATCACCAATTCAGGGTACCAACTAAATTGGATTTCAAAAGCTTTCGTTGCAAGGATGCCAAGGTCCATGAGAAAATTTCTAAGCATCCTCCCTGCAGTCTCACATAATCATGAAACAGACTAAGCAAGTTACCTTTACTACTAATGCACATAAGCATGTTCATACTCAAATACAACTATATCCATTAAATACATTTTATTGTTTTTGTAAACCATACCTTTACTCATAAATTAATCTTTAAGCAATGACAAAATTCCTATTATTACCAATACCACATGCATACATGTATATCATGCAAATTTGATGTATAATCGCCAAGTATCATCATACTTCTACTCACATAATCCATATAATCCATTCAATTCATGAAACTCATATAACCATGCAATTTATGTAACTCTTAGCCATGCATATGGCACAATCAAGTAACTACTATATCATGTGCAATTACTAATCCAATCATACATACTCATAATACAAAACTGAGAAAACATACTCATAAGATACCATCACGATAATATATCAAGCAGTTAAAATTTTATCGGATAACAAGGTTCATATATCTAGTGTACTCGCCTAACGAAAATTTCATAGTAAATCCAAAGAAAAGAGACAATATTCACTCTAGTACCCTTTAACCATTAAAACTCCTTAAGATCCATTAATATCTTTACTAAAAATCTTGTCTTCAACAAAACGTACACGCAATATCGACCTCTCAATAGTCGCTACAAATTGACATACTCACCCGTAATAGTCATAACTTATCTCATAAACACCGATTTATCTTCCGGGCAATTCGAGTGTATCATACTCGCATAATAATCACATAATAACGTATAAATATATCACTCATAACATTACAGGTACATCCATAGAGTATATAAACTCAACGAACCATTAGTAAATACCACTAGTAAACATTATCACATTTTCATTCTTCATATGTGTATAACATGGTCATCTATATAAGATTACATAACCATATTTCCATACCACAACTGATTGCTTACCGAAAAATCAAAATTCAATCAAAACCATAAACAAATCTCATACCGGGACATCATCCTTTATCATATCAATAAACCCGAGAAACCAACAATCAATAGATTTCAATACAAAATGTCATGTATGTATGAATGCATATGAGCTAATGATACCACGCATACTCATAGTAGCGATAATAATAACCATAATATATAAATAAGAAGTTACCTCCTATCTCGGAAGGTCTCGTGCACTCAACGGGAAAAATAAACCTATACTGAGTTCGTAGTCAGGTGGAAAAGAAAGTTGGCCCAGACTTTTACAGACCTGATCCGGCCAAGTCATGTAGAATGTTCATAAAAAACCTCCAGCCCGTTTACCTGGAACACATGCGGTACCTTCCCTACACCAATTTTAAAGAAATAGTAGAGATAGGGGCCCGTATTGATGAAGATATACGGACACGGCAATTACAAGTCAATACGTCTCCCAGCTCTTTCCGTTACTCTAAAGGGAAGACAGCCGCAGCCACACCCGCACCAACCGTCAATGTGGTAGGAAATGCATCAGCCACTTTTCCTACCCAAAATTATAACCTTGTTCCATGGTCTTATGGAGCGGACAGTGCTGTCAACACGATCGGAGGAATAATGGCCCGAGCAATCTCGAAATCGAGCAGAGCATTAATGATGAATTGCAAGCCTCCCAGTCTGTGATCCAGCAGGGGCTAATGGCACAAGGAGTGTTAAAGCCTATGGAAAATTATAAGCCACCAAACCCCCTACCCAGGACCTGGAATCATGCCCAGTACTGTGAATATCATCGCTGCAGTGGTCACCTCACCGATAAATGTTATATACTCAGAGATGCTATCCAGGATCTTATAGATGATAAGGTTATTGAAAAGCCTCCTCCCAGACCAAATATAGTCAATAACCCTCTACCTCAAATCAACATGATTGAGGTTGATGAAAATTTTTGTGTGCTCGAGTTCGAAACAAATAAACATCCATTACCATATATCCTTGTTCCTTTCTTTCCATCCCCATCCATAAAAGAGCCTAGCTGTAATATGCTCTCTTGGGACACTATCCTAGGTAGCCAAAGTACGTGTAATATTGAAAAAGTCACTTGGGTCGGTAGAGATATTAGCCATCTTACCCGATCAGGTCGAGCCTACCAACCAAACCTGAAAAGAGGTGATCACTTTGACAAGGACCAAGCAACAGTTTCCTGGGCATGATAGATAGAGGCACTGATTATGGAAAGCTCCTTGCTGAGTTTGAGTCTATTTCTAATAAGCCTCTACAGAACTAGTATACTACGACCGGCCCGCTTTTGACGCCCGCAGATCTGGTGGACCGCTTCGGATATATTATCACTATTCCTTTCCCTAGCTTTACGGATTGGTCATCTACCAATCCGCTCCATAAAATTGAGGATCTCAAACCCCAGGTTCTCAATAATGTAATAAACCCTGTACGGTTTGCTTTTAATGATAATCTAAATGTCTTTGCTTATTTCTTAGTTGCACCTACATTAAAAGACGCATTAAATAATTATAATGATGAGTCATTTAAAAGGACCCAAAAAGATATCTCAAATGGTAGGCAAAAGTGTATAGGCTTAAGGGTTAAGTTAATGTGGGTAATAGAAACGATGTCGAATGGGGGTCGATGTGTGCTTAGCACACACCATTCTTTTTAATAAAGCTCAAAGAGGATATTAGGGATTAATATAAAATAGGGATGGTGAGATAAAAAGGCACAAACGTTCCAAAGATGACCTAAATCATATCCTAACTGCCATAATGCTCATGCTTCGTTTTCACAGAAATTCAACAAAGTTTCAAATCATTCCCTAACTCAAAGTTTTTAAAAACGAGCTCCACAAGTATTTCACATAAGCATTCGCTAGAAAAGAAGTAGGGAAAATCAAGACTTAAATGCACTCACAGTTCGAAAGTGTGCTTTAGATATATTAGCAAAAGAAGTCTAACAAATCAAATTTAGCATGCAATCAACCCTAAGCCGCAAATATAATGCAACAATCATGTAATGATGACTGTTTAAAATGTTTATGATCACAAAAATAACAAGGTCCAAAGGAATGAAATGTGCACTATAAACTCAATAAAAATACTCAAATTCTTTAATAAATCAAGTCATGGTATTTTTGTGCTCAAAAAATTTTGGAGATGTAAAGTTCCATCAACTAGATCAAGCTAAGGCTCGTAGACAAGTTTACATGCATCGCTATTAACAAACATGTTATCATTAAAATTAAAAAAAAACATGTTATCATTGGCGGAAGTAACCACATCAATATTAAAGACTCGAAATTTTTTTGAAATTTTTAAAAATTTTTTTTACTAAAATAAACTAACTACTAAAACTATCAAAAAGAAAATAAAAACTAAATTAACTAATACAGGTAAAACGACTTTTCTCAAAAAAAATATCATCATTTAGGCGCAAGATAATTCACACCCCCAAACTTAAATTTCACATTGTCCTCAATGTGAATCAAATATAAGACAAAAGGGTACAGAAATATCAACAACATGGCAATTTGACGAAAGCATAGTGATCCCACTCATAGCACATAACAATTCAAAACTCCCATTCTTTCCAATTAAAATGTTTCATTGCTGCCAATTCAAATAAATAATCAGACTATCCTCCCAACAGATATAATATTTTTAATCAAATACAATTTCTCCATTTAACTTAAGTATAACCAGAGTATACTTAACAACATATTTTCAGCATATTTCCAACAAAATGGAACAATAATAATCTTCTCAAACCTTAAAGAGTTAACTAGCAGAATTTTGAAAAATCACACTTGAACTGGCAATGGTTTTAACCAATTGGGCATGAAAATTCAGCAATTATAGAGTAAACAAAATCATCACATCCCTACTCAACATAAATTAAACCCAACATTAATCGTGACATAAACCCAATCACCTTCATAATTCAACTTGCAAAAAAAAATTAGAATATCGATATTATACTTATGAGCAGATTTCAGCACAATACTCCCAAACCTCATCATTCACACTGATTTATATTTTAACATAGCGGAACAACAATTCGCAAAGGTATGGACACAATGTTGAAATAGAATTTATACTTTAGTCAACATTAAGCACCATCAGTTACCCAACATTGTTAAACTCAACATCACATTCATATCTCAAGCGAAATATAGCATAAGTTAAAAACATGCAACAGATTTCCCACACAATTTTCGCAAATTGCAACGAATAATTTAACCACAATTGGAACATACTTACTTGAGATAGGATGGGGTTGGCAAATTCAAGCTTTTAGATTCAAATTTTTCAGAATCTGTCCATTCAAAGCACTGCCTTTACCAGAGCTAAAGCCGACGGTTGAATTGTTTGGGGCCGTGAAGTGAGAAAGAGATGCCAAAGGCGGCGTTGAAGTGGCGGCCAAGGCGATCTGAGCGATCGAAGACGGCTGCTGGATTGCTCGGTTGGAGAAGAGAAACATTGGCTGCTAGATTTGTTTGAACGAATTAGAGAGAGAGAGGAGGGAGATGGCGATTTGGGCGGAAGAAGGAACTGTACTGTGGATGATCTTTCTCTGTGATAGCGATGGCTGGAGGAGAGATTCAGGCGGCGCTAGCAATTGAGGATGGCGGTGAGGAAGGCTGGAGCGGTTGGAGGAGAATGCCGGTGATATCGATTGGGGCAGAGAGATGGTAATGGAGGGGGGCGATTTGGGTTGTTGGGTGTGGATGGAGGATGGATTGGAGGTGGCCGGCGGCTGGATGTGGGTGCGAAGATGGATGACGGTAGCGAGCTTGAAGACGGGGCTGGGTGTTTCGCCGGAGATGAAGGCCGGCTGGAGTGGGTGAGATGGATAGGGAGATATGGCGGTTGGGTGTTTGAACAGAGGAGCGGGGAGAAGAGGCGGATTTGTTGCTGGGCTGTGGATGAAGATTGACGGCGAAGGGGAAGAGCAGATTTGAAGATGAGGGAAATGGAGGGATAGAGATGAAGCTTGGCCGGGTGATGGCTGGACGATGACGGCAGCTGGATGCCGAGGCGATGAAGATTGCGACTGATGAGACAGAGACGGAAGGAGCCGAAATCGGGGAAGATGAAGGAGATGGAGTAGGTGTCGGGTTTGAGAAAGATGGGAGATGAGCGAGAGAGGAGAGAGAAAAGAGGGAGCAGCCGCCTTTTCCTTTGTTTTTTTTTTTTTTTGATAATTGTGTACTCCCTTCCAGGCTTCCAGCCGACTTTTCTCGTTACCTTACGATTGCAAGGATTTTTTGGGCATGCGGCCGCAAGGTAAGTTTCGACTAGGTCTCTCTGCTTTACTATTTCTTGATTTTAGTTATAAATTGCTCCATTAATTTTGAACCCATAATTTTTGTCTTTTTGAGCAGCCTTTAACTTGTTTAAATTAAGACAAAAATCTACAAAAACTAAAAATAAAATTATTAAACATTAGTGCATATAAATACATAAAAATAAAATCTTTTTGTAAGGGTGACACTATTAACACTTTCATATAAACTCACAAACTCAGAAAGACTTTAACGAGTGACTCAAAAAACAACAACATAAATACAACGAGATTAGGGTTATAAATTGTTCTAAGTTAAAGTCGTTAGCTTGACTTAAATCATTCATTTTCATTAAGAAGGCATCGTCGGATCACTTAGGAATGCACACATTTTTTGTCTATAAAATCCATCACTCATGTAGTGTCTTAATTTTAGTCCATTGAAGCCAAATACTTCCTTGGCGGAATTTTCTTTTCTCGATGGCCATTTAATTGATTTGGGGATGGGAAGTTTCACACCTAAATCTTCCAATGTAATCCTATCCGGAATTTCCACCACTTTTTCATCACAACATTGCTCATGCATCTCTAAAATATGTTCTTGATTCTCTTCAAGAAAATATGAAGAATGCGTCTCTAACTCCACATAAGTGTCTAGCGGAGAATCAATTGGAGAATAAACTATAGTAAAAGTCTTCGAAATTGTTTCGGGTTCTTGAGAACAATGAGGTGGTACGTCATTTTGTGGAAAATTTTGGAATTCTAAAATCAACTCATCATCTTTTTCAATCGGCTCCTCTACTACTTTCAATTCTTTTTCCTCAATATTTGTGTTTTCTTTACCCCTTGGGGTTGTACCAGGTACTCGGTACCATTTATTTAAACGCTCTTGAATAAATTCCAGATACGAAGGCTCCCTTATGCCCCTTTCTATATCATATTCCCACTTGGCGATTTGTCATTCCATGGGTAACTCATCATCTTCAAACATCAACTCATTCTCTCGCACTTCTAGTTCTATTTTTTTATCTTTTTCTTGATTATTTTCATTTTTATCTTTTTCAAGTTCTTTATCAGAATTATCTACTTTATCAGGCATATCAGAAGGTTGAATAGGATTACTTACCTCTTCTCTTTCTTCGTTCATAACTTCTGCAAGTTTCTTTAAATTTTCTACTTCTTCTAACAAATATTTCAAAAGGGCATCTTGACCTTTGCTTGCTCCATCTAACTTTGGAACTTCTTCATCTAAAGGTGTTGGGTCATTTACTTGATATTGTTTATTTAGCTCATTTAACCTTCTTTTTGAATTTTGTTCTAATTCTTGCTTTTTAAGGTAAGATGAATAAGAATAAGGTTCATTAACAATTGACGCTTTCTGAATTGCACATTGGGTTTTGCGAGTTTTAATTAGAGCTTCCATAGATGCAATATCTTTGGACACACTGGGATCACTAGGCGAAGAAAAAGAGGGTTGATGACAATAAAAGGGTGGTTCATTATAATAGTTATGCGAGGAGAAAGATGATTGATTACAATAAGAATGAGACTCATTATAATAGGACGAATAAGGAGGAGGTTCATTATAAAAGGGCGGATTATAATAGGGTAGCTCATTATAGTTTTCATGATAGGGCGGAAAAGATGGTTGATTGTGATAATCTCTTTCATAATTATTAAGAAAAGATGATTGATTTATTTTAGCATTTTTGTAGGCATATTCATTTGTGGCTCTCATAGGTGCGTAATTTTCCATACCCCAATGATAATTATTGTACGCCATTATTATTATTTTTAAGAGTTTATTTAGAGATAATTGCAAAATAAACCCTGACCTATTTTGTGTTTTGCAAAATTAACCTCGTGTTTTGATTTTCGTCAAATTGAACCTCCACCTTTTTTTTTTTTTTGCAATTCAAATCTTTCGTTAAAGTGGAGTTAATTTTTTTAACGTGATGATGAGTTGGCTGCCCAGTTGGCAGCTGACGTGGACACTACACCTTCCAACTGATATTTCCGCTTTTTTCATTGCAAATTAAACCTCTGACATTTGTTTGTATTGCAAAATCAACCTTGGTCAAACCGTAGTTTATTTCCCGCCATTTCGATTGCAAAATAAACCCCGTACATTTGTTTGTTTTTGCAAGATGAACCTTGGTCAAACTGTAGTTTATTTCCCGCCATTTCAATTGCAAATAAACCCTGTACATTTGTTTGTTTTTGCAAGATGAACCTTGGTCAAAACCGTAGTTTATTTCCCGCCATTTCTATTGCAAAATAAACCTTAAACATTTTTTTGTTTTTGCAAGATGAACCTTGGACGAATTATTTGTTAATTCCCGCCTTTTAAATTGCAAAGTAAACCTTGTATAATTTACCTTTTCCGGTTGCAGTTATTTTTTAGAATCATAAATCGCTGTTCGTCAACAGGCTTGCACCACCAAATTGGTTATGACCACGACAAATTTATCATCGGCACACATCCTGGCAACATCCGATAGCTTATAATCTTTTATTTCCAACTTTTTTAACAACGTTGAATTTAGCAGAAATAACTCAATAGCCTCCGCCTTGATCCCAGAGCAGTGCATTATATCCACACTCTCCAAATTCCTACAGTTCTTGAACACCGAGTATAATGATGCATTAGTCAACCCGCTACATCCCCTCAACTTCAACTCGCACAAACCCTGACACGAAGCCATCATCGATATAAATTCCTTATCAAGTAACAGATCATTATGAGACAAGTCTAATATCCTTAATTTTCTCAAACTCTGCCCTAATGTGGCAAGCAACCCATTTTCTCTTTCGACCACATCACAATTTATCAAAGCCAATTCTTCAAGATTATAACTCAAAGCAACCCCAAGAGTCTTGAAAGCCTCACCTGTGACAAGACAACAACTTTGTAACCTAAGACTTGATAATCCTCGAAAATTTGGAGCTATTGCAAACAAATGATTGTTATCTAGGTCAAGAGGCAATCGAAAATCGAATTTTCGCAAAGAACAACAGCTGTTTTGGATAAATTGGAGTAACCCTTCCTTACTGCCACCATCATAAACCAATAATGAAGTCAAATAATTGCAATTTTCAGCTAAATTCAACAAAATCAAGTCAACTATGGACTCGCAGTCCTTAATTCAACTTCTTGAATAGTGTTTGGTTTTGAGGAAGTTGGAAAACGATGAGTTATCCCCCGACACCTTCACGCCTACGAAACCGAGTTTCTTTAGGGCTTTGCAATTCCTCCATAGCCGCTGAGGCCGTAATCACCGGCCCGACTCCTGTCAAACCGAGTGCTTCCAGCCGCAAATCTTGGGGGAAGTCACTCCGAGGTGGGCACCGCGAATTGATTCGAGTGAAACGCCGCGTCAGAGAAAATGAGGGCAAGGTGTTTTAGAGAGAAAAATGGAGGAGCCAATAGAGAGAGAAGGGTCTGAGAGACGATTGTGAGGAAATTGAGATGGGAGCAGGATGTAGAGAGAGAAAGTAGAGGAGGAGAGAGACGGGCCGGTTAAGAAGCGTTTGAGGTGGTTGAGATTGGGGCAAGAATTTCATATAGAAAGGAGGAGGGCGTCGGAGAAGGTGAAGGAGGTGGAGGAATCGCCGACGGAGAGGGAAGAGGAGAGGTAGGGGTGGTGGGAGAGGAAGGTGGAGAGAGAGGAGATGATGATGGTAGTGTGAGTGGGAAAACGGAGGGAGAGGGAGGTTAAGTAATTCGACCAAGGTTCATCTTGCAAAAACAAAAAAAATGTATAAGGTTTATTTTGCAATCGCAATGGCGGGAAATAAACTACGGTTTGATCAAGGTTCTTTTTGCAAAAACAAACAAATGTACAGGGTTTATTTTGCAATCGAAATGGCGGGAAATAAACTACGGTTTGACCAAGGTTGTTTTTGCAATACAAACAAAAGTACAGGGTTTAATTTGCAATGAAAAGAAGCGGGAAATATCATTTGGAAGGTGTAGTGTCTACGTCAGCTGCCAACTAGGCAGCCAACTCATCATCACGTTAACAAAATTAACTCCACTTTAACGGAAGGTTTGAATTGCAAAAAAAAAATAGGTGGAGGTTCAATTTGGCGAAAATCAAAACACGAGGTTAATTTTGCAAAACACAAAATAGGTCAGGGTTTTTTTTTTGCAATTATCTCGTTTATTTATTATTATTTTTTAAAATTTTCAGATTTAATTTTTTAAAGATTTTTTTTTATAAAAACGAAAATAATAAAAAGAAAAGCTAAATTAACTAAATCAAAATAACAAATCCCCGGCAACGGCGCCAAAAACTTGATCGTGTCTTCTTTTAAATTTATTTTCCTTGCAAGTGGACAAGACTATTGTGGAATAGCTTGGGAAGCAAGGGTCGAACCACATAAATTTGGATTTGATTAAAGTAAATTTAACTAATCTATTAAAATAAAGAAATTAATAACTAATGGGATTTTTTTTGGTTTTTTTTGTAAATTAAATTAACTAGAAAGAAATAAAATAATATAACTAACAAAGCATATAAATATGAGATAAATCAAAGATTTGTAAATCGCCTAGGAATTAGGATTCACTTGTATCTACTCTATTGTTCATTTAAATAAAATATGATTCAATACATTGGGTTCGTTCACGAAAGATAGATATAGCCCGTCAAATTACCGTTCAGTCTTCATCTCCAAATAATTCATCCATTCTATATCCTAGACACAAGAACATATGGATCCTAACTGTCACTTAGGTCATATATATGAACCTGACCCTAACTTATCACTCTCGTGCATCAATAGGTTCAATTTATCATGATGGTGAGCCAGTGTACGACATATGCACATTGATCATGCAATTATCCACACCTCTAGGCCTTTATTATTCACGATTACATTCATTTGTTCAAAGTGAGATAATAGAGGGATTGATAAACACCACAATCAACAAGAATTAAATGAATAAGAATTAATATAAAACAATAGATTCGATACAAGTTACCTCAAATTCCAAGATTATGGAGTTAGTTCTCCATAATTGAAATTTGGCTGGTTTATTGCTTTGAGATTGTTGAGAATTGAGATTAATGGTAGGTTTGTATATTTTTGTTCATTTTACAAATATAGACTAGTGTTTGATAAAATGACAAATATTAAAAAAATAAATAAATTTGTATTCAATGTGTTTGATCTTTGATGTAAATTATCAAAAAAAAATGGTAATTATGCCTTAATTCTAGGCCCCGCCTAGGCTCCAATTACGCCACGACTAGTTCCCTAGGCGCTAGGCGCTAGTGTGCCGCCTAGCGGCCGCCTAACGATTTTTAGAACCTTGACTACAAGTTCATTATCTAAGAGTAATCATGAGTTATCTCGTGTGAACTTGAACTTTGAGCGAAGCGGAAAAGTTTTTGCTTGAGCTTCGATCTTCGTATGTCACGATCAATAATCATACAAGTCTCTCTCATCGAATTGATATCACGTAGCACTAATATCAATCTCTGGTTCACACCCAAGTCTCTCGATGATTAAACTAGAGGGAGTATTTGGTGAGATGGAATATAAGAGAGAGAGAAGAGGCCGTCAAGAAGACTTGTTCTTCTTAGGGTTGTAAAATTGGTTACGGATTTAGTTGCCCTATTTATATTGTTGTACAATAAACCCTATTTCTTATATGTTAACTTAAGTCAATCCCGAACTTCTTCGTATTAGGAAAACTAATTAACCTTTAATAATATAGTGCTTGTTTGGTAGAGCATTTTGATCAAAACACTGGTAAAAAACGCAGCGTTTTCTCTTTAAAAGTGTTTCACTGCAGCGTTTTAAAACGCAGTGTTTTAAAAATGTGTTACGTTTACAACTATTTCTTTTATAAAAATAGCGTTTTGAAATAGTTTTCCAAACATGTTTACAAGAAAAAAATTACGTTTTAAAAACACTGTTTTTAAAAAAGACTGCGTTTTCAAAACGTTAGCACCAGACGAGGCCTTAAGCATAATTCAGGAAAGATAAAACCTAGCCATAAGAGCGATTTCTATTTTTAGATACATATAATGATATAACATGCTAAAAATTAGAAATAACTTTTGACAGTTCCCCTCGACCACTACAAGATCTGTCTGTTAAGGCAGAACTAGGGGTGGCAATTTAAGGCACGGCACGATTGACCGACACGAACACGACACGAAATTATAGGGTTTGGGCTGGGGCTTATCGGGTTCGGGACGTTATAGGGCCAACACGATAAGGCACGATAAAAATGGGTTGTTATCGGGCTGGCTTGATAAGCACGATAAAGCACGATAAGACACGATAACTAAAATATATATGTTTTAAAAATATATTTTTAAAAATTTACTAGGGGTTATTCACTTCTTTTGAACTATTTTCCTGATTATTTCATAGTTTTATCATTTGAAAATTTATGACTTTTAAACTTTCGACTATTTATATTGATAAATTTTCAAAATATGTATTAAAAAATCAAAATTATATATTATATAATGTTTATTGTGCTTAACGGGCTTAACGGGTCTGATTAAATAAATCGTGCTTTTTTGCTTATCGTGCCGTGCTGTGCTTTTCGTGTTTTTATCGTGTCGTGTTCGGGTTTTAATATTAGGCACGATAAGCTTACGTGTTCTAGCTTATCGTGTCGTTGTTATCGTGCCCGATAACAAAGACGACCGATTTGCCACCCCTAGGCAGAACCATTCAGGATTTCGAATTTTGATCCTTTTTGTAGAGTTTTCACTTCTGGTTTCATTTTATATCAACCTGGGAATTTCTAGTCCAAACTTATGCCACCCCAAGAAGGCGAGACACAGATTCAATAAGCTCCCAATTAATCTAAATTCAGTGCACATCAATTAATAGTATCTTGATTCTTCAGCATTTGTCAAAAATTGCCTTAACAGGGATGATACAAGAGCATTGGTATGTTATTCAAAAAAGATTTATCTATTGTACCAAAAACACACACACACACACACAAAGCGCGCATATAGAACGAATAAATGAAGATTATACTTAATAAAACAAGAGAGCCATCGATTGAAATAACTCCTGCTTACCTCCTGCAATTTGAAACGAATATCCAATGTCCACAGAGAAGTAACTAGTAAGAAGTCTTCGCATTTTTTCTGACGTAAGATAATCTTTATATCCATACTCACAGGGTCGTGAAATTCACTGCACGAGAGAAGTACGAAGATATCATCATATATTGATTGCAACTTGTTTCTAATTCCAAGCAGTGCAACTTAGGTCAAAGATTAGTCAACCAATTTCCAACTGTAACTCCATCGTAATTGTTACCCAAATAATGTCCATCTAATCTTAGCCTCTTCAAATGGTGACTATTTATTAGAGGTGGTAAATGGGCGGGCATGGACGGGCGTGGGTGGGCCTAAATGAGCGGCGGGCTCAAATGGGCGGGTAAATAAGTGTCAATTTAATAGTATGGGCATATATGGGCGGGCATTAAATGGGCATGACGCCCATGGGCGCCCATTTACTCATTAACATGCACTTATCAAATAAATATAAAATTAAAAAATAATTTTTTTACAAAAAATTATCAAAAGTTATAACATATATATATATATATATATATATATATATATATATATATATATATATAATTGCAACCACAACAATTGGAAAAGGTCGACATATTGCGTGTGCTAAAGTATATTTTTTATAATTAAGACTAACTCCAATGATATTAATATATCTTCTTATTAATTAACTTTTCAAACGTGGACGTTTAGGTGGAACAGATGGAGTAGTTAGTATTAGAGTTCTATGTTCTCTTCTCTTGAACACATGACACTAATAAAAGGAAAATGATAGGGATCTAATAAAATGTGACAAATGAATCGAACGGAAGTAGTAGTTTGTGAAGAAAATAACTTTTCTTCGAAATTTAATTTTAATTTTTGCTAATAATTTTATGTATTAGTATGTAAAAAAGTATTTTTGTTGTTGTAATCCTCAATTCAATCTTCTATTTTGTGGTTAGATTTTTAATTTCGCTGAAGCCCAATAGACAAACACACGAGTGGAAACCTGACAAAAAACTGAACAAGCTAACTAAGCCACAATGTACAAATCTATATGAGAAGATTCAAGCAAATAAGAATGTCGCATGTTGCACACTGCTCACAAAACCGCTATGAATCCATTTATAGCGTAACGGGGACGGATATTTACAGAGTTATAAAAATTGAACAATCTGGGAGTGATGTTGTGTTTCATTTAAGGGTATAGAGTCATAGAATAACATTCCATGCTTTGCTTTGCAATTTTGGGGTGGGGGTGACGGTTGAAAGGGCGGGTGTACTATATATATATGTGTGTGTGTGTGCATGTGGTGGGGGGTGGTTGGAAGAGTGAGTGTACAATATAAATATATTAATTATGTTAAACGTCATTATTAATCTTAAGTATTTTATAATTATGTATAGCATCACATACTTTGTGAATCGCAATGAGCTCAAATTTTTTCTTCTGATGGAAAACGCCATAATCACTAACCGAAACATGGTTCCCAATACCACACACACACCATATCCCTGCTCACTAAACGACACTTCTTATCCAGGAGCCTTCTTGAGAAATTGCTCAGATACAGGGGTGTCTAGGGTAGCAAAGATGAGCAGCATATAAATAAATGATTTGGCACATGACATGAACATGACTACCTTATTGAAACACACACACACACACGCACATGACATGAGTTGTTGTCTTGCCCATTTCGATAGTTCTGATTATGGGCAGCTGTGTTTATTATTGTTTCTGTCAGAATCAACTGCTAGAGAAAGAAAAACCAAAAAACACAAACTAAAGGATGCGGTTTCAAAAGAAACAGCAGCAGCAGCAGCTTTGATAGAGACAGAAAATGGTTGACTGTGTATGCTCTTCTCTATCCATTAACTTTTAACTCATCTTCGCCTTGCAACTAGAGCGCTCAGACAATCTAAAGATATGGGAGCGTGAGATTGAGAGTTGGAGTAAAGGAATGTGACATCTTATTAGTCTTGTTCCCATTTAATTTCTCTGGTCCCTCCCACTTACAGAGCTTAACTTAATTTGCTTTAATGTATATTTATACTTAGCTGAGCCTTAGTAATTCATACAAAGGCTGAGTTGAGTTGTTTATGTATTACTTCCCTTGAGAATTCACAGTGCCCCCTTTCCTGTGGACAACAAAGTGGAGCTGAGCTGGGGGAATTGATGTGCTTGGGTGGGTTCGTACAAAGGCTGAGTTGACTTGAGTTGTTTATGTATTATCAGTAAGTCTCTTTACATTAGCTAACTATTGTAATTTGGAGCCACAGTATGACTAGCGAAACTCTTTCCATCGTTAGTAATTTATAGCAAAATAGTTTTAGTAGAACAACTCATTCTGAAATTTCATGACTAACATTCTTGGAAGAGGTAAAGAGATATTAGTTTTTGTTTATTTCTTTCCCGCTCTTGATATTATGGTGATCATATTCTGCTTTGAAATATAATTACTATAAGTTTTCCGAGTTTAAGACGTGTTGTAAAGTGTGCTGTAAAGTGTAGTTCCTTTGATAGTTACTAATGTTCGGTTTGGATATTTTGAATGTTCATCTTGGTACAACCTGGTTTCTAAATGTTATTTAAATGCAACTTCTAGCACCAGTACAAATAAATAAGTCTTGGCTGGAATGGTACTAAAGACACCTATGCTACTAAAGAAAGCTACATTTGCTTATGGCAAGTTTATTAGTCCTTGATAAAAAAAAAACTCTTCAGCCGACTAGCAGAGTGATGGTTATAAGTCGACTACCAGAGTGATGGTTATAAGTCTGAAATTTTCTTTTACTTGATGAACTGATAAAAATAATGGTATCTACATAGGATCAATATTTTTCATGTGCCTGTAGTCATAATGCTAGAAAATTACTTCCTAATATGTGTTTATTAAAGTAAGAATATTCTTCTAATATTTTTTTGTTTGTCAGTGCAGATTATGTTTTTATTCTGGTTCTGTTGTTGATACACGTGTAGTCATAAAGCAAGAAACTGAAGGATAACATATATATTATGGGTTCTGCATGCAGTCAAACGCCCTCTCTATTGCTCAAAATGGTTGTGGGATGTTCACCTCCTAAATTTCTAAAGGTACTGATTTCCTTTGAACTTGTCTGTATGCTTATTATCCATATTTTTCTTGCTTTGATATATGGTTAGATTGCTACAGCAACAACTGAAAATGTGGGTGCTAAAATAGTTTTTTATGGACATGAAAAATGTTCGGAAGTTACATCATAGCTATTATCATATTGTGGTTACTTGCATTATTCTAGAGTATGGAGTAATCTTGATCAATTAACTTATTGGTTTTATGGTTATTTATGCAATCTCACTTTTTATAACTTTTTATGTGTATTAACTTTTCTCTTAGTTACTTGCATTATTCTGGAGTGTTGGTGGAGGCAGGAGAAAGTTATAACTTTTATAACTTTTTATGAGCTTTTTATAACTTTTCATTCTTTAGTAATTTACAACAAAATAGTTTTAGCTTCTAGAATTCCTTAAAGTGTGTTGGTCCTCCCAGATATTTTTCCTTGAGCACTTAGATAATGAATAATAAGTGGTTTAAAAAGGGATTTAAGCTTATTAAGTTTTACATAGAGGATGATAAGTTGTGTAGTGTTCCTGATATTGATGGTGCTGATGATGATGACATTGATTATTCATCGGATCAGTCAATGTCTGAATCAGATAGACATTGCTTTGAGCGGTAACTTCGTTAAGCTTGTCTCATGGTAAATGGTAACAAGTAATGAACTCCATCCTTAGACATTACTTTTTTTTAGTTTTCTTCTTTTTGTTTGCATTTTTGTTGAGTAAAGGCTATTCTTTTGGTTGGTCACTGAAATACATCTTGTAAATACCTCAAATGTCCTATCTATGTCTTGCAGAGGATGAGAAGTATCTTTATTTGAAGAAGCTTGAAAAGACATCTGAGAATCTGAAACTTTTCACGCTAGACCTGCTTGATTATATAGGTCCCAGTCAGCCATCACAGATGCACCAGAGTATTTCACATTGCAAGTCCAGTTCCCTCGACCTCTGTACCAAATCCAATGGCATGATTAGATCATTCTTTATTCTTCATTAATGAAAAGCTAAAATCACACATGTTATACAATTAGGTGTACCATATGTTCTCCCCACAAATTCTTAGCTTTCTTTGATTTGTTCTCCCGCACATGACACATGATTGCTCTTGTGCAGGTAGAATTGGTTGAGCCTGCTGTTGAGAACACACTTATTACTAGGACAAGATCCACAGATAACTGCAAAAGCTAGCTGGATTTTACTCGCAGTTCTTGATCCCTAGTATCTTTGTTTATTCACAGTTCATGTTCCCTAGTATCACACGCAAAACCCTCATTGTTTGAGTATCTGAAACTTCAATGTGAAATTTTCCTTGTTATCCTTAGAAAATAAATAGGATGTTGTTATTTTTAAAATTTAATGAGGCTCCATTGGTTCTGCACCTCATGATTGTGAGGGTTTATGATTTTGGTTCATCAGTTCATATTCATAAACAAGTAGTGTAATTTTGGGTCATGCAATGCAATTGGCTAAGCAGTGCAGTGCGGGAGCGGAACAAGGTTTATTGAACCATGAATTTTTTTTTATAAAAAATAACATTCACAACGTTTTTTTGAAAAACGTTGTAATAGACCATTTACAACGTTTATTAAATGTTGTCTAAACTAATCTGCAACATTTTCAGAAAACGTTGTAATTTCACTTTTTACAACGTTTTTAACTAAAACGTTGTCTTATATTCATTGCAACGTTTTCAGAAAACGTTGTGTTATATTTTTTACAACGTTTTTAAAATGTTGTCTATTGATATTCAAGGGATGGTGGGAGGACAAAAACAACGTTTTTTGCAACGTTTTTGAAAACGTTGTGAAATAGAATGAGCTATTACAACGTTGCCTATCACAACGTTTCCAAAAACGTTGTGAATACTCTTTTACAACGTTTTTAAAACGTTGTAAAAACCCTTTTTTGTTGTAGTGGATCTCGGATCCAGTTTATGCTCGGTGCCCCCTTAGTCGTATGGTATATTTTTAGACTAATGGGGCTTGGAGGATCGTTCTGCCCAGCCGAGCGATGGCCCTTTTGGTGGATAGGGGTTATGATATTGAGGGCTTGCCGGCTCTCTTCGACGAAGATTACATGGTGAGGATCTCCCAGCGAGGGGCGTTATGATGTTGTAGGGACAAAGAGAGGGCCTTTAGGTGTTTTTCAATCAATGTTATCGGAGATTAGATTATTGCCGAGGGAGTTGTAGTCGTCAATAGAGATTTGGCGCGTGAAAAAATGAAGAAACCTCCTCTACTGCTGCTAGAGTCGAGGATGGTTCTGCTGGTGTCGAGGATATGCCACCAACTCGCCGGGTACTCAAAGAATGAAGGAATAACATGTGCCCGAATGATTTGTTTGCATGGAATGACAAGTATAATCATAGCCATAAGAAATTTCAAGGATCAGTTCCCCACAATTCGCTAGGTTTGGACGAGCGTCGGAGCCGTTGTGATAGAGTGGGTTTCTACACCACTTTTTTTGAGGAGGGTCTTCACTTGCCACTTGACCCCTTGATCTGCGACCTTCTCAAGGAAGTTGGTGCCCACCCTCTTGATCTCTCCCTTAACTTCGTGAGGTACCTGGCGTCGTTCATTGCTTGTGTCCGGATACTCGGTTTTGAGCCAACCTTACCACTCTTCAAGACTTACTTTTGTATGACTAAGTCTCTTAATCGGCTCCAATGCAAGCATCATACTAGAGGTATTAATTTGTTCGCCAAACCGCCTAGAAAAACGGGGCACTGGATGAGAAGGTCTTCCTGGTTTAGAGCCGAATAGGGTAGAATTTCCTGTTCCTCGAAATTCGGCTTCCAATTTAAATCTCTTCCCCCATTCGGGACTCTAGACAAGTATGAGGAGTCTACAAGAACAACCATTGAATCATTTTTGGGGGTTCACGGGGTTGAGCTTGCCCGGGTCTTCTGTTGGAGTTTGGTGACCAAGGATGAAGTGTTATTGAGGATGGTTGGGATGTCCACCAAGAAAATAGAGGGTATCAATCTTAGGTGTGAGGTTCCCGAGTTCGTCCAATATCCAGGATGGTCGATGCACGAGAAGAATAAGTTTAAAGATGACTGTCCCCGATGCAAGGATGATTTGCTTGGTTATGACGACTGAGAAAATATTTGTTACTAAATGTTTTGTTGTACTTGTTCTGTGCTCTTCCTTTCTTCTTATTCGTAACTCTAACTTGCTTGTTTTTGTTGTTTCGGCCATGGTACTAGATTTGGATCAAGTTTCTGGGAGGAGTGCAAGATAGACCTGGGGTGTTGCCTGTTGAGCTGTGCTTAAGGATACAACTGTTGATCCTCGATGGGTACTCGCCAAGGTTGTTCTTGCTCGGAAAGCGAAGTCCTCAGCTCCAACTCCAACGAAGAAAGTTCCTATCACTGCCATCGGCCCCGCCTGCGTCGACAATGCGCCAGGACCCCCTACTGGCCAAAAACGGTTGATCGACGAAGTACTTGGGGGTTCCGAGCAGAGCCTTAAAGGTGTTTCTACCAATTCCCCTGCTTCAAAGAGATTGAAGGTCGTCACTGGTTTCATCTTCATCCACTGGATTTCAACTCGGGTTGGTCATCGGGGATGTCCCTGCTCTGTAGAATATGGATGTGACCCAACGTGATAGTCCCACTGTCTTGGCCGGGAAAGGAATAATTGTCTCGGCTCAAGTAAGGGACTTAATTGGGGTTGCTAATTCTCTGCTTGCTAATGAAGTGATGGGTCGAGCAGGGCTTTTGTAGGAGAGGTAAATATTTCCCCTCGCTTTCCTATTTCCTTGATGTATAAAATCTAATTTCTTATATATTCTTTGTTTTCTTGTAGTTATGCTTCTTTATCAGCTCTTTGGGCGCTCGTTCTGGTCGTGCAGAGGCTGAATTAAAGAAGCTAAAAACCAATTCTCGAGCCGACCAGGATGAGATCGATGTCCTCAAGGCCCTACTAACGTCTCTGGAAAGCAACCAAGCTAAAAAGACAGTGGAGCTGGAGAAATCTTCGGCAAAGATAACTGCTCTGGCAAAGGAAAAGGAGCAGGCCAAGCTCCGAGCTAGTAAAGCCGAGCACAAGGCTAGTCAAACCGAGCAGGCAAGATCCTTGATTGAGAATAAGATGACCGAGTCTTCGGCAAGCATTAATGAGTTTACCAATGAGGTCCTCCCTTACTTTGAGTGAGGCATCCGTCATGTTCTCCGTCTAGCTGCTTCTTCTGGGCTTCCTCTTGGGACAATAGTCGATTGGGGTAGCGATGAGTTTGCCGGAGAAGCTGCAAGGGAAGGGCATGAGATGGTCCCTTTTGACGAGGGCGAGCTTGAGATGATTAGGAAGAAAGATACAAATGCCGAACTCGAAGAATGGGTGCCCCCCACTCCTTGGTCTCAAGATGCTCTCTTCCTAATCAACACTGTGTGATGGTGAGGAGGTGGATTTTGACGCGGAGCTTAAGTTGAGGAAATTTATGGGCGAACAGTCCAACCGTGATCAGTTCGTCAATGACTCCTTTGCTTCTGAACAGTGTGGCTTACCCTCTCCGGGTCGTGATGCCGAGGTCGTGGACCTTCCTCGTATCTGAATATTCGTAACCCTCACTCCGTCGAGATGACTGGGCGTGTGTGCCTATGACTTTCAAACAATTTATTTTTCTTTGAAGCGTAATTAACAATTTCCTCTTTTATCTTCGTTTTGACATTGCAACGTGTGCTCTGTTTTTTATTTTGTGCGTTTGTTTTGTTTTTCATACTTGTTGTTTTTTGTTTGTTGATTTTCCCCGTGTAGTGAGGATGAAATCCTTGATCCTTTTCTTTGTTTAGGTTGGGACCTTCCTCGTGTACCGAGGATATGACCCTTGGTTCCACCTCCATGCGAGGATAGGAATGAGCATTTTATGCTCTTGTATATATTGCGACTTTTCTCGTGTACCGAGGATATGTCCATTGGTCCCACCTCTGTGCGAGGATGGGGATGAGAATTTTATGCTCTTTATTTGTTGCAACATTCCTCGTGTACCGAGGATAGGGTCCTTGATCCCACCTCCGTGCGAGGATGGGAATGAACATTTTTCTCTATAACTTACATTTTGAAATGATCGAACATTGTTCATTGAATACTCAAGATTTGACAAAGAGGTTACATCAATGGTAGTATGTTTTAAGGTGGTCGGCGTGCCAAGGGTTTCTCAATGGTGTGCCGTCAGGCTCTGCTATTCATTATGTTCCTTCTTTAACAAAGTTGGTGATTTTGAATGGGTCTTCCCAATTTGGAGAAAGCTTATTTCTTCCCAACTTTTTGCCCGTCGCCTCTATCTTCCTTAGGACACAGTCGCCAATTGAGAAATTTCTCGGTCTAATTTTTTTGTCATGGTAAATCTTGGTAAGTTTCTTGTAGTTGATCATTCTGAGGCGCGCTTCGAGTCGTTTTTCTTCCAGGTTGTCAAGGTCAAGCTGCCTAGAAGACTCGTTTTGTTCTTGATCGAAGAAGGTGACCCGCGCTGCCGGAAGAGCTAGTTCGACTGGTGTCATGGCTTCCGACCCGTAAGTGAGTGCAAATGGAGTTTCCCATGTAGATCCTCGAACCGAGGTTCTGACACTCTAAAGGACAATTAGTAATTGTTCCAGCCAACCTCCTTTCTTTTCATCTAAGTATCTTTTTAGGGCGTGCATGATCTTTTTGTTTCGTGCCTCTGCTTGACCATTGCCTTGTGTGGGTGAGCTACCGAGGACATGCGATGCTTTACTCTCAACCTTTCACAGCTCATTGTAAACTTTTATGAGAATTGGGTGCCATGATCAGATATGATCATTCGAGGAAGCCCAAAGCGGCAAAAGAGCTACTCGTATATGAACTTTATTGCTTGGTCCTCGGTTATGTTGGCTAATGATTTGGCTTCTATCCATTTGGTGAAGTAATCCACCACCACAATGACGTATTCGCATCCATGTTTGGCTTTGGCAAAGGGGCTAATGAGGTCGATTCCCCACATATCGAATGGCCAAGCTGCGATCACCAGTGTTTGTGGGACCGAGGGGAGTCGTGGAATGTTTGCAAATCTTTGGCTCTTGTCTCATTTTCTCATGTATTCCGCTGCATCCCTTCTCATGTTGGGCCAGTAATATCCATGAAAGTTCATTTTTGTTCGATAATGTCCTCGCACTCGGATGTCCCCCCACATTTTCCTTCATGTACCTCAACCAGCAAGTCCTCTACTGTTTCTGGCATTATGCATCGAAGAAAAGGCTTTGTGTTGGATCTTTTGTAAAGCATTCCTCCTACGATTGAGTATCTGCAAGCTCGGTTAATTACTGTTGTTTCTCATTATATCTTGATTTGCATTTGTTCATTCATTACATTAGGTTCTATACATAGTGGCTAAATGGGCTATGTACCAGTTAGCGTGGCAACTGTGTATAAGAACTTTGCCTTAGAATAGTTTTCTAGACTTCACAGGTTCAGCAAGACTTCGGCTGAAGGCTTCACCAGCAGACTTCAAGTAGCCTCCAGCGGCAGACCTTGTCTGCACCCGAAAAGCATGACGTGTCTAGCCCTTCATTTAATCAAGCTTTAGTAGATTATTTAATTCAGCCCAAATCAGTTTGAATTTGAATTAAATTCATCCTCAATCAGCTCTTGACTTCTCAGACACGCCCCTCCAACTTTTCCGAAAAAGCATGAAGACTTTCGCTTCCTGAAAAGCGACAGAGCAGGTGCACAGACTGTACCAACTATTGCAGGTCTGCAACTCTGATTTTCGTTCACCTGCTAATTGCTGCAACAACTCTTCACCATTTCCTGCTCAGTATCAATTGAAGAAGAAGTCATCGAAAAAGCTCCAAGTATTTAATGCATTCAACCTAATAGAGTTGTTACTCACTTTGTCTTCTCCAACGGTCTCAAGAAAACCCAGCTATAAATACTGTCATTAAAGACTGAAAAAATCAATGCTCTGAATCTTTCCAACGACATCAAGCTTTATACATTCAGTGCATTCAAGAGATTATTAAATCAACGAAGTCCTCAACAACAACAAGAAGATCTGCATCAAATCTTAAACATTTACTTCTTATTGTTGTATTCTTATTATTCTTCTGCACATTGAATATTTTGTTTCTCCAGATATTCAATTTCCCCAACCCTAAACACAAGTCAAATATTTTGTGACGATCCATTGGATAAATTCTATAATAGAACTAGTGGAAAACATAGTGCACATTTAAATACAAGTTTTGTTGCCTTGGTGGTAGACGTAGCACTCATTATAGTGCGAACCATCTCAAAACACCTGTGTTAATCTTCCTCTGTTATTTACCGCTTTATACTATCATTCATTCCCTTAACTTATTCCTTTAAGAAGTAAACTTAAGCAATCAGCTAAGTCTACCGGTAGTGCTTCACCGGCAGACTTGAACTGTCTTCCTTGCAAGAATTCCGATACTTCAATGTTTTTAATAGATTGCAAGTGCTTGCTTGATCTAGGAATTATTACGAAAAGTTTTAAGTGTTTAATAAGCTATTCAACCCCCCTCCCTTCTAGCTTATTATTGTGCCCATTGGGACTAACAATTAGTATTAGAGCTAAACTCTTTGAAAACTAGTTTTTCCAAGATTAAACTCTTGAGAGACACGATCCAATGGCACAAACACACTACATGCTACCTACGTCAAATGCGAACCACGTCCCAATATTGGACGAAGGCCATTTTGATGTTTGGAAGGATAAGATAATGCATTTTATGAATTATTTTGACAATAGGTTATGGAAGTGCGTGCTAGAAGGACGCCATGAACCAATGAAGCCAAACCTTATGGCAACCGTTGGTGGAAATCCTCCAGAGATTCCAAAAGAAGAAAAGGAATGGACTGGGGACGAAAGAAAACTAGTAGAGCTGGACAGTAAAGCCATCAACATCATTACAAGCTCACTAGACACTAGTACTTGCCAACAAGTGATCCGGTGTACGTCTGCCAAAGAAATGTGAGAAGCTCTTGTTGAATACTTGGAAGGAGACCAAGATACAAGAGACAACAAAAAGTACACCTTCATCCAACAATTCGATTCTTTCAAGAAGGATCCCAAGGAGACCTTGAGACAAGCATACGATCGCTTCAGTGAGGTAATAAATAGTTGCTTTTCTCTTGGTAAAACCTATGACAAGAAAGAAAGGAACATGAGATTTCTAGGCTCTTTAGGTAATCTATGACATGTTAAGACTAACGCCATGAAGGAATCTAAGAACTTGAATGAAATGACTCTTCGTAGTCTTTATGCAAGTTTAAAGGTTTACGAGCTCGAAGTGAGTCAAGCTCTAGAGCAGGACAAACAATCCAAAACTTTGTCCTTGCCAGCCATGATACAAGAAGTAACTCCAGTTGAAAAAAAAAACCCTCTACTTCCTCCAACGAAAATGATTTTCTTTCAGACGAACAATTTTCCATGTTTGTTAAACGCTTTTAAAAAATTTGCAAAATATGGAAGGAAGGACACACACCACTAGCCTTTTAGAAAATCTGTTGAAGGCTCATCTAACAATGAGCTTGTGTGTTATAACTATAGAAAACTGGTCATTTTGCATCTAAACGTCCGAAGCCAAAATTTGAAGCATACCGAAAGCCCCCTTATAAAAAATTTCAAAAACAAAAAGGTATGCTGGCAGAAGACATTGAAGAGAAACATGTTGCTACATGGTTTTAGACATATTCAGAAGAGGATGAGGACGATTATGAGCAAGCCAACATATGCTTAATAGCTCATGAATCAAGTCCCACCTATGACTCTGAACATGAAGTCGAAATTTCACGTAGTCCCTTCGTAAAAGGTGAGATCAACTGTGAAAACTTTAGTAAGGAAGTACTAGTCAATGATAATCAAGAAATGTTTGAGGAGTTCAACTCTTTCAGAGTAGCCTATGTAAAACTCGTAAAGAACTATGAAAAGCTTGTTGCTGAGAAATCTCTGCTGGCAGCTGAGATTCAAACTCTCAATAGTTGTCAACAGGAGAGTATCAAGATAAAAGGAGAAAACAAATTCATGTGTGACAAAGTTGATTGCTTAGTTGAGCACATCAGAGGGCTAGACCTAGAGAAAATTTCCTTGTAAAAGACAATTGACTCCAAGAACAGCTCCAAGGAAACTTTCGAAGGAATCTTCTCTAGCCAAAAGCCAAGTGTAGACAAATCTAGCTTAGGCTATAATGATGAGCCCAACATTGAATCCTCCAAGACTACTGATGATACTTCCTTGTCCAAACAGACCTTCGGCAACAAGGGTAAAAATGGACTTGGCTATACAAGTGTACCAAATGTTTACCCCAAGGCTCACAAAGGGAAAGCCAAAGAGACTGCTTCTAATGAGAAACTTGCTAAAGGAACGGTAGGGAAGTCAAAGCCTACCGACACCAACTCTGCTAAAGCAAAGTTTGTTGGCTGTAGACCTACGAAATCTCTGCTGGTACCTGTTAAGTTTGTCTATGAAATAGCAAAGGCACCCAAGCTAATTGGCAATAAACTTAAAGGAATTTTGCGAATCCTCCTAAATCCGTTAACAACAGATCATCCAAGGCTAAGTCTACTGGTAATAGATCAAGGAAGATTCAACAGAAACCAATTAAGCCTAGTGTCAACAAGCAAGTTGAACCCAAGACTGCTGTTGGAAAGAAAGAAAGTCATAAGCACTCTACAGCAAAAGCTGATCACAATCTTCCATGGAACTTTCATCTATGTCATTGTTGCAACTGTTTAGGCCATCTGGTCCTAGAATGCCTGCTAAGGTTCACACCAAAATCTGAGAGACCTAGTTCTCTCAAGGTTAGGCAGGTATGGGTCCCAAAAGGTTGCTAATCCTCAGGACCCAAAAGAAAATAAAGGGGACCTTGTTCCTTTGACTTTTTTAGGTCTGCTTCATGGCTATAGATTCAGAAGAAAAGGACATCAGGTACCTCGACATTGGCTGTTTAAGGCACATGACAGGGAATAGAAGTATACTCTGAGATATAGCTGAAGCTAAAGGTCCCATCGTGATTTTTGGCGACAATGCAAGAGGGAAAACGATTGGGTATGGCTCAATCACTAGAGAAAATCTCTCAATCAATGAAGTTTCTCTAGTGAAAGGCTTAAAGCATAATCTTCTGAGCATATCCCAATTCTGCGACAAAGGTCTTACCTGCAAATTCTCCTCCAACCAATGTCTCATCAAAGATCGTGAATCCTGCTCAACATTGCTGGCCGGCAATAGACAAGGAAACGTATATGTCGTGGACTTAAACCTTCTAGGGAGATCCTCCAGCCTTTCCCTAGTTGCTAACAACATTCGTGACAACAGTTGGCTTTGGCACAAGCGTCTCAGTCATCTCAACGTCAAGTACCTCTCCAAGCTCTCCAAAGATGGGCGTGTCAAAGGTCTACCTAAGGTGTCTTCCGACCACGACAGAAGTTGCAAAGCTTGCCAGTTAGGAAAACTCTCCAAGTCTTCCTTTAAGAGCAAGTAAGTCATGTCAACTTCCAGACCTCTTCAACTTCTTCACATGGATCTCTTTGGACCAATCACTACAATCAGTATCTCCGGAGACAAGTATACTCTTGTAGTAGTTGACGACTACTCTAGATTCACCTGGATCGAAACAATGACTTCAAAGGATGAGACATATGATCTAGTCATCTATAGTAGTTGAGAGCAACAACTGCTGGCAGCAATGTATTTTGCTTCAGTGGTAGAGTTTACAACTGAACCTTGCTTCTTGCATGACCATGAGACAAGTCTATTTCCAAGAAATTGACAAGTCCCATTGGTGCTTCTTCTACTCATTTTGCATGTTGCATAGTCTGCATCTGAGTACCCAACTAGATCGAAGTTGTTCCCTTTTGAATACCAGATACCCAGATTTGTAGTTGTTTAAACATATCAGATGATACGTTTAGCGGCAAGCAAGTGTGATTCCTTTGGATCGGCCTGAAATCTAGCACAAACACAAACAACAAACATTATATCAGGTCTACTGGCAGTAAGGTAAAGAAGTTAACCTATGATTCCTCGATACTTGGTTACGTTCTCTTGCTTTCCCTTCTCATCTTTGTCAAGATGGCAGTCGGTAGACATTGGAGTCTCGAATCCTTTAGATGAATCAAGACCAAACTTCTTGATAAGTTCCTTTGCATATTTGGTTTGGCTGATGAAGATTCCGTCTGATGTCTGTTAAATCTGAAGTCCTAGAAAGTAGGTGAGCTCTCCCATCATGCTCATCTCGAACTTGCTTTGCATCAGCTTCTCAAATCTTTTGCACGAGTTTTGATTTTTTGATCCAAAGATGATGTCGTCCACATAGATTTGTACTAGAAGAGAATGACCTTTGTGCTTGAGGATAAATAGATTCATGTTTATTCTTCCTCTCATGAATCCTTGTTCGATTAAGAACTTGAATAAGAGTTTCGTACAAAGCTCTGGGAGCTTGTTTGAGGCCATAAAGTGATTTCTTGAGTCGGTATATTTGATCCTGTTTGTCTTGGATGATGATCAACATATACCGTTTCTTGAAGATCACCATTTAGAAAGGCACTCTTTACATCAATCTGATATACTTTGAAATCCATGAAATACGCATAGGCTAGAAAGAGTCGTATTGCCTCTAATCTAGCGATAGGAGCAAATGATTCATCGAAGTCAATTCCTTCTTCCTGTCGGTAACCTTGAGCAACCAATCTAGCTTTGCTTCTGGTGATATTTTCATCTTCATCTCTCTTGTTTTTGAATACCCACTTGGTGCCTATGACTTGATGTCCAGTAGGTCTTTGAACTAAGCTCCACACTTTGCATCTTTCAAACTGGTTCAGCTCCTCTTGCATAGATTCAATCTAGTTATGGTCTTCGATAGCTTCATCAATCTTCTTTGGTTCGATTTCAGATACGAATGCGAAGGCAAATATAGTCACATTTCAAACATTATGTCTCGTACGAACTCGTGAGTTGAGATCACCAATGATTTGAGAGATGGGGTGATCTCTTGTTTCAATAACAGTTGGAGGAAGATCAGTTCTAGAGAGTTCTTCCCTTAACAAGTCTAGAGAAGGTAGAGAAGGTGATTCACCAAAATCAGGTTCAGAAGAGATAGAATCTTAGTGACCTTCATTTTCTGGTGAACAAGAAGGGTGGGTGATCTGCAAAAGTGTTTGGGGTAAAATAGAAGAGATGGGTTCCAGATCAACAAGGTGCTGGAAGAGGTACTAGCAGAGTTGAAGTCTGTCGGTGCTGGATTTACAAAACTTGAAGAGTTTGCAGTTGGAGGATTCTGAGGTGAAGAAGGAGTAGTAGTTTTATTTGTACATATCTCAACATCATCAGAATCATCAGCAACACTTGGACCCTTATGAGGCTCTAACAAATCCTATTCATCAAAAGTAACATGCACATATTCTAAGATTTTTAATGTTTGGATTAGCCAAGAAAAATTTCTTCGTCTAATTTTGAATCAAATTTGCCTCTATATTCTCTTCCATTGTATAGAATAAAACATTTACAGCTGAAGATTTTGAAAAATCCTATATTTGGGGCTCTTCCCCTCCATATTTCATATGGAGTTTTATTATGAAATTTGTTTACCATGGATCTATTCTAGGTAAAACATGCAGAATTAACAGCTTCTGCCCAGAAGTATTTCGGTAGTCTTGCTTCTGCCAGCATAGTTCTTGCTGCTTCAATGAGTGTTCTGTTCTTCCGTTCAGTAACACCATTTTGTTGAGGAGTTCCGATAGCAGAGAAGTTGTGGCTGATCCCATGATCATCACAATATCTTTCAACACCGTTGTTCTTGAATTCAGTGCCATTGTCTGATATGATGTCACTTATGTCTTCAAGCTTTTGAGTTTGAAGTCTTCTGAAAAGAGCGGTGACTAGATCGTATGTCTCATCTTTTGAAGTCATTATTTTAATCCATGTGAATCTAGAGTAGTCATCAACTACTACAAGTGTATACTTGTCTCCGAAGATACTGACTGTAGTGATTGGTCCAAAGAGATCCATGTGAAGAAGTTGAAGAGGTCTGGAAGTTGATATAACTGACTTGCTCTTGAAGAAAGACTTGGAGAGTTTTCTAACTAACAAGCTTTGCAACTTCTGTTGTGGTCGGCATACACCGTAGGTAGACCTTTGAGAAGCCCATCTTTGGAGAGCTTAGAGAGGTACTTGAAGTTGAGGTGACTGAGACGTCTGTGCCAAAGTCAACTGTTGTCACGAATGTTCTTCGCAACTAGGCAAAGGCTGGAGGATCTCCCTAGGAGGTTTAAGTCCGCGACATAGACGTTTCCTTGTCTATTGTCGGTCAGTAATGTTGAGCAGGATTCACGATCTTTGATGAGACATTTGTTGGAGGAGAATTTACAGGTTAGTCCCTTGTCTCAGAATTGGGATATGCTCAGAAGATTATGCTTTAAGACATTCACTAGAGAAACTTTGCTGATGGAGAGACTTCCTCTAGTGATAGAGCCATACCCAATTGTTTTCCCTGTTGCATTATCGCCGAAAATCACCGTAGGACCTGTAGCTTCAGCTATATCTGTGAGGAAACTTCTGTTCCCTATCATGTGCCTTGAACAACCACTGTCGAGGTACCAGATGTCCTTGTCTTCTGAATCTATAGCCATGAAGCAGACCTGAAAAAGGTCAAAGGAACAAGGTCCCTTTTATTTTCTTTTGGGTCCTAGTATTAGCAACTTTTTGGGACCCATACCTGCCTAACCTTGAGAGAACTAGGTTTCTCAGATTTTGGTGTGAACCTTAGCAGGCATTCTGGGGCAAGATGGCCTAAACAATTGCAAGAATGAGAAAGATGAAAGTTCCATGGTAGACATCGATTAGCTTTATCTGTAGAGTGCTTATGACTTTCTTTCTTCTTAACAACAGTCTTGGGTTCAGCTTGCTTGTTGACGGTAGACTTAATTGGTTTCTGTTGAATCTTCCTTGATTTGTTACCAGCAGACTTAGCCTTGGCTAGTCTGTTGTTAGCTTCTTTAGAAGGATTTGGCAGGATTCCTTTATGTTTATTGTCAATTAACTTGGGTTCTTTAGCCATTTCATAGACAAACTTGACAGGTACCGGCAGAGATTTCGTAGGTCTACTGCCAGTAGACTTTGCTTTAACAGAGTTGTTGTCGGCAGACTTTGACTTCTCTACGTTCCTTTCTCAAGCTTCTCATTAGAAGTAGTTTCTTTGGCTTTCCCTTTGTGATCCCTGGGGTAAACATATGGTACACTTATATAGCCAAGTCCATGTTTACCTTTCTTCCCGAAGGTCTGTTTGGAGAAGGAGGTATCATCAGCAGTCTCGGAAGATTCACCTTTCTCTGTGACAGAAGAGTATGCAATGTTGGGCTCATCATTATAGCTGTAAAACCCTAGTTTATTGCTTGCTTGGTTATTGCATGAGATCATACTTTCATAATCATCATTAGTATGTTAACTAAGCTCACTTATATGTTTAAAGTTGATGGCATGTTCATTGACGTCGTTTGAGATGCTCGTTTGCACCTTGGAGAACACATACCCACTCTTGCATGGACGTTTTTGTACAACTTGTAGGACTTGTTTAAGGTGAGTTACAACATCTCTTCTTATTTCTTTTAGCCTCATTGACCCTAGGGAAAACAATCTTGCTATATGAGGTCAATGAGAGCACATAGGACTTTGTAGAGATGCCATGTTCTAGTTTAGGCTATATGATGAATTTGGGTTGTATGAACAGATTATAGACCTATTATAAACCATGATTTTAATGTCATTTAGGGTAGTAATGTATGATAGATCATGCTACTTTGTTGTTTAAGTATTGGGAGCATATTGGATGAGATAGTTAGGCTTGTAGAGATGCCATGATCTTGTATGTGCTAAATGATGTATTTTGGGTTGTGTAAACATATTATAATCAGGTTGTAAATCATGATTTTAATGTCATTTAAGTGTGATAATGTATGACAAATCACCCTACTTTGTTGTTTAAGCATTGGGAGCATGTTTGGTGAAATAGTTAGGCTAGTAGACATGCTATGTTCACGTATATGCTAGATGTTACATTTTTTATGGTATGATCAGATTATAAACATGTTAGAAACAGGTTGTAAACCATGTTTAAGATGTTATTTAAGTGTGATAATGTATGACAAATCACCCTACTTTGTTGTTTAAGCATTGGGAGCATGTTTGATGAAATAGTTAGACTTGTTGAGATGCTATGTTCATGTACATGCTAAATGCTACGTTTTAAGTCGTATGATCAGATTATAAACAGGTTGTAAACCATGTTTAGAATGTTATTTATGTGTGATAATGTATGCTAAATCACCCTACTTTGTTGTTTAAGTGTTGGGTGCATATTTGATGAAATGACAAGAATGTATATGCCTAGTTCGTGACTTTGACTCTATGTTTCATACTTGATTATTTGATTGGGGTTTTATGGGTTTAATGACCTTAGTAACCTATTTAATTACGTTAGTATGGACATAGGAGAGTATTGAGGCCAATGGCCTCTATACCCTAATTTTGAAAGATTGACTATGACTCAACGGAGTTGACCATTGGGTTAGTATGATATTAAGGAGTAATAAGCCTAAGTCCTACGAATTTTGGGGTAGTATTAATGGAGGATAAGCCTCCAAGCATTTTAAAGTGTATGAAGAACACTTGATGATTAGAGTCTTGATTTATCTCTAATGTGATTATGTGCTAGTTGTGAATTAAAAGCATGACTAGATGATTGTAGAGTACTTGCCTACTTATTTGAGCATATGAATATGAATTACGTGTGCTTGAAGTTTGAGTCCAGCTGGAGTCGGTTTGTTGAGTCTTTGGGGCGGGACGATGCATCATCTTCACGAATTGTGAGATTCGTGATTTTGATGGATCGCCGCGCCGGATTGCACACACCCCTCTATCGATGGCCACGGTAGGGAAGTAGTTGATCTTAGTTGTAGTATGGAAACATGACTTTGATAACTATCGAACTCGAGCGGGAAATGTCTCGGGGCGTCGATATCCACGAAAGGGATATCGAGGACACATAAGTTTGGCACATGTTTTTGCAGGAGCAACATGCGCGGAAAAAGGGTAACGATATCACCTCCCTTTTGTATGAATTGACTCACGAGTGCTATATGTGAATAATGTGCTACGTGAATATGATATGATATGAAATGATGGTTGATGGAATTAATGAAATGTTATACTTGTTGATAACATGATATTCAAGATTGTTAAGTATGAATGCCTTGACATGATTATTTATGAAATGCATATTATGTCAATTGCATGAATTATTATTGTTGAGCATGATGCCATGACATGAAGTTATTGTTAGTAACTTGCTAAGTCTTTATGACTTACTCCTATTTGTTTTGATTGTTTTCCCTAGATCCGAGCCGTGCAAGTGGTTCGAAGTGATTGTGAAGTTGCGATTGGTGAAGCTTTGACGAGGTTGCTACCTTGTTAATATTAGTACCTTTTTACTTTGGCAAGGACGACGGGACATAAAGTTATATAAACTTTATGTGGGGTAGCAAGACTTTTATTGTGTGATATTTGAACTTATGTTTATTATTTCTTAATCTTTTGAGAGCCGACATATGTTAGTCGTGCCTATGTATTTATGTTGATCATGCTTTTGTTGTTTAACCATGTATTGGTTTGTTTAATATGTTTATTATCCGGCATGTTTTTAGCCGTTACGCATGCTAGACTAGAGTTCTAGACTTAGTTTAATATTGGGTTCCGGCCGTAGCGTCGCCGATGACTTGATATATAATTGCCATAAATTGTTATATGTGCCTATTGTTGCGTCACATGATTTTATTTTTGTTCCAAGAGATTCATTATCTCTAAGGTTGTATTAGTTTGAGCTTGTTAGCTCGGGCGCCACTGTTTAAATATTATACGCTTCCGCATGTGTTAAAGTTTTTGGCGTACCGCCGTTATGGCCTTACCCACTATTTGCTACTTGTTTTTGTTACGTGCCTTTTTAGGCGGCACGACCTCGGGGTCTCGTATTGGGACTCGGGTCGGGTCGCCACAATAGCCTAAGCCTGATTTATCTTTACTTGGCTTTTGACTAGAGAGGATTCCCTTGAAGGTTTCCTTGGAGCTGTTCTAGGAGTCAATTGTCTTTTGCAAGGCAATTTTCTCAAGGTCCATCCCTTTGATGTGCTCAGTTAGGCAGTCAACTTTATCACAAAGAAATTTGTTATCTCCTTTTAGCTTGATATTCTCTTGTTGACAACTATTGAGAGTTTGAATCTCAGCTGCCAGCAAAGATTTCTCAGCAACAAGCTTTTCACAATTCTTTGCGAGTTTTACATAGGCTATTCTAAAAGAGTTGAACTCCTCAAGCATTTCTTGATTATCCTTGAGCAGTTCTTCTTTACTGAAGTCTTCACAGTTGATCTCACCTTTTATGAAGAGACTAGGTGGGATTTCGACTTCATGTTCAGAGTCATAGGTGGGACTTGATTCATGAGCTATTAAGCATATGTTAGCTTGCTCACAATCGTCCTCATCCTCTTCTGAATATGTCTCAAACCATGTAGCAACCCGTCTTTCTTCATTGTCTTCTACCAGCATACCTTTTTTAATTTTTTATAAGGAGGCTTTCTGTATGCTTCAAATTTTGGCTTAGGACATTTAGAAGCGAAGTGACCAGGTTTTCTTCAATTGTAACACACAAGCTCATTGTTAGATGAGCCTTCAGCATATTTTCTAAAAGGCTGCTGGTGTGTGTCCTTCCTTCTATATTTTACAAATTTTTTGAATCGTTTTACAAACATAGCGAATTATTCTTCTGAGAGAAAATCGTTTTCCCTGGAAAAAGTAGAAGGTTTGTTTTCAATTGGAGTTTCTTCTTGTACCATGGCTGGCAAGGACAAAGTTTTGAATTGTTTGTCCTGCTCTAGAGCTTGACTAACTTCGAGCTCGTAAACCTTTAAACTTGCATAAAGACTACGAAGAGTCATTTCATTCAAGTTCTTAGATTCCTTCATGGCGGTAGTTTTAACATGTCATAGACTACCTAGAGAGCCTAGAAATCTCATGTTCATTTCTTTCTTGTCATATATATATATATATATATATATATATATATATATATATATATATATATATATATATATATATATATATGTATGTATGTATGTATATATATAGTAATAATAATAATAATAATAATAATAACAAGCGCGATTTTCTCGCCTAAATGCTTTTTTATAAATGAAAACACAAATATGCATTGGAAGTTGAAACACTTTATTTTATTACATTTTTCTTAGTTTTTATACTAAATATTTAATTAACAATACATTGGAAATTGTAACACTTTGTTTTGTTACATTTTCTTTATATATATAATGACGAATGTGATTAACACATCAAAATATAGCAAGATCCCTTCAAAATGCACTTGTCAAAAATAGGAAGACTTATATAATGACAAATGTAATTTGCTTATCTCAAGATTGTTAAATAACCAATGTAACTACTTACCAAATAAGGATAATATTTACATATGAACACATATACAAATATTGATAAGTAAATAAAAAAACATAAGAAACTGTTAAGAAATTAAATACCATCAATCTAAGAAGGAATGCCTTTTCTCTTCTTACTAATATGCAAGGGGAACGAAACTAACAATCTAAAAACTCAACAAACATTACTTATTCAGCCATAAATGTGTTTCCTCTTTGAATATTAATTTACTTGTGAGTTTTGTCAAGACAAATTATATCTATAGGAGCTAAAGAACAAGTACATAGTGAAATATAATTTGATGAACAACTATGGATCCTTAAAGTTTGTCATGTCTAATTTGATACTCAGCAAATATTGTTTACTCGGTTATAAATGTGTTTTCTCCTTGAATATAAATGCTTTGTGACCGCTTTTGTTATCTATAACCACGTAATTTCACCGGAAAAAGTAGTAGCATCAGTTACGACATACTGGAAGAGTGGACTTTTAAAGATCAAAAGGGCCTGGTGAGAGGTGACAACATCATCATTACTGGATTTCATTTTCGCTCATTGACATTGGAAGATGAATATGAGCAAGTAAATCGTAGTCTAATTGCTCTGAAAACATGTATGATGATTGTAGAGGGGTGTGATTATGTATGTAGACGAGTAGCAGAGTATATCATACTCTGTGAGAGGTACAATGAATTGAGAACAATCATAGTCTAAATTTATATTTTATTGTCTATTGAATTGGGCTTAAATATTTATAGATATATTTGCAATAATTAAGTACACATATTATCAGTGTCACATCATTTGAGTGACACTATTAATGAAATGGTTTTTGAGTCGGGGACATTTTGGTCATTTCGGGGGAGGGATGATTGTAAAAAAGTATGTAATTTGAGTTCCTTTTCTTTGGTTAATCGTCATTTGAATTTGTTATACCATTTTTATTATCTAACAAATATATATTCGGTTAAAGACGTATTCTAAAATATATATGAATTTTTCATTCATGTAATAAGAAATAATTAAATTCACTTATATATTTTTATCCTTACATTTTAATTATGTGTTTAATTGTTATAACACACTAACTAAAAGATAAAAAAAATTATATTAATATTGATTAATATAGATTACATGAGTTTTGTTATGTGATGGTGATATTAGTAGTAATTTTACATATTTAATCATAGTGATAGTAGTAGTAATCGCACATATTTAATAACAAATGTTGTATTTAAAAAAAATCTAAAATATTTTATTTATTTATTGTATTTTCTATTAATAATTTTACTTTTTCTTAATCGATGCGTTATAATAATTTATTCAGTTTATGTACATATCGATCTCACAATCTTTACGGTACAACTATTTGTTTATTTTATTTATTATCATTAAAGTTTTTAATCGTGATCTTAGTTTTAAAATAATTTATTCTTTTAATTTTATTTTTTCACTTCATGTTGCTTATGTATAATTTGATTGAAAAAGATATATTGCGTGCGTTTAACGCAGGGGTGTAAAGCTAGTTTTACCTAGAGAAAAACCACTATTTATTACCTCACTAAAGCGACCGTATATTGTCTCAAGGTCTCCTTGGGATCCTTCTTGAAAGAATCAAATTGTTGGATGAAGGTGTACTTCTTGTTGTCTCTTGTATCTTGGTCTCCTTCCAAGTATTCAATAAGAGCTTCCCACATCTCTTGGGCAGATGTACACCGGATCACTTGTTGGTAAGTACTGGTGTCTAGTAAGCTTGTTATGATGTTGATGGCTTTACTGTCCAGTTCTACTAGTTTCCTTTCGTCCTCAGTCCATTCCCTTTCTTCTTTTGGTACTTGATTTCGGTTGATAGAAGATTTAGCTTCATTGGTACATGGCGTCCTTCTTATACGCATGTCCACCAAGTGTTCTAAAACTCCCGTCTAGCTCCGCCCCCGCTATAACGCGACTTTCTTAGTCCCCGCCTAATCGACCAAGTCGGCGTCTACGCCAAACCTCGCAGACCTTAATTTATTTTTGTAGCTTTGATTTTGTGGCATGCGGCGAACTGGAGAAGGAAGAGAGAGTGGTAATGGTGATGCAGAGAGGGCGGTAATGGGGGGCGAACTAGAGTAATATCTTCTTCTTTTTTTAGCTCTAAACTTGGCTGGTTTATTGCTTTGTGGTTGTTGAGAATTGAGATTAATGATATGTTTGTATATTTTTGTTCATTTTACAAATATAAACAAGTGTTTGATAAAATGACAAATATAAAAAAAATTAAATTTGTATTCAATGTGTTTGATATTTGATGTAAATTATCAAAAAAATGGTAATTATGTCTTAATTCTAGGCCTCGCCTAGGCCTCGATTACGCCCCGACTAGTCCCCTAGGCGCTAGGCGCTAGTGTGCCGCCTAGCGGCCGCCTAACGATTTTTAGAACCTTGGTTGTAAATAGAGTTCATAAAGCGTATTATCTTATCCTTCTAAACATTAAAATGGTCTTCGTCCAATATTGGGACGTGGTTTGCATTTGGCGTGGGTAACATGTAGTGTGTTTGTGCCATTGGATCGTGTCTCTCAAGAGTTTATTCTTGGTAAGACAATTTTCGAAGAGTTGAGCTCTGATACTAATTGTTAGTCCCAAAGGGCACAATAATAAGTTAGAAGGGGGGTTGAATAGCTTATTTAACACTTAAAACTTTTCAAGTAATTCCTAGAACAAGCACTTGCAATCTATTAAGAAGATTGAAGTAGCGGAAGTCTTGTTAAGGAATACAGTTCAAGTCTGCCGGTGAAGCACTACCGGTAGACTTAACTGAATACTTAAGTCTGTTGCCTAAGGAATAAGTTAAAGGAAATAATGATAGTTTAAAGCAGTAATCAACAGAGAGAGAATAATACAAGTATTTTGAGATGGTTCGCACTATAATGAGTGCTACGTCGACCACCAAGGCAGTCAACCTTGGATTTAAATGTGCATTATTTATTCCATTAGTTCTATTACAGAAATGTCCAATGGATCGTGTACAAAATATTTGACTTGTGTTTGGGGTTGGGGAATTTGAATATCTAGAAAACAGAGTATTCAAATGTGCGCAGAAGAATAATAAAGGTTATAACAATAAGAAGCAAAAGATTAATGGTTTATGCAGATCTTCTTCTTGCTGTTGAGGACTTCTTTGATCAGTTAATGATCTCTTGAATGCACTGAATATATACAGCTTGATGTTGTTCGGAAAATTCAGAGCATTGTTTTCTTCAAGCTTTTATGGCAGTATTTGTAGCTGGGCATTCTTGAGATCGTTGGAGAAGACGAAGTGAGTAACATCTCTATTAGGTTGAATGCATTAAATACTTGGAGCTACTTTGTTGATTTCGTCTTCAACTGGGACTGAGCAGGGAATGCTGCAGAGTTGTTGCAGAGACTGTTAGGTAGGCGAACAGTGTTGCAGACTTGCAATAGTTGGTACAGTCTGTGTGTGACAGTTTGTTTACCTGCTATGTCTCTTTTTCAGGAGGCGAAAGTCTTCATGCTTTTTCGGAAAAGCTGGAAGGACGTGTCTGAGGAGTCAAGCGCTGATTGATGATGGATTCAATTTCAAATTCAAACAAATTTGAACTGAATTGATTAATCCACCAAAGCTTTGATCAATTAAGAGCTGGACACGTCATGTTTTTCCTGGTGCAGACAAGGTCTGCCGCTGAAGGCTTGCTTGATGTCTTCTGGTGATGCCTTCAGATGAAGTCTTCCGTTGAAGCCTGTGAAGTCTAGAAAAATTTTTCTAAGGCAAAGATCTTATACATAGTTGCCACGCTAACTGGTACGCAGCCCATTTAGCCACTATTTAGAGGACCTAAACTAATGAATGAACAAATACAAATCAAGTTACAATGAGAAACAACAGGGCATCACCGGAAATTTATTTTACAAGCGCCCGGGCAGCGCTGGTGGTCGAAGGCATTTCAGAGCCTGGCTGCCTTCAGGTAGCAGTCACGTCATGGTGGGGAAGTAGCAGTGGGCTCAGAGCCTGAACCGCGTTGACGCACGGCCCGAGCAGGGGGGAGATGGACTTTTCTTTCTTTTTCCCACTGCCTTGGCATCCTTGGCAGCGGGGACCTCGGAGATCTTGACAACAGGGGCCTTGGTGGCCTTACCAGCGATGGTCTCAGCGGTTGCATTCTACCTGTGGGCCACGACTCTTGGAGCCACCACCTTTTTAGCCAGGCTTGAGCCTTTGCCCGGGGCTGGGATCTTTTTCGCTGGCAGACAATTGGACCTTAGGCAAGGCCACCGTCTCGTTAGCTTTTAAGTCGGTAGCCCGTTGATCGGCCTGTTTCTTCCTGTTCTTCAACATGGCCAAGCTCTTCATCCCTGAAATAAAACAAGGCACGATCAGTACAGTTATGGAGAGTAAAGTTGGATCAGGACAGAAATTGAAAATGTTAACAATTGGCAAGCAACCATTCTTATCCTCATAAATCGACCGGCAATTCGCACCAGGGCCCAACCTTTGGCATTCCACGCATTCTCGCTTGAACATCTGCCTGTGACAGTTGCCCCAGTAGGGGTGGACATTTTCTGTCACATGGATTAAAAGGGGCTCTACCCCAGGCACTTCGGCTCGGATCACACCAATCAAACGTAAATTGTGTGGGTTGCACACTAGCTCCTTCCAATCGAGGAAGAATTGTTGGCCGACCCATTTTTCATTCTCTTCAATAAACCCAACGACAACCTTCAACCCCGTCAAGCGGGCAATCTCACCCGTGCTGAAATCTTGCTTGGAGACCTTAGGAATTTTTATTTCACCGGTTGCTATGGGCGCAAACGGCCATCCAACCCGGGACTTAATGAAAGGGACCCTCCTATCCCAGGCCTCAACCTTCCCAGGGACATCGGCCAGAAGTCTCAAATCATACGGAAAAGTCTTGGTCTTGAACAAGAAGTCCACTAAGAAAGGCTCCAGCGGAAGGCGCAGTCCTACTCGGAAGAAATTGGCAAAAAATAGGAGCTCATTCCCTTGCTCGCGAGATAGCTCTACACCGCTTGGCACGTCCATTATACTTGCCCTATAGTAAGCGGAGTCAATCCCAAGGGACGTGAGCCAGGTCGTCACCTTATCCACCGTGTCCAACGAGGCCCAGTGAACAGCATATCGACTCTCATCGACATTTACATACTAGTCGGGCTCATCATCATCTTCATCTGCAGCCTCTTCAAGAGTGACCTCCACTTGAGAGCGGCCAGTTTTTTTCATGCGGTAGGCAAGGGGCATATCATCTACTTCATCTGATTCGGAGGCATCTCCAGCAGCCTCTCCATGCTCGGGCCGCACCTCTCCAGCCACACCTTTGGCCCTGTCCACCTACTGTTCGGGGCCTTGCCCATCAGCATATCCTCTTCCCTCAACATTCTCCTCTCCAAAGTGGTCGTGCCCACTAGAGGAGTTGATGAGGTCAACTATTGGGGGATCCATGTGCCTGGGCTCTCCGGTCACGGACTCCTCCCCCTTCTTCTCGCACGTAATTTATAGCGGGTGACTTCTTGCTACTAAGTGAGTCATTTTGCCCGCCTTAGCCGAAGGTCTCCCGGTCATTATCTGAAACATCAGACATCTACAAAAGAGATCGAGGAAACAAAGTCAATTCCTCGATCTACAGCAAGAGGGAAAATTCCTTAGTCTAGGTATACCAAGGGGCCATGCCCACCTAGGAAGCAAGACCACTTGGTTTTTTCCTCAATCTCTATCTAAGGACCGATTCCAACCATAAGGATCCTACCCAGAAACGTATGAAGACGAAGAAGATGAACCCAGAAACTTCATTAAACCCAGAAAAGTGAAGAACAAAGCAGGAAAAGAAGTGAACAACTTACTGTCAAAAAGCGTAAGAGAGATTTCTTTACAGATTCTAGAAATCCGATGAAACCAAAAGGTGAAGAGAGAACACAAACTTTGAGTGCAAACACCGGTTGGAAACTGGAAACAGGGATGTCGGAGTCAAGAATGCCCAAGGTAGCAGCAGCAGGAACTCTCTGGAAAATCTTCTCTCTAGAAATCTCAAGAACCGTAAAAGAGGGGAATGGGAAAGGGGCTGCCCTTTTATAAGTGGGGTTTTCTGGTTTTGGGGGGAAAGTGGATGCCCAAACGACGCTCGTGAGGACGGCTGACGTCACCCTTAGCACGTGCACATTAAATGCGCTGCTTCGGAAACCACGCCCATCAAGTCACGATACCTCTTGACGTCTCATACGCCTCTACGCCTACTCGCCCTACTGCACTCTTAACGGCAAGCTTCCCCAGCACGCTCCAGCTGTATTCCACTGAGGTTCCAGAATCTTCTACAAACCTGTCTTCCGAACCCTACACAATTTTCTCAAAAATTCACAAGTGTTGGAGCCTGGCACAAAAGCAATATCATCGAGCATAAGCGCTCCCCGCTACGAGCATGAATACTTGCTAGACAAGGGCTAGGGGCCACTGATGTACCCGACCCAAACCCTATCACGAGCAAAGCACGAGCTACCATCACGTACCAGTCACAGGGTCAGTCAGCGTGGGACCTATCTTGCCTAGCGAGCAGAGCTAGCAATATATCAAGCTATGAACAACACAAATCCCATCTAAGTCTGATCGAGCACAGGCCTTGCCTATCCGACCAGGGGCCTTACCTAGGGATTACACTTACATCAGGTAAAGGGTCAGACGCATCCCATCCATACTTGGCTGGGCATAGACCTTGCCCGCCCTACCAGAGGCCATGCCCGGGATCTACGCTTATCTTTAATGAGTCTACATCATGTAGCCGGGTAAAGCCTTGGTTGCCCGGGCACGTATCGAGCAGGGAGCCTTGGAAACTTACTCTCCAAGACAAGTCAAAGGTTACCTTATCCGAGCAAGACACTTGCCTAATCTATTCCTACAATCTCGCGGCTAGCCGCCTATCACACCTAAAATCTAGGGATTCTCTCTCAATCCTACAAGACAACTAAGGTAGTGAATCCTAAATAGATTCAATGACATTGGGGGCATATAAATACCACTCCATACGCCATATTCAAGGTACGCACTCTTTCTTAAGCCTTGAATCTCTGTCAAATTCTCTTTCGACTCTCTTACACAATACTTACTCTCACACCGGAGTAGTTTTTCGAGGCCAAGTCTTGCACCCCCACTAAGGTGTTTTTGTGGTCTTAATCATGTTAAAGGAAACAAATCAACCTTTGATATCGTACTCATCACACGAATGACTCAAGCTACATTTTTATCACATCATTGAAAAAGATAAATAAAATAAAAATTGATAATGATAACATTATTCTTATTTTAATTACATTATAATCACCATTCAAGCTAGCCACCTTACATTCTGATTCTAGGTCGTATTTGTCTATAGTAGATCTATTGTGAGACTGTCTTACAAATTTTAATTGGTAAGACAAATTTTTATTTTTCTCGCAACTTAACCCACTAGCATATGATAAATCGAATCAAGAGGATTTCTCATACCTAAAATAATCATAAAAGCATCGTATCCAAGTTTTTTACTTAGCGTTTTTGGAACAAGTTTTTTACTTTGTGTATTTGGAACATACAATAGTGGTGTGTCGTCTAAATTTGAGACACAATCCATTCGTTTATTCAATCCTCACTCTACGTGATCGGTACATTTACAATCAAAAGAGCTATCGATAAAATTTTATTAATACAAAACCCACTTGTTTATTACATCGACACATTTACTATCAAAATAGCTCTTTATTTGCTAGTAATTCACGACCCATTCTTTATTTCTTCGTCACGCTGACGAAGACAAAGGAAAGATAAAAACAAGAAAATTAAAAAAAAAAAAAAAAAGGATGATGGGTAAGTGAAACCAGTATAAGAGCCTATATTTCTTTGTTCAACAATAATCCAGAAGTAAAACCAGAGCCAAAAGGCCTTTGGTTCCCACAATCAAGGTTGTTACCATAACTTACCCCAAGTAAATCACAGTACCTCTTATAAAACCCAATACGATCTTGAACCCGTGCGTCTGTGCCTCGCCCACATTCAAGTCCGCCATTAATAATGTTTGTGATTACCCCATATCCAGGAAGCCTTTTTGCTGACACATCCTGTGGAGATGGAGTCCAATTGTTTGTAATAACATCATGGCATGACGGCTTTGGCCGTTGGGTTGTCATCCAGAACCAAAAGTCTTTGTCTTGAACGACACCGTTGGGTTAGTAGACACTAATTTCGGGTTATTTAGGAGATTTAACCCAAGGGCCCGTCCGCCGGTCCATAGTTATAGTTGCTGAAATTAACACAAATAAATTTGAGTAAAATGTCTACTATTATATTTTTGGATATAATGTTAATTATAAACCTTTGGTACTCACTAGGAAATTTGAATGGGTCCTCGGCCATGGTAACTTTTCCTTGGCGCACACGGCCATTGAGCACTTGGTACACAGTAAGATGCTTGGGTGGCTTCTTCCAGAAAGCAATATCCCCAAGCATATGGACCATCCGGTGCAGTCGGCCAACCACCTGTTCATCATTTATATAAATCAAAATAAAAACAGGATAACAAATGAAACAATCATCTTTTGTTCTAACAACGTTGTACAGATCTTCGTCGGAGCATAAATCAGAAGTTCCGTGAGAATAATTAATTACCAGTAGTTTCGTGTGAAGTTTGAGCCAAAAAGGCTGCGATTTCTCTTTTGCGTATGGTGGTATCACCGACGGACGCAAACGTTGGATAAACTTTGGTGGCAGCTATGAATCCATCGTAGGTGTAGAATCCCTTGCCAGGGCAAGCGTTGTCGTTACGGTGCAAGAGCATTCGTTCAAATAGAGCTCTGGGAATCAGACTGCTGATGTCCCCCACGGAAGGGGAAGGTGGGTTCGGTCCCGGACCATTAGGGCATTGACTTTGACAATTACCAGGGTCACAGTAGGGAGAAGTGCTGCCGCACCAACCATAATTGCTGCAACAAAGTCCTCCGGGGCACTGTGCACCGCCAGCCTGCGATCCACATTGCTCGGCAGAGGCCGTAAGTAATAGGCAGAATATAGAAACAAGTGCGCAGACCCAAGGTCTCATTTTCTTTCTTTCTCTGTTTAAGTGAGAGAGAAGGTGAGATTATGTTAAAACGAGACGGATAGCGTGGTGATTTTATAGGAGAATGGACTAGCAACATTCCCGTCCGAATGGGATAATTTTAAAAAATTGCAATGCTTGCCCACTCTCATTTTGCATCAAAATATGGGTACTCTGTAATGTGGTACACTCTCATTGACTGAAATGCTAGGACCCATAAAATATCCAACCAATGAGAGTATGCTACATCATAAAGCATCCATATTTTTGTGTAAAATGAGAATGACCATAATATTGCCCTTTTAAAAAAATTATACTCTTGTATTATACTCCCTCGTTATCGAATTAACTACTCCCTTCATCCATAATTTATCGTCTTTTTTTTCCTTTTTCATCCATTCAAAAATAATTGTCCAGTTTGAAACTTACTTTTTTAGAATATCACTTTACCACTTTACCCTTATTTTTTCACTCTACTTTAATTATGAACTACATACATATGAGTTTTAAAGAAAACTAGACATTAAACCAACATAAATAATCAAGTCAATTGTTTTTTCTTAAACTGTGTACCCGATCAACTAGGACGATTATTTAGAGACAGAGAGAGTATTTTATTTTTAAATGTTTCATTTAATGTGTTCATTTTTAAAAATTAAGAGATAAAAGTATCATTTTATTATTAAAAGGTTACTAAAACTTTCTTTTAAAAAGACTAACTTTTAAACGAAGACTGTTTGCCCGGAATAAAATGAATATTTTACAAATCCAAGGACCAACAAAAATATTACTCTTTCGTCCATAAATTATCGTTTTGGTGAATTTGGCGTACGGTTTAATAAAAACACATTTAACTCGATTATTAATATTAGTTTGATGTGTAGTTTATTTTAAAGTTCATATATATATATATGACTCATAATTAAAGTAAAATAAAAAAATAAGGATAAAGTGGTAAATATATTGTTCTGAAACAAAAATTTCAAGAAAAACAAATATTTTAAGGTGGACGAAAAAAAAAGACAATATTTTAGTGATGGTGGGAGTACTATGCAACACCCAAACTATCCACAAAATCACTCACACTATATTAAAGAAGGATTAATATAATGATGCTAGATGTTAACATAAAAAAAGAAAAGAAGAACTTTTCTTACTTTGAATATTTTTTGGATGGTGGGAGTATCATATAGATTATTACATAAAAGTAGAATACACAATTTTTGCCCATGTCCGTTTATATCGTCCACTAATTAATGAGTATGAACGAATGTAATTGGACGAAAATGGTCATGCCTATTAATTAACATGGGTTTATGTGGGCGTAAATGGATACCCACAGAGTCATTGGTTCACATGGACTTGTGTGGGCATAATGGACAACCTCCAACGACCACCACCACCTCCGACAACAAACTCCACTAGCTCTCACCGCCTCCGGCGTAACCTCTCGTGGCCATCACCACCACTGGTGCAGCCGATGACAATCACCTCTTTAGGCGACGAAAAAATAAATAATTTTTGCATAGACTACTGGATCGAAAGTTTGAAACTGGACAAGCCGTGAGAATCTGAGATATTCTCCTTTTCCCTTTATGTCTTGAAAGGAATATGTCTATCCATTAAGCTAAATTCAACTTCTATCGAATGGAGTAAGGTGATGTCTTGGACATAAAGATTAAAAAAGGTCAAATATTCTATTTGAGAGAAGTTATCAAGAAGTTGCACCTTGAAACCAAGGAATGTATATTCTAGTAAGGGTTAACCTACTAAGCTGTATCGAGAGTTTTTTTTTAGAATATTCACAGTGGTTTTCTTTATTATCACTTCAAAACTTTTTTTAGGGTTTTTTTTATCATATTTAAGCCCCACAGTGGATACCCTATCAATCACCCTATCCCTAAAAAAATCTAACTCTCCCCCAACTTATTGGGTGAGTATTAACCGGCCTTCATTCATCTCTTTCTTCTCTCTCTCCCACCTATCTCCTTCTCCATTAGTCTTTTTCTTAGTATTCGTTCCCTTTCAAAAAAATGTTCCAAATTTTAAAGAAGGCGGCAAAAATTGAATTTTTTTTAGCTTGATCAGAGCTTCTAGTTTTTGGCCAAAATTTTGATGTGCTAAAGTGAAGAGCCTATGAATTAAATAAGCAACTCAACTCACATCATCACTTTGATGATGATATGCTTTTCCATTTTTTCCATTTTCTTTTTCAATTAATTTAGTGTATTTTTTACACAATCATTTCCCTTTTTTATTATTTATAACTTAAAATTATGGGTATATTGATAATATTAAGAAGCGTGACAATACTTTATTTAAATAAAAATAATTGATATAATCAAAACATATAATATATTTTTCATAAAATATAAAATTTAAAAGTATAAATATTTTATTTCAATTACGGTAGGAAAATTAAAAAAAAAGAAATATATTGGTAGTTAGGTTTGCTAGTTAAAATGTCACCAATTCAAAGGGTTATATAGAGGGTGCTCATTGGAGTTGAAACTTTTTTAAAGGACCTCTAAAACAGTTTAGGGGGTTATATAAAGGGTGTTTTAGGGTGCAACCATTGTGGATGCTCTAAGCCCTTCTCCCTGTGGGTAAAATTGATTGGGATCAAAAGTATTTAATACTTTCCATTTATAATTCAAATTCTAATGAAACTCATAAATTAAGTAACTACCTTATTTATAATTTATAAATTGGTAAATATTTATAAATTGGTAAACATTTATACATTTGTAAATATTTATACATTTGTTAAAAAAAATCTACTACTCCCTCCGTCCCTAAATTATCGTCTTCTTTTCCTTTTTCGTCCGTCCCAAAATAATTGTCTACTTTGAAACTTACCTTTTTAAAACATCACTTTTACCACTTTACCCTTACTTTTTCACTCTACTTTAATTATGAGCCACATACACATGGACATTAAAGGAAACTACACATTAAACCAATATAAATAATCAAGTCAATTATTTTTTCTTAAATTGTGCGCCGAGTCAACTAGGACAATTATTTAGGGATGAAGGGAGTATTTTAAAATTTATAATTTATAAAATTGTGTAAATGTTGTCGGTCCCAACGGGCACAATAATAAGCTAGAAGGGAGGGGGTTGAATAGCTTATTGTACACTTAAAACTTTTTAAGTAAATTCTTTGAAGGGTACTTGTAATCTATTGAAAAGATTGAAGTAGCGGAAGACCTTCAAGGAAGTTGTTCAGTGTCTAGATAAGGACTAGGTAGACCTTTTACAAATTACTTAAGTTCTGCTGTAAATGGATAAAGATAATCAAAATAATAAACAGTTTAAATAGCAGACGAACAGTAAGAAATAACACAAGTATTTTTGGATGGTTCACACTATAAAGAGTGCTACGTCCACCACCAAGGCAGTCAACCTTGGATTTAAATAGTGCACTATATTTTCTGTAAAACCCTGAAATACTGCTTGCTTGTGATATGCATGAATTCATATATTTATAATCATGATGAATATGTTCATTTAGCTCCCGGTTATGTATAGAGTCAATAGCATGATCATTGACGTTGTTGGAGATGCATGTATGCATTTTTCTTTCGCGAGATGTGTTGAATCTCGGGCTTACGTTTTATGTGATTAACACATGGAAAATTGTTAGAAGGCATTTATAACATCATTAACATGCTTTGGTTATTGGTTAGATGCTTGTTGCATTGTGGGTTGGGTTGCTAGTTTGATTTTAGCGTTAACCCTTTTCGGTTTAACTTTTTCGTTGTTAGGAGAGTTGCAGTTTCTTGGCCTTGTTTTGATGGGGTTTGAGGCTTGATTACTTTGGTTATGGTTTGGAGGTTATTAAGGTTGATTTATAGACCATTTTTGGCTTGGAAGGACTTGGGATTGAATGCGGGAGAGTCAGGGACCGAGCAAGGAGAAAACAAGGAATCTGAGAATACAGGTGATGCGGTCGCATCACTTCTTGCCCAAGCGACCGCAAGGTCCTCATATCAGACTTACGGGATTTTGTTGTTCGGTTGTGCGCTGTCCGAACTTTTGGCCTATTAAACCCAAACTAAACCTATTCTAACCTCACTTAATTAGCCTTATACTAATCCTAATCATCTATTAAGAGAATTAGGGGGTAATTAGTGACTTGATTAGTGAATTAATCTCCCCATATAAAACCCAAATCTGCCGCACTCTTTCATTCATTCGGCAGTGTGCGACTTCTTCCTTTGCGTTCCTGCGACCACTTGACCAAGGCGAGTGAGGAGGCTTGAGGGCGATTCTAGGGCTTCAAGAGGCTAAGCTTGGAAGCCATTGCTGGGGGTCTTCTTCTCCATCTAACCCGCAAGATTGAAGAGAGCGGAGTGAGAGGAAACGGCTTCATCGTTGAGTTCGAGTTTGGGCAGTTTGTAGGGCTGAGAAATTGTAAGTTTCTACCTCTCTTCCCTTGATTTTTGAGCTCCATTGACCCTAGGGAAACAGCCATTTGTGGTATTTGAGGTCAATGGAAGCCATTGTTAGGGTTATAGAAGATGTATGAACCCTAGGTTTTCAATTGAATGATAGAACTCGATTGGCCTATGTGAGACTATGATATTTGTAAAATTCATGCTCTAACTAGCCTATTGAACTTGTTTATGTTGATTGATTATGTGGATTAATGTTGGTTTGGTTGAGATGCTTGGAGGGTGTCTTGCCCTAATTTTGATTAGCTTGCAAAATTATTGATGTGAGCATGATTAAAATGTTTTATATGTTTAGTAGAGCATATTAAACCATATTGTGTGAATTAATCGCAAATTGGGAATTATTTGTTGGTATGGTGACTTGAATAAATTTATAACCAAGATGGCTAAGTTGTTCTAAGTTACCTTGTTAATTATTTTGTGGGGTTTATGTGAGGGTATTGATCGTCGGGTTTATGGTTTTGACGATAGATATGAATGTAGGGGGATGATGAAGCCTAAGCTTCTATTCCTTGAATTTTCAGAAAACTTAGATTGAACTCAACGGAGTTAACCTTTGGGTTAGTTTGAATCCTAGGAACTATGATTCTAAGTCCTACGGAATTTTGGGTAGAATTCATGGAGGTCGAGCCTCCAAGAAGTTTAAGGTGTGTGAAGCACACTTGATTATGAGAGCTTATATGATTCTCGGTTGTGATGTTTATGCTAGTTGTGGATTAATTGCATGACTAGTTTGATGGTAGAGTGTTTACCTACTTGTTTGAGCATATGAGTATATATTACTTGTGCTTGGGTTTTGAGTCCAGCTGGCGTCGATGCATTGAGTCTTTGGTGGGTTGATACATCGTCCTCACGAATTATGGGGTTCGTGATCGCGATGTATCGCCGTCTTAGGTTGCACACCCCTCCATCGATGGCCACGGTGGGGAAGTAGTTTATCTTAGTTGTAGTAATACACATGACTTTGATAACTATGGAACTCGAGCGGAGGCTGTCTCGGGGGCGTCGATATCTGAGAGGATATCGAGGGCACATAAGGGTTTTGCACGTGTTTTTGCGGGAGGCGACAGCGGAGGAATTTTGGTATGGTATCATATCCCTTATATATATGAATTGCTTCACTAGTACTTAAGTGAATACGTGCTTAGTGAATTGGATATGATATGTTGATGGTTTGGTTCTTACATGTTATACTTAATAGATAACATATTGATTAATGTTGTAAGCATAAATGCTATCACATAGCTTTATTGGAATGTTGTTTTATGCCAAAGGTATAAATTATTATTGTTAAGACAAAAATGACTTGACATGAATTTATGATGACATGTTATACTAGGATGATAACATATTTATTTAATGTTGAGCATGAATGCCATACATGATTTATTATGAGGTTATTTCATGACAATAGCATGATATATTTATGATTGAGCATTATGCCATGGTAGGAAGTTATGGTTGGTAACTTACTAAGTCATTGTGACTTACTTTTATTTGTTGGTTGTTTTTCCCTAGATCCGAGCCGAGCTAGCGGATCCAAGTAAATCCAGGAGGTTACTTTGGCAAGGAAGTCTTTTGGACAAGGTTGCTACTTAGATGACTTCTTTTGTTTTTGGTGAGGTCGTTGGGAAGATGAAGTTATGTAAACTTCATTATGGGTAGCAAGCCTTTATGTGTTTGTAATGATGTAATTATGTGTTAGTTTATTCTTTTGGTAGCCGACAAGTAAAAGTCGTGCTTGATGTATATTGGTAGTTAAACTTCCATATATTTTCTGATTGCTAGTACCTATAACTGCTAGTATTTATTTTGTTGGTAGCCGACTGGGTTTAGTCGTGCGTGGTTAATTGGTATTTATGTTTAGCATGTTAAATTGCTAGTTTAATGTGATGTTTGTTCTCCGGCATGTATTTGGCCGTTGAATTGTTAGACTAGAGTCTTAGACTTAGTTTAATGTTGGGTTCCGGCCGTAGTTTCGCCGATGACTTGGTTTATATTATGCTTATTATTGAATTGCATAACGGGGAGTTTGTTCTACGTGCCCAATGTTGCAAGCACGAATCGAATTTTTGGACCGAGAGATTAATCATCTCTTTGGTTGTTTTAGTTTGAGCTTGTTAGCTCGGGCGCCCTGTACTGTATACTTCGCTTCCGCATGTGTTTTAAGTTGTCGGTGTATCGCCGTTATGGCCCTACCCATTATTTGCTATGTGTGTGTTATTATTTGTTCCCCTGGTGGCACGACCTTGGGATTTCGTCTTGGAATCCGGGTCGGGTCGCCACATTTTCCACTAGATCAATTACAAAGAATATCCCTAATGGATCGTGTACAAAATATTGACTTGTGTTTGGGGTCTAGGGAATTAAATATCTGTAAATACAAGATATTTAATTCGTGCAGAAGTATAATTAATGAATGTAAACAACAAGAAGTTAAAACGATAAGTGTTGATGAACAGCTTCTTGTTGTTGATGAGGACTTCTAGATCTGTTGAGGATCTCTTGAATGCACTGAGCTGTAAGACTTGGAGTTATGGAGTTTCAGAGCAATCCTTTTGGTGTTCGATAGATTCTGTACAGTTGTCTAAGTGTCCAGTCTTCAATGACAGTATTTATAGCAAGTGCGCTTCAAAAGAATCCGTTAGAGAAGACGAATACTTCAACAACTCTTTTATGAATGCATTAAATGCATGGGGCTGTCAGTCAAGGAATTTCGTCTTCACAGATATCTAGAGCATGAAATGATTTCTGAGATCTTTGAAAAGTGGGCGATCTAGATGTCAGATTTGAGAGTTGTTGCAGACAGTAGGAGACAATCTGTTTTTTCACTTTCAGCATTCGAAAAGTCTTCACCTTCGCTGAAAGTCGCCATGCTGCTTGATGTGTCAGAGAATGTCTTAGATTTAATTCAAATAATAATCAGGGGATACGTTTGAATTAATCCAATGAGTCATTGTTGGATAGGACACGTCATGAGAGACCAGTGGACACAAGGTCTGTCGTTGTAAGTGTTGAGCAGGTCTTCCGGTGAAGCTTGAAGAGGTCTTCCGCTGAACCTGTAAAGTCCTATAAAAAACTATACTAGGCAAAGTTCTATACACAGTTGCCACGCTAATCGATACGCAGCCCGATTAGCCAATGAAGTATAAAACTAATGTAATGAACTGAACAGATATAAATCTAACATAAGAATCAACAAATGCAATGGAAGGTAACAGACCATCCACACCTCCTAGATCTCACCTCCCACGAGATGTGACCATTGACATCCACCGGTTCTATTTGTACAATGCACACCCTCCAACCTACCATCATGACTTCCTTCTTTTTTTTTTTTTGGGTGAAATGTAGAAATGGTCTTTTGACTATACCTCTAACAGATTTAGTTCCTTAACAAATTTTTTTGTTAAATCTGGGTCATTTAAGTACGGAGTATTAAATTTTTACAGTGTTAGCGAAATACCATTAAATTGTTCATGTGCATTTTGTTAGGACTAAAATGATAATTTTTTCAAACCTAACTTATATCCAAATTTACAATTGAATACCTAGAGTTTAAAAAATGACCCTAAGACCTTTTTCCCCATTTTTTTAGTAAACCCACTAGAGTTTTGAAAAATCTAGCTCAAGTTTACAAACTTAAATCATCCCCCAGACATGATTTACTAGAGCAGCCTAATCGATTTCAACTGACGAGAGCTTGTGCTAGAACAAGGTATTCAATTCATCAAACTTCTGTTTGGAGAAATCCAAGAACGACATATCTGATTTCGGCGAAGACACAGCCGACAATTCATCCGAGCTTGAGGAGGACGCCGACAAGGGTGTCTCCACCTTGATTTTACAGTTGTGCAATTGATCGAACATGTTGTGTGCATGTCCACAGGTCGTGGGTTTCTGCTCGACCACGAGAACATTGGATGGTGATTTCGATTTGGGTTTGACCGAATTCAAATTCCCTGGTTTTTGGTTTGAATTGGTAGCCAAGCCTTAGCAAATTGCTTGAAGCTTGGCATCGACAGTGGAATGGAGAGGCTTGTAACGGAGGAATCTTGCTATTTTATAAGCAATTTTGTCATAAGCCAAAGCAGCTACTTTTTCATCTGTGTCAAAGGTGGCAAATTTTTCTGATCAAAATTATGAGTGTCAGGCTCAAATTCATCACTGTAAATTGGGGATTGAGCTGGGAGAGCAAAAATGACCTAAAATCGAGGAAATCATATCTAAGTAAGGGCGAAGGAAATGAATTGAGAGGTTGGAGGCGTGGAAGAACTTGTGGGTTTGAGGTGTGGCTGAGGAGAGATTGAGATATCATGACGAATCTGTAGAAGATAGAAAGGGAGGCTTTACATCTCCCCATTCATTGGATTAATTATTGTTGGAGACGACCATTTGAAAGATTTTTCAATCAGGGAAATTAAGGAAGAAGGCCTTATAGTCATTTTTTAAACTCTAGGGATTCATTTGTAAATTTAAATATAAGTTAGGTTTGAAAAAAAATCATTTCAGTCCTTACAAAATGCACATGGGAAATTTAATGGTATTTTGCTAACGTTATCCATGAAAAGGACAACGCTGTAAAAATTTACTACACAAAGGACTCAAATTTGACAAAAAATTATTAAGGGACTACAATTGTGAGAGACATATGGTCAAGAGACCATTTCTGCGCTTCGCCCTTTTTCTTTTTTAAAGTGTAGCATATGTTCTCTAAATTTTTTTAAAGGGTAATGCTTGTGTCACTCTTATTTTGCACAAAAATATGGGTACTTTATGATGTGGCATACTCTCATTGGCTGGAGTGCTGGTACCCACAAAATGTTCAACCAATGAGAGTGACTCTAGCATTGCCCTAAATAATTTTAGTAATGTTTATTTTATTTGATAATTCAATGTTAATTGATAAATTGAGGCTCATGCTCATTTAATTCCGACTCATTTATACTCATATTATTAAATGAACACTTAATCACCCGTCCATTTGAGTTCATTGCCCATATGAGCTCGCTTATATCCGTCCATTTGACACATCTATATAAAAGGAGTGTATTTGAATTTAAACACCTCCCCCCCCCACCACACCCAAAGGGGAAAATTAAAAAGATAAAACACATTAAAAGAGAGGATTTTTTAAAGAAAAAATACACACTACAAAAAAGCTTTTATTATTATTATTATTATTATTATTATTATTATTATTATTATTATTATTATTATTATTATTATTATTATTATTATTAAAGGGTAAAATTTTATTTTGGCAAAACTCATCATTTGGCAATCCAACTTTTCAAAAACTTGCAAGGCGGTCACCGAAAGTTTAAAACTTGCAATGAGGCCACTGAACATTAGTTATGTTGCAAGCAAGCCTATTTTTTGGATGGACGTTAGTTTCGTCATTAAATCAAAGACAAATCTTTATTTTGCCCCTTTAAATTGATAATTATTCTCTTTCTGTGATATTAAAAACCAAAGGGATCCAAGTTAAACAACCTCAATTTAGCTTTCCATAAAACAAAAAAAATATATATCAGACATTGCTACTCATCTCTGTCACAAACATCCCCATGTTAGACATTGTTACTGCAGCTTGAATCCTCCATCTCAACCATACACCTCTTATTAGCTTTGCAATAATTAAGAAACAAAATCAGCAGATTACCACCTATTGCAGGGACCCTCGATTTCAAATAATCAAGAAACAAAATCGGGTGCAAGCATTGTCGATAAGTAAATTTGAATCAATCTGGGAAGAAAATTTCCCCCATCAAACCCAGATAAAAAATTTGTGAACACCCCAAATAGAGGACCCAAACCCTATAAATTTCCCCCATCAAACTCATATGATAAAATTTGGGAAGAACCCAAATAAAGGAAGAAGAAAGAAAATAAGTCATCATCAACAACCCAAATAGGGGAGGAAGAAATAAAAGAAGCTGCCAACATCTTATCGTCATCAAGCTGTGATTTTTTCGGATCTAAAAATTTAGGATTCATCATCCTTCTCGGTGTTCGAATGGGGCGGACGTCGATGCGATCCTACTAGGCTTTGAGATGGTTTT